>JACDJE010000003.1:65524-484404 GCA_016647715.1 Pavo muticus
AAAAAAAAAAAAAAAAGAAATTAAGAAAGAAAGAAATACACCATCACCACATGTTCACACAGAAAACATATGATATGTGAAAAAAAAAAAAACATTTTGGAGAAATCTCTCACAAAAATAGAAATCTATCAATCATTAAACGGCTTGAAAGAAATACTTTCAGAAGAAATCTACAGTCAATTTGTCACATGAGTTTTTTGAAAAGTATGATCAAATAGAAGGCCATAAAGAATCAGCAATGAAATATCTGATCTTCATTTATAGCCTGCGTATTATTCTGCTATGCCATCACCCAAAATGACCTTAGCAAACGGTTGCTCTGTTGTCAATAAAATGCGAATAGCTGCTTCCAGTTGGACCCACCCCAATTAAAAGTTTTACCAAAAATTTTGCAGAGTCCCTCCAATTTTGGTTAATTCACACTTAGAGAAAGGTTTTGCTAACATCTCAAAATGTCATCTTCACATACTTACTTGCGTTCTATATTCAGTGTTGAGCTGAAGAAAGTAATCCATATAAATGTAGTAATGAGTGGCTCTTCACATTCTGTAATAAATACACGTTTAAGAGTTTGTATGTTGCATAGCTACAGCCAGTAGGTAATCTAAGCTTTCCTAATCTATTTTCCTTTTCGTGGTTGGAAATTTTCCAAAAATGATTCTATTAAAAGAGTTTGAATCCCAAAGCCTCTTGTTTGCAAACTAAACAAGCAAATAACTGTATGGATTTTTATCCATACATTTCTATTATTGTAACAAAGTACTTGATTGATTAATTAACTTACTACTTCTGTTTATCATCATTGTGTATTTGTATAATTTGTATTTTGGCTGTGCTAAAATGTTAAGATATGAAGTGGAAAAGACTTACAGCGTGAGGTTTTGTTTGGTGGAATAGATTAAATTTTCATAGTACTTTCTGTCCAAGGATATTGTGGCAGTCTATAAACAAGTTGAGAGTTACACACCAAATTTTTTTATCTCTGTTCTACAAATAGGGGTACTGAGGAACATGAGAAGATAGGTGCCAGAGGTCATGGGAAATAACACACAACTCACTTGGCTCACAGGCTTATTCTTTGCCACTTTGTGCCATGTGTTTCTCCTGTATGCTATGCCACCCAAAACTGCAGGCTGAAGACACTGCAGTGATTGATTACTGGAAACTACCTGCCTATCCAGACCTAATTTTTACATAAAGATCAGAATGCTTTCTACAGATTCCAGTACTGGTGTTTGCATTCCAGTTTTTAAATCATCTTTCTGCCATAATCAGAAGTGTTCTCTCTGTTCTCTGGACTTACTACTCCAGCTTAAAAAAAAAAATGGTTTTAGAAGAGTTGACTGTGCCAGACATATTTCATTTTCTTGGATATGAGTGGTTGCATTCAGAGTAGTCGCAGCCTTTCAGATAGAGTTGCAAGATTATATAAGCCTGCAAACTTTTAGCTACCCTGATATAAGTCTCTGAAATACACAGAAATATAGTGCAAAACCTGGTCAACTTTTACTACCCGTGCCTCAGAGGACTGTCTTTTCTTTCTTTTTTCAACATAGCTGTTCCTTCTAACAATCCTCTACAAGATAGTTGGCTGATTTAAATCTTCATGATTCTAAAATTTTCAGAAACTATAAGGTTGAGCAGAAATGGAAGGATAGATCTTCTATGGAAAAAAGATTTTTTCCTACTTATTTTACCACAAAACATCAGCACTAAGCTAGTATGACACCAGTTTGCTGTCATTGTAGCTGGTGCACCCAAGTGACAGCACCATCAAGACTCAGATGAAGCTTCATAACAGAATGGTGGTTATAAAGCCTAATTCTGCTTGGTTTTTATATTTGACTATTAGAGATCTGGACAGAGTCACTGACATTAATATAATTGCAAGGTCACATCAATTACACACTCTTGCACTATATTGAAAAGCATCTTTTGCAACAAACATTAAGAAGTTAATTTCCTGCTAACTCAGCAGTGTGTAGAGAAGGGTTTTTTTGTACCTTTTTGTCTGCTACAGAGTCTTTACCAGTGATTCTCAGCTCTCTTTAAAGTGTATAGGATTGAGAATTACAGGCTGGAAGGGACCTCATTATGTCCAATGTCCTTCTAAAAGCACATTTAGCCATAAGATCAGACTATTTTCTATTCATAGGCTAAAGGAAACTTATCAGAACGTACTGTAACTGTTGCAATACAATGGATCCATAATATCTGTAGGTAAGTAACTTACTTGCTGAAGAGATTACAAAAGTAATGATGAAAAAAAAACGATTGCTCCATGCAAAGTAATTTGAAAGCTATGAAATGCCATAATCCTATAAGAAACTCTAATATACAAGCATTCAGTATTTTTTCAGTACTGAAAAACAAAATAGGTAAGCCTATCTGTTATAAATTCATGAAGTCAGTCTTTCACTGCATGAAAATTACCCTTATTTTCTTTCCTAATTTTCAAATTAAAGACAGAAGATCCTAGAGTGCCAGAAGCCATAATCAGTCTGACAAAAAGTATCAATTTTCAGTTGCATCGTATTCAAAATGCTTATGAGGTGATACTTCAGTTGTTAATGATTTATGGAGCTAATGATAATTCTACAATATTGTTAAATTCAAATCACACCCATAAAAGCTGTGGTTATTTGAATATATTTGCACATTCAGGTCTAGAATGGAGACTATCTTTGTTTTGAAGTGATGTTTAGCTGTGTAACTCAGTGCTGCTCAAAGTGATTTTTTTTCACTAGAAAAATAAGGATAACAAGATTTTTTTTCATCTATAAATCATTTTGTAATCAGTATACTCAAAAATGTAATAATGCTTTATGTTTCATTTTCCTCCAAGGTACATAAGAATAATCATCCCACTTTGTTCAAAGTTTTGCACAGGATGGGGTAAATATTTCAGTATCATTAAATGATAGATAACCTATTTTTCTTTAACTTCCTTTTCTAAATTTCCGTTACATAATGATTGAATTCCCACCACCAGTTCCACTGATGATTAGTAAATAGTAATACTAGAGCAGAGTTACTGCCCTTTATTCATCAAGTACTTAAGGAGGTAGCAGTATTTTAGGTTACTTTCTAGATGTTCTGACATCTAGACATGTTGACTGACATCATGTTGTCAGTGCCAACATTTACTTTCATAATATAAGAGCTTTTGCAGAAATAAAATTGCTTTGAAAGCCACTGGGACAGAGGCCATGTGCTATAACAAAACTTCTAGGAAAGGAAGATCTGTTTGCTGTTTAAGAGGACAAACAGTTCTACATCAGCAAATGAATGGATGGTGTTTCCCGTGTACAATATTTACAGCACCTGAACTTATTTACTACTAACCAAAAGCATCCTCAAAACATACCTTTTAACATATTTACTTTGATTTTAGTGTTTACATGCCAACAATAGGAATTCCAGTCAATGGTACTGATGAAGAAACGAATTATTTAGATACATTTCCTTTTGAAATGTCTCCACATTTTTTACAATCAAATCTTTTCCCCATCTATAAATAAAGTCCACAGAATTAAATTGAAATATGTATCAGATTTCACACAACCTTGAAAAGTTTTTGTACCTAAGATATGATATTTCTCACATCATTTAAGAACTCCTATGATGACTGCTTGTCCAAAGTCCTCTTCTGCCATGCACATGGAGGAAACTTCACCCACTGGTAAAGGTCCATTAATGCTACCAGTGGAAAAAATAGTTTCTCAAAACTCAGAAGTCGACATGTGCCTTAAGAGGAACAGCTGAAACACATACAAGCAGATCTCTCTGGCCTTGTTTCCTCTCATTCAGTATGCACAGATGTTAAACACATTTTATGGCCTATGTCAGAAGTCTCTATTGCTTCACAGAGAAGTTCTAATGTTTGATTGCCAAATGTACAACTTGAATTCATAACTGTTTTTCCTGATGTGTAAATCAAACCAGTTATCAGCAAAAAAAAGAAAGAATTTGTCCTTCAATCAGCAGACTATTTAAGCATGTGTGCAACTCTAAAGTCATGACCAGCCCTCTGAAGTCAACAGACTGCTTTCATGTTTAAACTTCAGAGATTTGAGTGTCAGAATAGATACCACCTGAGCTTACCTATTCTGATTGCATGAATTTTTAGAGCTGCTTTTGGTCAAGATCATCAACTCTTTTCCAATTCACTTTCCTCTGCAGTTTTCAAGCAGAGATAAAAAATAGATTTCTGGGTTACTTTCTGCAGATCCCTGGTAGGTAGAGCAGAAGACCACGGGACCTATAGTTCGCAGGCTACAAAGCACACGGCTGCAACACAGATACACAAACCTGGTGGCACACTGTGAGATCTTTGCAGAAAATCTTTTTCACTTGCCACAACATTTTATCTTTCACTACATCTCCAAATAAAATTATAACAGCTTGACATATTAAGGCCTTAATTTTGAGAGCTACTCAATAAAAATCAATGGTAATTGTGATTTTAAATCCCTTTCTGAACATTCGAATCTCATGTTGCAACTATATAGCGTTAGAATAGATTATTCTGAATTTGATCAGGGGAACCACATGCAGATTATGAACTATTTAAAATTCTTCCAGTCTTTTTCACAACAAGGTTTCATAAGCATTATTTCAAAAACTTCAATGTTTAAATTTCATTGATTTATGCTTCATGGTGCAATGGAATTTGCTTAATTGATGTGTTTTTTAAAAATCATCTTTTTATTACTACAAAAGAAACAGTGAGGATTTCTCAACACAGTGCTACACAATCTTCCAGAAAGAGATCTAATTTACTTCTCCCAGCTGTTGGTGGTACGGCAGTAGAGGACGAACCTTCCCACCAATATTCCATTACATTCTGTTGCCATGAGACAGATGGCAGCAGAGGGGCAGTCAGACAAAACGCCATCTGACATGGAAGTGTGTATGAAACAAAGGTGTGTCACTGAAATCATCCACGTGGAAAAAATTTCGCCTATTGACATTCATTGATACTAGCTGAAAGTTTATGGAGACCAAACAGTGGATGTGAGCACAGTGAGGTGGTGGGTGGTGCATTTCAGCAGTAGCAACAGTGATGTGAAATACAAGCCGTGTTCTGAACAGCCATGCACAACTGCCACACCACAAAAGGAAGAGGGTCTCAATCAGTTTATCCATATGAATAGGTTACCGGTGGTGACCATGTTGAAAAATAGTGCTTTGTAGTTGAGAAATGGCTCTGTCAAGTAGTGTTATTGTGCTCTTTGTATCTGTTGTAGTTTCCATGGAAATAAATAGGAGGCATTGGTTCTGTGGTGATCTACATAGGTATCTTCAAAAGGTTTTATTTACAGAAGAGAGTACAGCATATTATATTTAAGAAATTTTTGGTTTTGTTGTTGTTTTTTTTAATAATTAGCTCTTGAGGAAGGATATAAAACTCATTTAATCATCATGCAAACTGGATTCCTACCAGAAAACTTTCTTTTCTATTTAAGATGCTCTGAAAATACTGCCTCCTATTTATTTCCTTAAAAACTATGGTACAAAGAGCACAACATCATTTGATAGAGCAAATTCCCAGCCACAAAACACTATTTTTCAACACAGTCATCATCATTAGCTATACACGTTCACCACCAATGAACGAAAGCCTGCATGGTGTGCTCATAAGAATCTGCACCAGAGGAGGCGACTGTTCAGAGTCGCTGTTGCCACTGCTGAAATGCACCACCCACTGCCTCACTGTTCACATATCCACCTTTTGGTCCCCATAAGTGTTCAGCAAACATTGATGAATGTCAATAGGTGCCATAGCTGGTATGCTGCTGGCTCATAGCCAACCTGTTGTTCACCAGAACACCCATGTTCTTCGGTGCAGAGCTCCTTTCCAGCAGGTCAAGCCCTAACCTGTACTGATGCATGCAGTTATTCCTCTCTAGGTGAAGGATTCTACGCTTGCCCTTATTAAATTTCATAGGGTTCCACTCCACCCAACTTTCCAGCCTGTCCAGGTCTGGTTAAATGGCAATTTAACAGCCTTCTGGTGTGTCAGTCATTCCTCCCAGTTTTGTATCATCAGCAAACTCGCTGAGGGTGCACTCTATCCCTTCATCCAGGTCATCAATGAAGATCTTAAGTCAGTACTGACCCCTGGGGTACACCACTAGCTACAGGGGTCCAGCTAGACTCTGTGCCACTGATCACAATGCTGTGAGCTCTGCCAGTGAGCCAGTTCTCAATCCACTTCACTGTCCACTCATTCATCCCACACTTTCTAAGATTACCTAAAAGGATGTTATGGGAGACAGTGTTGAAAGCCTTACTGAAGTCAAAGTAGACATGTTTCCTCATCTACCCAACCAGCTGTGATATCACAGAAGGCTATCAGATTGTTCAAACATGATTTCCCCTTGGTGAATCCATATGGACTACTCCTATAAGTGAAAACATTCAAAGAAAAGGGAGTGTAATTAATAGGAACAGGAGACTGGACCAATCTTGATTATAGCAGAAGGTATAAACAGGATTTAACAGTTAACTGTTAAAGGAAATTGTCAATATTAGGACTTGACTGAGTGCTACAGGAATGGAGGTGAAGTTTGAATATAAGGTAGGAATCTGGAGGGAATAAAAGTTAATAGAATTTAGTGCAAAGGTGAAAACAGGAAGAAAGAATTGACTGGGGACTGAGATAAATGCGTGCATGTATAATAAGAACTGTTCAAAGCCTTTAGACAGAGATTTGCACAAAATTCTTAGTTGATTCACTTAAGCTCAGTAGGCCCAAGAACTATGGAGATGATGAATCCTAAAGCAAAGCTGCCTTTGTTTCTCCAGTGTTGGGATAATTAACTCTTCTGTGTGCTCTGAAGGGAAAACTTAAAAAGTTTCTCGTAGGCATTGAGATGTATCTTTTAAAGGTAAACTGCTAAATTAGCTAACTAATATGAATTTGCCAGGATACAAATGTACATACCCAAAACATTCCCTAAGTCCACCACTACCTTACTACCTTTAAAAGACACTGATGAGCTACTGGTGAGGTCTTTCAGACTTTCTTTTTTGTTAAGCACAATAATCATCATGAACAGATTTACACAGGAAATAATTTCTTACATATCAATGTGTCCTCCCAGTATGTCTGTCTAGAAAGAATTAGTAAAAAAAAAAAAAAAAATCAACACACCAAAAAGCTGTGAAAAGTGAAGGCAGCTATCAACGAGTCATTTGAATTTGTAGCTTTCCAGTAATTCAAAACATACTTTAAGAGAACAGCCTACTGATTAACTGAGGAAGTATTGAACCATGAACCATTAAGCTTTTTGAGTTACATAAGGACTGAACCAAGTAATCTCAATTGACTTGTTGATGAAGCAGCACGAGTAGAGTAGAACTTACATAACTTGATTTCCAGAAAGATTTGAACACTAGAATATCTAGTAATATTTGTGGAGTTTTTTTTTTTTAATTACTTAGCAATGGCAAAACATTACTGAAATTGTCACTTTAAGCCATGTGAGAACAAAGATTTAAAAGGTATTGCAAATGCACAGAAAGCAACATTATGAAAAAAATCTCATAACATTGGAAGATAAGAAAATATAAGAGAACATATTTCATATCTATTTCAAAGAGCAATAAAAGTATGCAATGCTGAGATAGACTTAATGGGACCAAATAATCATACTAGGATGTCACTGAAAAGCTCCTATAATTCACAATTAACTACAACTTAAAAATGAAAGAGGGCATTACATCTCATGACTTTGAGAAAAGAAAAACTGGAATTAAGTTCTCCTATAGCCAAGTTTCTGCTATAGAAAGCAGAAACTATTCAAAGTATTTATCAGGAGCTTGAAAGGGTCAATTAAAAGTTAAAAGTTAAAAATAATTAAGTATAGATTGGTTCACATGTGACTAGACTGACAGCATCTACAAAGACTTTGATATCACTGAAAATAAAAAAGAACAGTTATTCAGTATGAGACTTTCATATTAATAGCCTGAAATTAAACATGGAAAAACTGAGGCTGAATATCAGGAAAGCTTCCTGGCAGTGGAACAAACTGGGCTCCCAAGGGAAACAATGGAATCTACATAGCTTTAAAGTTTTAAAACTAGACTAGACAATAACACTCAATGTAGTTTGGGGAATATTTTTGCACTGGCAAAAGATATGGCTGCATGACTTGATACTGGTAGGTCTTTGTCATCTCTGGTTTCCATAGTTCTGCAAGGAAATGCAAAACTCCTGCAATAGCACTGACAAATAAGTTATCTGTCTCTGTTTTCACAAACATTAGCAAAAATTGGAGGCAGACTCATTTCCTAAGAAACAACCTGACTTTAAAACATATTCCTTCAGATACTCAAATGAAACTCACAAAAATGATTCAATCAATGCCTCAGGCAGAGTATGATTTTATTATCTGTTGTGTGCTGTGGTTTGCTCATGTATTAAGACCAAATAAAAACATAAGATTCTAGGTGAAGTGGAATAGCCTCTGTCCTGATGATTTGATGTACTAGTTTATAAGCTAACAATGCTGTCAAGAAGTACAGTTATGTGTTCTGTGAGTTTAAGTTATTGTCATGGTGACTACAGTTGGTCTATGTGTCTTTTTCTCATTTATTGTCTAAAGAGAAATTTGTAATAAAGGCAATGGGAAAATATTTTTAGTTTAAAGTTTAACTATCCTGTTAAATATTTCCTCTTAATAATATGCCAAAACTTTTTAAAGCCTCTTGACACTCATTCCATTCTGCACGCATTGTTTTCTTTACAAAGAGAACATTTTATGTTTAGTGCCAATTACTGCTCTTGTTTAACTTTCATATACACCCAGCTGATGTCAGCAAGAATGCACAGGTGTGACTGTCACAGTAGAGCAGTAACTAGAAGTTAGCTGTCATGAATAAGCAGTACACCATGTACTAATATGCCAATAAACATAATGATTGCCCCAATTAAGAATGTTTTGACAAGTTGCATAGTTTATTGATATACCCTTGCAGACCACGCTGTCCTGATTTAGTCTGAGTTGCCTGCTAAGAAACAAATTTACCTTTTGTGCCCAAAATGAAGGAAAAACAATGCCAGGAGCAGAGTTGTTCTGCCTGTTATTTATGTCACAAAGAAACAAAAGTGAATATTTATTTACTAGCAAATGGCTGTAACATGGAAACATTTTGCTTTCCAAAATTAGGTGGTTGAATCAGAATTAATTATAAAAACTGCCTGCTTTTTTGAGAAACAAATCTGAACCAGTAAAATATTTGAAGCAAGATTCAGTAACTAACATGAAAGAGGAAAGAGAAAACAAATCACGTCACAGGAATACTTATTCACTTAAAAAAAAAAATGTTTAATGAGAAGGAGCTTTACATTCTGAGGACAATCCCAAGGCAGTGTTGTTGCAGTGTAGAAGTTTTGTACCTTTTAAACCTTATTTCATTCTGAGATAGTATTGCTGATGGAAAAAGTAACAGCAAGAAAATGCAAATAAATCCAAGGAAAACATGATACTTAATTGTGAAACAGAAGGCTTGATGGCACTGTTGTTAAGGACGCCTTGTGGCTTTTACAGCTCTGTTTATATTTCCAATACACTATGCAAACTTTCTTCAGCTAAAAAAACACATGCTGTAATGGAACCAGAGGGGAATAGGCTATATTGTGAACAAGTATTCTGTAATACCACCATTACAGGGTCATGTCCTCTGAACAGCTAGGATAAGTTCAGTTCATTTAGTGGATTTCTTCAGCTGTACAAGGGACAAGCACCTCACTGCAAAAGGCAGCATAAACTGAGACTGTCACTTAGGGGTGAAAGTATAATTTAAATGTTAATAGATCTACCACTGGCCCTAATTTCCTTGGCAATTGACATTACATTCCGTGATATCAACATAATTAAATATGTAATTAAATACACACTCCTGACACAGAAGTGATAAAGCATATCTACAGGGAATCACCCTTCAGACCAGTATTTCATAGCCTTCACTATTAACAGTACAATATGTGTATGTGAATTGCTGACCATTACAGTGAATCTAGTGTACCAGGGCCAAATTTAGCACCATGGTTTGACACAGAACAACCTTCTATTAATCCTGCCAGACCTCATTGCTTATTACACTAAATGGGGGTAAAAGTATGATAGCCATACTCTAGCCTCATCTGTCCGCTCCTTCTACCTTTTCCAGAAGGCACCTGGCAGGGTGGTCACAAGGTGAGTCAGTGCAGAAACTGAAAGCACTGTCTGCAAAGAGTCTGCCTTTCCCCAGCTTGTCTGCCCAAACAGACTCAGCCCTTGATTACTACATACTGCTGTGCTAGGTGGGGAAAGAAATGTGCAACCAGGAACATCTCAGTGTAGTTTAGGTGTAGTGGGAAAGTTCACTCTTAATAATACTGCAGAGCCAACCTCAGTAGTAAGTAAAATAAACTATTTTTTATCAAAGCTGTTCTACAAAAGCAGGGACCACATTTCTCTGAACACAGCGTGGTCCACAGATGCAGCACAGGTAAGAACTCATTTGGCATCTTCAGAGTTATTGCACATATATAGAACAAAGTTCTCATGGCTATTGGGATCAAAACCATGGTTTTCTTATCTTTCCTTTTAAGTTCATTCAGCACAAAATGTGTGACAAGAAGCTGAGGGCTGTTTCTGTCTTTTCGGCTACCCAGACTGATGCCAATCATCTTCACCATTGTCTATCACAACCTTCTATGTACCCATGTAAGTCTGTTTACTTCCAGCAACAGGTCCAAATTACTGTGGTTTTTCCTTCAGTTCCTTTTTACACAAAGACTCAGCAAGATGACGTCAACAACTTCAGATGCAGTCAGAAGCTGTACCTTAAAAGAAAATGCACTCTTCACAGAGGCCTGCTGCACAAGGTCATGCCTAGCGTCAGAATGAGACGACACTACAATAGCTGTGCAATCTTTTAGATCTCAGTAGAGGAAAATATTATCAGTGGATGTTTTCAATGCCAATCTTGACATATTTCTTTTCCTTACTTTTATCTGTAGAAAAATGGTTTAACTAAACATTAGAGCATGAGATATACTCACAGGCAAGACTGCCTCTGTGCATGTGATGAAAGTCACACTTTCTGCAAAGAAGTTAACATGAATTGTGGAAAAAAATAGAAAAAAGCTTACAGTACTAATTTCCCCATAAGAAGTCTATTTTACCACATGCGGTATCCCAACCAAGTAGCAACAACATGAGTAAAGGGTGCTTTGGAGCATTCATAAATGTCAGTCTACTTTTTATTCATCTTGTATCTTTCTCCTCCATCCTGGGAAAATTTGAAAACTGCTGACAGGCCCAGCATGGAAAATCACTGCTTACTACACTTTCCCATGAAACTGTTTTCTTACCTGTGCACGCACTAATGATCAAACAGAGCCATTGCCCATATTTCTTTGAAGAGGGTTGTGCAGCACAACAGGCAAGTTTGTAACTTTATATGAATTGTTTGCGATCTTTCACCCTTCTGTGAGTAAATATTGGTTTAAATATAAAAACAAAGGTAGAAGAATGTCACTCTTCAGAAAATACTTTGAGTCAGAAAATATTTACTTTTTACATTATTTACTGTAATTTTGTTTACAAAGTAGTGAAATGTAGCCCTTGTATTATTTCTAAAAACATCTTTGAACACACACTGCTTGCAGGGAAGACTTCAATAACAAACTGCTCACTGAACACTTCCTCTACATTTAACACAGAATATGAACAAATAGAGTTTCAGGCACTTATTCAGGAGATTCAATATGTAGGTAATAACCCCAACAAATATACGATTTGGAGACAGTGCACAGCTCGCACTCCACAACAGTTCATTATTTTTCTTTAAGGATCCCTTGAAGCGTACCTCAACAATCAGCAGTTTTTAATGAAGTGATAGTTCTGTTAAAGTGCAATTTTGAATCCACAAAATCAATCTTTTCCCCCCTTTTTCAGAATACATCAGAATGCTAAAATACTCTGGGAACACTAAAATCTGAATAATAACCACAATATAAAGATGGCAAGGAACACCTCAGGCTTCAAAAGCTTTGATTCCTCTTTAAAAAAATGCAGTTTCACAAAAATGTATACATCAGTCTATCAAAATTTTTTTTATAGAATTTGGTTTAAGACCACTTTATGGTGAGGTAGGAAGTTAAATAATTTTTTTTAAAAAATTAAGAAATACAATCTAAACAAACATTAGGTTGACCAGTACTTCTGCCAAACAGAAAAGAATCTTATGATTCCAGAGCTAAAATGTCTTTCGTTCATATTCCCTTTCTATTATTAGATTTTCTTTTTAAAAGAAATCCAAGTTTCCTTTTTTTTTTCCCCTTCATCAGTCAGAAACTGAAGTCATCTTATAAATAATTCTATTCTAATACCATATCAAAACAGCAAGTGAGTAAATAAGAGTCATACTATGGCAGACACATTTTGCACAGACGAGAATTGAGAGCTAACGGTCAAGAAAAATAACAGAGAAAAGGTTACAAAAGGAATTTTCCCATGAGCTTTTTGCTCCCTACATGCTATAAACCTTCTCATCTGAGAAAACTCAGATGGTCACATCATACCAAAAATTGCCAAGCGAAGTGGGGGTAGGATAGTAAGTGGCTTTGCCAGGCAATGACAGTTTTGTGCTCTTGTTCCTTTGATGACAGTACTGCATTCTCACAGTAAAACAGATTCTAATGGTTTTCTATGCAATCACAGGAGAAAGAACTTTAAGAAATAATACAAACAGAAGAATAATTAAAACAAATACTAAAAGCAAAATCAAGTATTTCACTGTATTTTTCTGACTCGTACACTCCCTGAGAATGCAAAATAGTTCCCCTGTTTAGTAGGCAGCCATGGATAAATTTATTCCTCTTCTTTTGTTTCTCTTTAATAGCAAATTCTATTTTACCTTTTTTGGCATGATCAGAACAGACCATGGAAATAATTAATGGCACTGGTTTATGTTTCACTTTAGTCTATTAACACAATGATTTTTAAAAAGAAGATAGAAAGGGAGAAGTTTGCTTTTGTACTACAGGTAGCAATTGATTTACAAAAGCTGTGCATGGCAGGACTTCAGTTGTAAAGTATCAAATACATATAGAGACACATTTCAACTTTCGCCTTTCTGGATTAAGTGGACTGTATGGTATATGGACCAGTCCAGAAAAGCACCAACACAAATACATGCTGAAATTGTGCTGTCATCAAAATAAAGATGTTTTTGTTTTTTATTTTTTTCACGGTAAGGTAAACAAATCCCAGCAGGTGTAAGGACATTTGATTTCCTTTACTGAGCAGATTCTTACTCAGCTTTATGTAGAAGTTGTAGTTTTAATCATTTTGACGACCTTGAATTTTTGCCCTAAGCTTCAGACCTGCAGGAGCCAGGAATCTCACAACAAAATTGCTTACAAAAGCAAATTTGTTAGAATAATGCGACTGACTTTGCAAGTCCCCTCATCTACCCAGCTCTGTAATTTCAAATCTATCCCAGTCAGCACAGAGGACTCATGAAAAGAATCCTTCACTGAGTTGGACAGAATCCCCTGAGGCACAGGCTTCATGACCCTAGCAAACTAATACCGAATCTACTGAAACTCAAATTTATTGGGAGATCATTACTATAAATTAGATAAAATTTCACAAAGTTATTAAAAGTTACAATGAGGTAGAAAAGTGATCTCTGCCACTTTTCAGGTGCCAAGGAACCCCGTAGTCTCCCTAAAGATAAATCAGAAATTTTCTTCACTTGAAAACAATTTTTTGCCTAGCTTTATAAGTGGCTGTGCTGCTCTTGCTAAGACCTTCAAATGAGTTTAAAAAAAAATAAAATCAGCTTGCTAGAGCAACCTAGCACAAAAAACTTCAGCATAGGTTTGAAAAGATTATAAATGAATGAAACAGATCTTTATAATTAAAGTTTTGGGCCACATTAGCCCAATTGCATTTTGCAGTTTCCATTCCTCCTATACTATATTTCTTACCTCCATGCTCTTTATTTCCCACTTGAATTGCGATACTGCTCAAAGGCCTATCTGCATGTAAAAGTTTATTCTTCTGAAATGCTCACTCTCCTCCATCTCCAGCAGCTACTTACTACAGCACATGCTGAAAGTATTGCATTAGCACTGAACAGAGCACAGCCACAGTGCTTGGTTCCTATTAGGGCAGCAGCTGGAGCATCATTGGCTGTGACCATCTATTCAAGGAATGGCATTCACAGGTTATAAATTCATGATACTTTTCCTTTCCCTTTAAGTATCATTTCCTCATGACTTCTTTTCTTGTGCTGTTCCAGCACATACTCACATTAACAGTTTGTTTCTGGAAATGCTCTCCAGCCTGTTAAATTTTTATTGTGAAATGTTTTGACTAGAAGACAGAGCACTCATCTCTAAAGCAGAATAGAGACAGCAGCCTGTATATTCCTTGAATGAGCCAAGATTTTTCTGTCCATTTTAATCATAGTTTATCTCAGCCAGAAATCACTCTAGTTTGCATAATGTTTCATGAATAGTGAAAAGCTATTTAATTATATCTATGGAGTACTTAAAAGCCACGGATGAGAAACCATCAAGGAAAAAATAAGCAGATAATCCTTTAAAATATAAGAAGTTAACTTTCATACATTTCTTTCTTATTCACTTACTCCATTAAGAAAAATTTTAACCAAGGTCAGATATTGCCAAAGATTTTCATGTTGTGAGTCCAACACAGGAGAATAATTTTTTTTGAGATGACCTTCCCAAAAAGGGCAATAAAAAGGAGTGTTTCTTTGTCTTGAGAGATATTCAACAAAACAAGAAATCTCAAAAGACCACACATTTTCCTAACCAACTTTAACAAAATCCAAAGTGAGATCATTTATTTGAAGTATGGCTCAATTATTTACATATTTTTATTTAAAATACAGTGATAGAAATAATCTATTATCTCCAATAATATACATACATAGCTATAAAGATCTCTATTGTTTCTTAGAGAAGCTACTTTACCACTGATACTTATTGTTAGTTTTGTAGGAGTTGTTCGGAGCAGTCAATAGAAGTAGATTTAGGAGGGAAACGTGGAAATAATTTCAATAGTGAAAAGATCCTAATAGAAATGTCCTGTCAGCCTCCTCTGCTATTCTGAGTTTGGCTCTGAGGTAGTCCCAGGGGGCTCCAAGACTAAACAAGGGCTAATAGAGTAAGCCTTTAATATTAACATATTTACTGCTTCTTTTTCAATTTCTCTATAGAACCATAGAATTGTTTTTCTATTGCAATCTGCATGTTTACTATAAAATATCTACAAATAATGCTACGTGAACATTTATTTAACTGCCTCTAGGAGAGGTCAAGACTAAAAAGTTTTAAAACCTCCAAGTTTCTACATTTTTCATTCTGAAAGTCTGTTGGTTCTCTAGTATCTGCTTTCTGACATAGCGTTTCTGATGCCAGATTAGGATTCTGAGACATTTTTTAGCATCTTGAAATTCATTGTTCTACAATTCATTTTGAGGAAACATTTTCAAAGAACTTTAAAGAATGCTTTTCCTTTGCACCTTTGCAAATTCTATACTGATAAGTCAAATATTCTCAAAGCATACAGAGCTAAAAATTAGTAAGTGCATTTTATGCAAAATGAAATGCACATTTCACATGCCTGATTCACTGATTTTGAAGAATAGTTTTTCTTGCTGATTTACACCTTTTTTACTCTAAAAACCTATTTTATATTCCTACAGCTATAGTTTTGTAGATTTCTGCTCAAATTATGAACACATTTAGCTGGAAGCCTTAAATACCAAAACTTCATTGACGAATTTTAAATCACATAAAGCAGACATCCCTTTTAGGCAACCTCTGCTATAAGATTGCCAGGAGCTTGTAGTTGAAACTGCACAACAGTAGTCAAGTTTACTGATCATTTTATAGAAAAGAAAGACCGTCACAATTTTTCCTAACCTTAACTAACACCATTAACATTGAACAAATTAAAACAAGCAACCAAAAATCCCACAAAGCACTCATTCCAGATTTGACAGCATGCAGATGGATTTTACCTAGCTAGAGGCACAGAAAACTCAATTTAGGTTTGTGAAGCTGCAACAATTTATTTCATTCTTTGATAGGACAAGGGGGAATGGTTTTAAGCTCAAGGAAGGAAGGTTTGGATTAGATGTCAGGGGGAAGTTCTTTACAGAGAGAGTAGTGAGCTGCTGTCACAGGCTGCCCAGAGAGGCTGTAGATGCTCCATCCCAGGAGGTGTTCAAGACCATTTTGGATGGAGCCCTGGGCAGCCTGGTCTAGTATCAGATCTGGAGGTTGGTGGCCCTGGCTGTGGCGGGGGGGTTGGAACTTGATGACCCTCGGAGTCCCTTCCAAACCAAGGCATTCTATGATTCTGCACTGTGAGACAGAGGTTTGGGGCTAAAGAGAGAGATGTTAATTAACACAAAGTAACATTTGTACTTTTGGAAAAAGATATGTTAAGCTAAGTATGTTCCTGTTTAGATCCAATGTTGCATATACGGTATTTCTGGATATAATGTCTGGTGAGATCCAGTTTTGGTAATATCTGAAAACACTGGATTTTCATAAAAATTATGTACATAGCAGCCCTTATAGCAGCTGTTTATCTGTTGACAGAATCATTTACTATGCATCCATAACATCAGCATAGTTAATATGTAGGAACTAACATAACGGAGCAGTTTTATCCTACTGGTGTGAAAGCATCAAGCTACTTAGCATTTCACTGTATTTATTAAGCCACAGGATAATTTTCCATAGGAAATGGTACTTAAATAACTTAGGTTACTTCACAGAACACTGCATACAAAGTAGTGGTTTGGCTAGTTTACCTAGTAAGTCTCTTTCTTCTAGGGATACCAAGCTCACAGGTTTCTGTGATTCAGAGAACCTGATCACCAAAAGATTAGTATTTAATTAAGTTAAAAATGCTATTTTATTTTCCTTGCTACAGAGATCCCTGCACTCAGAGATTGCAGGAATGAAGGACTTCTTTACAGAAATACCCAGACCAACACATATGGAAAATGCAAATATGAATATCCCCATTCTGGTACAAACCAGTACAACTGACTAGAAAGCAGCTTGACAGAAAAAAAATCTGGAGTCCATGTGGACAAGATGAACAACATACAGTGATGTTCCCTTGTAGTGAAGAAGGCCAACAGCCTTCAATACTAAGCTAGGAGAAGCACTGCCAGCAGGTTGCAGGGGATCCTTCCTCTCTACTCAGCCATAACGAGACATACTTGGAGAGGTCTGTCAGTTCTGAACTCCCCAGTACACAGAGACATGGACATAATACTGCAGTGAGTTCAGTAACAGTACACAAAGATGATTAAAGGACTGAAGGATCTGTCACACAAAGAGAGACTGAGAGCCTAACTAGGATATTTCTGATAGCATGTTCCCAATTGCCTCTTGATGGTGGAAATTTGACTTCTGATATCATTATAAAGGAATTTTTAAGGTAAATTATAAAGTGCTATATTTTTTCTCTCCAATAAAAACTGTAGTTCTCAAAGAACTCTCAACACTGATGAACACCTGATACTTCTTGCAATGGATCTGAAAAAATACTGAATCAGCACAAAGTGATTTCAGAGACGTTATGCTTACACGTTCAGCATCATTAATAAAGGGCTGAAAATTCCCTCCAGTCCTAATGAAATTGTTCTGTAAAGGGGGGTCCAGGAATTCTGTGCTGAAGTGCGTAGAAAAATTACAGTTTAACTTTACAAATGGAAGAGATTAAAGCTACTGGTGATCAGATGTTTTGCTTTCTGCTTCTATCACCAGAAAATCCAGCAGAGGAAAAGTAAAGAATTGCTCATGTGAAGGCCCAAACTAATGGCAGTCTGCTCTCTTAGGGACTGGTGGTAAAGAATCTGTTGCCTGCCAAAAGAATTCGGCCATGTCCGAAATTCTTCACTGATGGGTAAAACCATCCATCTAGGCACAGCTGTGTGCAACACATTGAACACTGTAAGGATTTTCCTGGATTGGTTCCACATACACGTCAGGCAACTTTTCTCATAAGATCTTGGAAGGATTTGTAATCATTTGGGAAAAAAAGAGTATGATTAAAGGATGGCTGGCTCAGCTGCTGATGACAAATATACTGGCATCTGCTGTTCCTCCTCCTGAAAATTCTCTTCCAAGGGAACTAGATCAGTAACAGACTGAGCAATAGGAGGAATAAATATATCTTTCATGGTCTTTGTAGTGAATCTTTATGGAGTTTTGAGATATCCCATGGTGACCAAAAAAAGAAACATCACTTGAGAAGCTGAGTCCTAGGCAGGAAGATTCTTGTAAGGAGGAAATTAAGAATGTCTGGTGGGAACTACAGAGAGATGGGATCCATGTGGTTTGGAGTAGAAAGTCTGTCATCTTGAAAATCTGATGAGGAAGAAGAACATTTCTTTTGATCGTTATACTATTGCAATAAAAGTCTAGATCCTTTGGAGGCTGCCAAGGTAGGCACTGAAATCACATAGGGAAGTCCAATAATGCAGTGTATAACAAGTCTTTGTTGGCTGGCACATGCTGTTAAGAGGCTAGACAAGTTACATAAGATGAATTGGAATTACTCATTGATGAGCATGTATTTGTTTTCAATTAATAACTGAAACTTTAATTTACTAAAATTAATTACTTTTAATTAATTACTAAAAATCAAATACAGATTGCTATAACCAAATGTATGGAAGATATCATAGTATTGAAGACAATGTAGTTCAATCCACACCTGATCTTACTTGCAACTGTTCAAGCATACTCTCTGTATGATTTATGAAGGGGCCTCTGATATCTTTTGCAAATGCCATAATTGTCATGCCATAAGAGAATCACAAAGTATATCTTCAGCTACTCTGATGTAGAGTACCAATGTAGTTACTGAACTAAGTTTGTAAACAGTTAGGTCACTAAGTAATTGAGATACTAGCCTGAGAGCCATGAAATTGGAATTCGTTTCTATCCTAGTGGATATTCAACATAAAGTGATAATATATAAAAAGATTAGACTATGAAGCCAAGCCCAGAATACCTTCTGTTCCACTGATTATGTGTTTTAGGTCAGATAGATTACTTTGAACTAAATATTGGTTTCATTTTGTGTGGGAGACAAAAATCTCACAGATCTCACCTTTTTTGCTGAGCTCCTAAATAAACAGATATAGATACATGTGCATATGTAGCATAAGAGATAAGCAGCTAAACATGAGTTGAGAACTGTAACACAATGGAAAGTGCAGCAATAGCAGCAGAGCAGCAAGGTCCTAGGCTGCAGCAAGTGAGAATTTGCTCAAACGCAACAGCTGTGGGCACAAAAATGAAGGGAAGAATGAAGGGAAGAAGCTGCTCACCTTCAGAACAGTTCAGGCATCCAGTAAGATACTCTTGCCTCCACTGCCAACCCTTAAATGAGTTCTGGGAAGGGGTGGATCGTGGCTCCACCCTTTCCAGTCACTCAGGTGCACTGCATACACCTGAGTTCCCTTGGGTTGGCCCTGCCTTCCTACTAGGTGCTCAATCACTGTTTCAAGCTCTGACTTAGCATTTCCACTGCAAGTATTATATTGAAAAACAGTAAATTCCAGATTGAGATGCATAACAAGAAATTCTAAGTAGATGTAGAAGTTATATACCTCTGCATTTGGTACTGGTGAGATCAGTTCTGGAATACTGCAGTGCAGCCACATGTTCACATTACAAGGATGATTTTGAAAACTGGGTATAAAACTAGAGAGAAAACTATGAAGATAAAGGAATGAATGCCTTACAGTAAAACTTTATTCTTTATAAATAAAAATAGAGACAGAGTTTAGAGTTCCTAGGACACAGTTTACATTTAAAAAAGGGACAAAAAATAAAAAGAGAGGTACTTAAATCTATCTAGTTTACAGAATTGGGTCAAATGAAGTTTAAATTAGAGAAAATAGCAGATATCCTAGAGAAAATAAGATCTCAACAATGAAAGCTATAAGCATTAAGATAATTAACAAAAAGCATCAATCATTTTACTTGTGTTTCCTAAAATATCTGATTTACTTAATAAATGCTACTGGATTTGAAGCAGAGATTTGTTTTGAGTACACTATGTATGTACACTATTTAGCATGAAGGCAATAGAGATAAACACAGTAATTACTTCTTGGTTTCAAGTTCCACTAACATATAAATTCAAACAAGACCAGTGCTTAGCTAGAAATAATTTTAAAAAATGAACATATCATCATTAAGTCATTCCTAACTGTCACTTGTCTGCTTTGTTCAGCTGCGAATTACTATATTAAAAAGGTTCTGAAATAACTGATTCTTACACTTTACCCTCCAAATTTTTGAAATACAATCCTTTAATTGTAAATGCATTTTGACCATTACTCCACAAACAGCAGAAGTCCTAATATTTTACTTTTAATTAGTAGAAGAGCTGAATTAAAAATAATGCTGTGTTCAGTCCAAATCAGTGTTGGGTAGACTGTTTGCCTTCTACGGGCTGATACCGTGAAACCCTATTTGTCAAGTACAGTATTTTTGTATGTGCAGTCTCATTGGCTTCGTTAGACCTCTCACAATGACTACCCATGAGCAAAATTATTTCCAGGATCACATCTTTACTTAGTAAAGAAACACCATCAAAGGATAGTCAAGAAAATATACGGATATAATGAAATCAATCCCTTTTACCAAAGCAGTCTGTAAAATTCTATAAACGCATCCTGGCAGCCTCAGAAGGGCGCTTTGCATGGAAGTTTCAAACATCTGTGCTGCAGCTTAAGAAGTACCACATTAGTGAATCTCTCGAGGATCCATACAACATTTGGGACAGTGATGAAAGCAATACAATTTATCCAGACACAATTTATTTTGTGAATACTCATTATACAAAATCAGGAGAGTTTATTGTATGAGAAAGAAAACTGATACTGTAAGTGAACACTTCTAGAGCACTGGTCATTGGTACCTTGACCCACTTAAACATGAGGAATTTGTAATGTATGTAATCCATGTTGTTTGCTTACTGTTTTCGAACTTACTTAACTTCATAAAAATAAACTAAGCTGAACACTTCTCCAGAAAGACTTCAGCATGGTAAATTCATTTTGCTTTATTCCTGAATTAGTTCATAGCTTATTTGCTAGCACAACAGATACACATTTGTATTTGGTGAGCTAGCCCATGCTAAGTTTACTTGGATTTATATTCCATCTTTAAATAAAAGGTAGTAACGCATGGCTTTTCAGCCTATATAAGCAGTTCTTTCAGTGCCAAGTCAGACAGACAAATTTCAGCCTCTCTTAGTAATTATTTAATTTCTTAGACTGTACTAAAACAAAGGAGAAGCTGATGCTAAGACGCTACCTCTGGGAGATGGCACCTAACAGCTCAAAACAACCACGTAGTCTTCCCAGTTTTTTTACTACAGTCCTGGTTTTCCCTTTTTGCTTATACTCAGCACTGCAGTCCTGATCTAGCTTTTCTACCTGGTAAGCTAGAATTAGCGTGTACTAGTTTGTATTTTGCAATATAAGGTATGGTAAGGTGTTACTATAGTCTTGATGTCTGGATGCTTGAAGACAAACTGTGTTTACCTGCTAAATTCACCTACTGTCCACAGTCACAGAAGTAAACCTTTCCCTTGCTATTTCAGATGCTACCGAGGGGAAAAATTAGAGCACATGGAAAGCATCTGGTAAGTCTTGGCCCCCAAAACAATCTTGACACTGGAACATCTGCCCTGGTCCTAATAACCAAGTATTCCTAGCAAGAAAAACTGGGCAGAAGCATCACTTGCTCTGGGAGGTATGCCAAAGAAGTCCCTCTGCACTTCAAAAAAGTTGCTGGAGCGCATGTTTTGAGTGTGCAATTTTCTTGAACAAAGGACTTCATCTACAAGATGAGCACAGTCACATCCAAGACTGAGGAAATTAAGTTAGGGGAGAGTGCAGTTACATAAGAAGACAGGCCAAAGCCTACTCACAGAGCTATTTCTACCTTCAGTGCAAGTCCTCTGTCCATCAAGATCCACAATCTGCTCTTAAGGGGAGTGATCTCCCACTGGTGAGACAAGAATTTGTACCTCATTCTTCTGTTGGGAGGAATCACTGCAAGATAGTGTTCAAAAACTGGTCAAAAACTCATGTGACTGAGGCACATGATCAGTTCTCTGCTTGCTGCTGCTCATCATCCATATTCACTGATGGTACTGCCAGACACAATCCTCAGAGCAGCAAGGCGATCAGCAATACAGCAAGAGTTTTAACTCTTACTTCCAGCTGAAGCTGAATGCCCAAAAGAGACAAATATAAAAAAGAAACATAGGGACTTTTCTAAAAAGTAGCTTTATTAAATGACTGCTGTATGGAACAAATAATGAAGAAAATTTACAGAAAATTTCCAAGATGAAGAATAGAAATTGTGAAAAGCACACAGAGATAATGAAACAAGAGCACTGGGGGCAACTAATAGTTTCCAGAAGCAACATTATTTACAGAAGAAGAGGGGAGGCTGGGCCATTATTTCAGTTTTATGCCCAATAATAAGAATTTGCTTAAAATGCCAATAAATTTGCCTAAAAAATGATGAAATCTTTGTGGCCCCATTTCTGGAAGAAGAAAGAGAAAGGAAGGAAAAGAAGAAATATTGTATGAATGGGATATGTCTTGTTGAAAAATAATCAGCAATTGTTCACTGCCACAGAAACAACACATTTCAAGTGGGTATTATAAAACAGATTATAAGCTCAGATCTATTGCATATTCTCTTGGACAAAGAAATAAAGCTCAGTGAGCTTTTGAACATGACCAGAATGGGTGAAATTGCAAGTACCTAGGAGGTTAGACGAAAATTTCATTTGGAGAAATTCTCATTACACAAGATATAATTTAGTAGAGAAAATTGAAAAATGCTGTAGAAAGGAGATGGATACAACTGATGAGGCAGCAGTAATGCAGAAAATGGTATGGTAACTATCTTGGGGATGATAGCATGACTTAGAAGGGATGATAACATAAAAAAGCAAGTCTAGGTGATACAAGAGAGAGCTGCTTGCATTTTGAGACATACTCATACTAAATAAGTTGTTTCTGGAGGAAACTATATTCTGAAGAAAACTATAGACACACCACAGACAGAAATGGGAAATAAAAAACCCAGAAATTCAGGAAACATCACCTGAAGGGAAATATTGAAGAACAGGACTGGTATTCTCAAACAAAGAGATGACTGAAAGCCAAAGAGATAAACATGGAAAAAAGTTCCTAATAAGAAGCTGACAACAAAATATTCTTTCATATACGAAGGACTGAAAGAAGCAATCTATTCAATATCTTCGGGCAGACTTCTGTTGCAGATCTCACTCTGGTGCACACACATTGAAAGAACATTCAAGAAAGCTATTCTGGAATAGCTATATGGCTATATGATTCTGGAAGCGGTTGGTAGAAGGAGATCAGCCTGGGCTAAGAAATATTATTCTGGATTCTTTGGAAAACTTTTATGCAGTCTGCCTTTAAAGTAGGTAATACAGTCATTAAAGGTGTTTTTTTGCATTCTGGGAAGATGGAAAGTAAATGGGGAGTCCTGGTAACATAACAGTACATTTTAATTGTGGCCCTGAAGGGGCAGTCATTCTGGCTAGATCAATCTTGCTGAATGTTGTTTAAAAATTTATGTGCATTTTTATGGGAACTCAATAATTTTTTTTGCTGTTCGAAACAACAACAACAACAACAACAAAATGTAAATTATTCAGAAACTCCACTCCAGTTATTCAAGTATTGTGTTTATTTATTTTAATTTTTATGAACCATGTTATTACAGCATTGAAATCTTTTCTCCAGCACTAAGGAAGCTATTAATTCTGGTTCACAGAAGTGTTTAAACAATTCCTTGTAACCATTCATTATCAACAGAGAAGGTTACTACTATGCATTAGTTTTACACCAATGCATTTTATTTGGTTTGCATAATACAAATGTTCCAGTTTGTGTATATCCAAAGCTGCAAGAAAACACATCATTAACTTTCAAATGAGAGGTTAACAAGACCTATTGTTCTGATGCTGAAAAAAGGATTTTCTAAAGTAAGGTAATTAATAATTTAAGATAGATCCTCTCAGCACAAAACTTTTCTCAGTTGCTGCTACCAGAAGACCAAGGTAATTTCCTGTAAAATTAGAAACATTTACCCATAAAGTGTGTAATGACCACCTGGATCTGACTGGAGCATGCTTTAAGGTCTGAATATAGACTGAAGACGTTAGAGGTCTGACAATCAGAATGGTAGGACAGAAGTTGGCTTAATTTCTCTATGTCAGGAAATGTTTCAAACACTAGTTGCAGGCCTGGAGGAAAGCAGTGTGTCAACATTACTAATCATCAGGAAATTTCTTAATTTTTGTAAATTTTTAAAAGCAATAACAACAGAAACACAGGATCTGCTTCTTGTGGAATTTTTCAGATCCCTATTTCCTTGAAGTACTTTAAAGAATCAGGCACTTTTAACAAAAATAATGAGAAATATAATAAAGCTCACTCATGCCAATTGGAAAATGACTCAATTACTAATCTTGTAATGTCTCCTGAATTCATTATTAACCTTGGAAAAATTTGTCTGGAAGTAGTACAAAACAGTACACCAGCAGTATCCCAAACAGACCATCAAGATGACATTAAACATTTAATATATCTTACCAGTGTCACTATGTGTAGTGTACTTACCAATAACATGGAGTAATTAGCACAATTTATGTTTTAGTATACTAGGGATGAGTGAGCATGTAAAACTTCAAATGACCATATTCTCATTAACTTCTTTGTCAGCTCACCACCTGCTTATCTTTACATTTCCACACTACTCATTATATTCTGTATTACTCATTCTCTTCCTCTTTTAATTTTGCCTTAACTTCTTCATTATCCAATTTTTCTGTCTTCATTTTTTTTTTGTTTGTTCAGTTTTGCAGGGTTTTTTTGCTTCACATCATTTCCACAGTTTCTCATCACCCTCCCATTCTCAATTCCACATACTTCTATTCAACTACTCCACATACTTCCACCACTAAAGCCATTGTCTTTTGAATCATAAATGATCTCCTGTTTTGGATTATTTTTTAATCCCTTCTCTTCCATCCTTTATGCAGCTTTACCATTATCTGCAAACTTATAGACTTTCTCTCTCCTTTTTCCTCCTCTTCATTCCGTATATTTTCTCTTCTGAATAATAACAGATTCACCCAGTCAGTAGGTCTTTGTAACCTTGCCCCTAATCTTGATCCTCTGCTTCCATATATATTCAGACCAGTCATCCTCAAGTTCAATTCTAGTGCTGATGCCCTATTTTTAAACTCCCGACCATTACTCTCCATCTGTGGGGGTGCCTGCAGGGTCCATCTTTGACAAAGAAGATACCAGATAGCAATAGAGTATGAGTGTAAGTAGAGTGGTGGATGGGATTCACAAACCTCTCTGAATGGGTGTTCTTACAGAACGGTTTATGTTAAGGAAGAAGATGACCAGTGGCCACAGTAACTCAGCATGGAATTACGAGGAGGTGTCAGGAACAACAAAGGAGTCAGTTTGAAAAGAAGCATAAATGAAGCACAGAAAGCTGGAACAGTGAGGACAAAACTGGGAGTGGCAAGAGCCACACTCAAATCCAGTTTGATGCTGACTGAAGTCACTGTGCAGTCACTGTAAGTCTGAGGGGCACACAGTATCGCACCTTATCTCCACTGCCAGGAATGTGGAAGCAGGAGAACAAGGCTCAGAGCCTCATTTGTTCACACCAGCCCTGATTCTCTTGATTACTTGATTACTCTTGATTCCTGATTACTTGTCCTCTTTCCTATGCTCTTCCCAGGTTTAGTTAAGGTTCATGTACATGAGTTAAGGTATTGACTAAGGCTAACATCACTAAACCAGTATTAGCCAAATTAGCATCTCTAGATGGTCGTGTATCGTGTATGAAGCCTTTTTCCACTCCCTCCAGCTGAATTTCAGGCTTTCAAGCTCTGAGTAAAGTCCAATTGCCAGAAAGAACATCAGAGCAAACAGTATAATTTCAAATGCATTGTTTCAATGGCCTCCTCTTAACAAAGAACACAGCAGTAAGTCCATATTGTACATTATCAGCTTAACTCAGAAAAACACCTTTGTATGACAATGCAGTCTGTGCAATTGTCTATCATGGTCATCAAAATTCATATTTCTAAAACAATTTTAAAATCATACTCGAGAGCAGAATTCCGCTAACATTTTGGGATAACAGTTCCAAAGCTTTATGCAAACCAATTCCCAGTCTTCCTTTCAGCTTTGCTAATTTGACTTTGTCATTATTCCCTCGTAGGCACTGTTGTCATTTTCAAAAAGTTTAAAATACTTAAAATATAAACTCTTGTAAATGCCTTAACAAATTCTCTTTTCACCTTCACGTGCGTTTAAAAAGTAGATCAACATAGTAATCATTCTTAGGTGGGCAGGCAGCTTGCGTCATTTTTTCTATTATCTGCCTTTTTATGTACATAAAAGGAGAAAGAATAAGAACTAAAATGAATGCTCGCAATTGTGAGCTGATTTAATAGAGAATTAAATATTTCAGAAATCAAGATTCCCATAATGTTCAGTAATAAGCAGAATACTGGCTTGCTCTTTACTATTCTGTACTGCTTTGGAAATCAACTTTCAATGATATTATCTGATAGATCCTTAAGGCCACGTCAGGGTATTCTAAGCACAGAGTACATGGAAATATTAAGTCTACGACAAGCAAAAAAATAAAGTATTTAAAATGTGGTATCTTCCAGACACAGACAGTTCTCATTCTCCTGTTTAATTTAAGAACTTACATGCAGATTAATGAACAAATGCTAATGAACATCTAAAAACTGTGACCAGCCTCACTGTATGTAGGTTCACTCTGCAGTGAATCAAATGCATACAGGAAGCTTGGAAATCCATATCTTTAAAACTGATGAGCACAAGATTCCTGTGATTTAGCCAGGACTACGCTGGAAGCTGGGGAGTCTGATTTGAGAGATGCAGGTGTTTAAAACTTGTATGAAGAAAATCCACTTCCCTTCTTTCCTGCAGCTTCTAGCAGGAGCTGGCTGCCTGTCTCCCTACAGCAAGTTTCCATCCCAGACATAGAGGCGAAGCCCACCTTCATCCTGGTCCTTGAGCCCAGCCAGCTGCCAAACTGTGCTCTGATGCAGCCATCTGTCCGCCACAGAAACAAAACTCCGACTTTCCACAGGTACAACCCGACTATTATTAAAAAATGAAGGAGAAGCCACACTTCCTCTGCTGACTCATGACTGCTTGGTAAAGTTGCTACACTGAGCAACCTCCAGTTTTCATTCATGTACTTTCTTACATGGATATGAAGCATGCTAGATTGAGACAAGACAGCTACCATTTATTTTGTGGCAAGTGCAGCGACCAGTGTCACAGGAAAGCAGGAATGAGTGTTCTTAAACTATATCATGCAGTTTTCAGTCTGTGACTTCCCAGAAAAGGATCATGCAAAGGAGGAGTAGAAGTAATGGACTGCCACCACAGCAGAGGTGGCAAGTTCTGTGAAGAAGTGATTCCTACCTTGTGCTACAACTTCCTACTGATTTGAAAAGGTAAATCTCTGCTAATCCGCGGTCCGTGCTTGTCTGTCTGTCATTGCCATTCACAGTTTCTTCCTCAGTGGTAGGCCTTGTCACAAACACAGCATAGCAGAGCTACTGACTGATGAAATGTATTTCCAAAATGTTTTCACAATGTTAGGACACCAAATACTTACACCTATAGCTTAATTCTTTATATCTGCCTCCAGAACACCTCGATTCCACCCTAGAAAGAATTATGTTTTCAATTCAGATTATTCAGACAAAAATAGGGAAAAATGTACCCACTAGAGAAAAAAAAAAAGAATTCTACTTCATATCTCAACAGGACTCAAACTCTTTGCTGCCTTTTGTGCTCTCTATTCTTTAGGATATGCAAAAAAAAAAAAAAAAAAAATCACTGTCTTCCTCAGAATTTTCGATTGCATACCCTTAATTGCTTTATTTGCTTGAAAGATTACTGCCACAAAGCCAGGTGACATCTGTACAGTCACTGCACATCACTTCCATTTCTTCAGGGATTACACAAGTTCCTCTCCTGCCTTCTTAACTCCTCTGAAAAGGAACTAACAATGCATGATCTGTAGCTTCTGTTCTGCTGCTATCTGAAAAATTGACTCCTTTTGATCTCAGTGGAGACATAGTCTGACTTTCTTGCGAATGTTCTCCCAAACCATGCACTAGATAATGACACTATATACATATATATATGCACTAGATAATGACACTTTAATTCCAACCAAAAGAAATCTTTAGAGATGAAGATGTTATTCAATGAATGTACATCAGTTCTTACTTAACTTTTCAGAAGTCTACAATCAAACCTACTGTTAAATCAGTTCTTGATTAAGTATGAATAAAGTAAAGAGAAAGCTCTAATAAAAAGCTTGAAATACGTAGGCAAATCTGTTTTTCATATGGTATGTTCCTTAAAGTGAGAAACCCAGGACAAAACAAAACTGGATACACAATAACAATGTTGTGTATTAAAAATAATTAATTAATAATAGAATGTTGTTTCCTTAAATAAACGTGTTCTCATTAATTGTCAAGTTAGAAAGCTTAGTACACTAAAATAGAAAAAATGCAACTGTTCTAATCCATCAAAAGCTTCCTTTTTTTGGTCCTGCTGTCAAAAGTACCAGAATAAATAATGCACTTCACAACTCCATTTCTAAAACCAGCCAAGATTCCCTTCATCACTTCAACAGCAGTCATGCTTTCACTACTGGGATGGTGATAAAGTTGTTCTTACTTTCTATCTCAATTTGGTGACAGCCAAGCTGTCTATACCATATAGTATGTTTTGCTATTGCACATTACCAACCCATTTCATTTAAATCATTTGTCTTTGCTTGCTGAAATTTCTAAAATGTATTTATTTACCTTCTTCTAGCATGATTAAGAGGTTGAACACAAACATTTGGACTGCCGTTCAAATGTATACGAGCAACATTAAGCTACAAAAGCAAATGTCAGACATTTGCTCCATTTCTTCTGATTTTTTTGTACTTTGTTCCTCCTCCATTCAATATACTTATTGAATAAATATGTATCATCTGCTTGTAAATTGGATTCTCCATGCTTTCCCCCTACTTAATCTACTATTCTCTCTCCTGCTTTTTTAATTCTTCAATGCCACCTACCATTCAAATTTCCTGATGCACTGCTTTACGTTTTATCTTCCTGTCTACCATCTTGTGGAAGTGCCAGGCTCTCAAAAACAGTATAATTCATCATACTGAATATCTAAGGACTTTTTACACCCTTCATAATGTCCTGGACACTCAAAACTGTCTTCATTTACTGCTTCAATCAAATATTTTTTTCACTGCTTCTTATCATGCTAAAAGCAGATGTTTCCGTCCTCTCCATTCTCCTCTCAAAGCCCAGTTTTTCTGTGATTACCTTTTATACCAAATTCTTTCTTATGTCAGTTTCAAAGTTAAGTCTTTTAAGGTACCACCATTTAAAAACAACTGTTGACAGTATAACACAGAGCAATATAATCTGTTTGAGTGAAGCCGTTAGAGCCAGACAGAAAGAGGCACTAGCAAGCATGTAGGCAGAAAATACCTTTAGCAACATCAGCAACAAGAAGGCCATGGTTGTGCACTGCACCTAGCCTTGTAGAAGTTGCACTAACTTTGCCATTAGAGTAAGGAAAAATCAAGAAACAAACTTGGATGTCAGTTTCCTTGTGGAACTATGCTTTTACATTCCTGCCTTTCCTTAAAGCAAGAAGGATGATGGCAGCTTCTCTTTTCCTGCCCACCTTTCCTCCTACACCATAGGAATAAATTATCACTCATTAAATTAATATGCTACATTAATTTACAATTAAGTGATCACTAGTAATAATGATATATAATGTACATTCATAGTAATTGTAGAGCACAACTCAACACAAACTTGGCAAAGTTTCCCATACATCCTGCTTATTCCCTACATACAAGCAGTATGGATAATAGTCATTTGGACCCATTGAAGATCACTAGAAACAAAGTGAGAAAGCACTTTTTCAAAAGCCTCTTAGCCACTATACAGCTTTAAAATCTACTGCTTTCTGCTCATCATGCAGCAACTGTTTTCTTTTTACAGAGATCTATCCTTTTCACATCATGTTCTGATTTTGTACCTATTCTATAGATATTAATCGAAAAAGTGTTAACACCATTTATACTCATGCAAAACACAAATGTATCTGTTCATTACATGATTACATGTTGTATTGAAGCCATGGGATAAAAAGAGTAAACTAGAACACACAAAGAAGATGAGGGTGTGCTTGCTTGTACTTGGTAAAACTCCTACATATTTTGAGCTTCCAAGAAAAAGAAAAAAAAAGAAAGAAAAATTAAAAAGAAAGGGTGTTACACTGGTGGTTCTTTTTTTGCTAGAAAATATTTGTCAGTACATTTTTTTCCATAGGAGAAGTATCTGCCAAGAATTTATAATATCTAGGAGTCATAGAACATGTTGTTTCTGTATTTCATTATACTGCATGTAAATGAAATTATATGAATTACTCTTATTCCACAAGTAATGGCAGTAAAAACATTGTATAGAAGCTGGGTCTTTGTGAGCATATGCAATATAGAATGCAGCTTTCACTTGGCCTTACCTATGTGCCCCGTAGTGGGTAAGAATCATGCTGGAATCAAACTGCCAGTGGATTACAGTGAGGTTCAGTAGCCAGGTTTTGGAGCTGATTTTATCATAGAACAAAATAATGAATCAGCCACGTGTATTTAAGGGACTAGAAGCAAGACACCAAAGGATTGGACTGGGTCACTCTCTTAGTAAAGGAGAAGTTAAAATTACAGAGAGATCCAGTCTAGTTAATAGCAATTAATATATTTATATATATGAAAAACAAAGATAACGGAACAAAAGCAGTGGTACAAAGAACTTTTCTCAGATGCAGACACTGTAGAAAAGACGACAGCAGAGTTCACTGAAAAGCTGGAAAACAAGTGATCTTCCACTCTTGTTCTCTCCTAAAAAGCAGGAGAAAGAATACCATGAGCCCTATTTTTCTATCTCTACCACTATGAAGGAAAACACTTGATCCAGAACTACATGAGACCACAGAAAATGTGCGGAACAGAAAAGAGAGGTATTTTGAAGCTAATACATTAATATTTTTAAATTGTTAAGATCCTTAAATCAAAGCAAGGACAATTCATTATTATAGTCTTGCTACATTTGGTCTGGAAATCTCAAAAGACCATGGATTTCTTGAAATAATTCCAGCCTTCCTTGGATTCCACTAAGGCAGAGAAACCAGAGGACGAATTTCTCTTGTGACACTCTAACCCTTTTATTTCCATTCACAGTGAAGACCAGGAAGACCAAAGTCACCAAAAAAAAAAAAAAAAAAAAAGAAGAAGAAGAAGAAGAAGAAGAAATAAAACAACGCACAGCACACAGACTGGCCACAGGCTGGAGTGCAGAAAAACAGTAGCTTCATGTAAGCATTGACTAATGATTGTAGAGATTCTTATGTTAATAGAAATCACAGAAATTTGAGAACTAAAACATTTATTATGTCATCTAATCTATGGAGTTGGCAGGAAAGTATTTGTTTCCAAAAGCATATTTTATTCAGTCCAATTTTAAATGGCAGAGCAGCGAAGCTTCCACTGTGTTATTTCAGAAAGCTGATTTGTTTATTGTTTGAATTAATTTGACCAGTTTTAGCAAACATGCTCAAGATGCTGTTCTTAATAAAAATATGGAATGTCCTCAGTAATTTATGTTAGCGTTAAATAGCTAGTGAGTATCCAATCTATAAGTTCTGTTGAAATATATCTTTACACATAACAGGCTGTTCTTTTTATATTAAGAAATGCAGGAATCTCTAAATTTTGGCAGTTGGTTTCTGATGCCATTACAAAATTTTATCCAAATTGATGTGCTTTAATAATCAGTTCAATATGAATCATAACCTTAGCTTTCTTACAGTTAAATTTCTAAGTGATTTTTTTACTTATATCCAAGCTCAAGTAGGGTGGAAATACCAGAAGTTACTTTTTTCGCAATATTTTTATATTATTACTTCTTCAAGAATTTGGGTTTTACAAAAAAAAAAACCTGAAAAATAGTAATAAATATCCTTTTTAGCATTGATGTCACATTTGAAAATATAATATTGCTGTTATGTAGAGGATTGGTAACACTGAAGGAATATTTTACAAAGAACTCAACGTGATTTTTCAGGCAACTCTAGCAGAAATATAATTAGCGTGCTAACGAAGATATTCAGATATAAATTTAATAAGTTCTGACAAAGCTCCCAAGAAAGACTTGATTTCTTAGAGTATATCTAAAATAAGTGTTGGCTGTATATATAGATTACACAGACACACACACATATATGGATAATTTAATATTTTCTTCACCGTTTGTGGGAAATACACATCTAAGCCGCAGATTCAGTTACCTCAATGTAGGGTTTGTGCCCAATAAAACCATATGGTTTATATGGGAAAAAAATTACAGGATTAAAAGGACTGAAGCTAAATCCTCTGTAAGAACACTTTCGGTGGAGAATATTTTCCAAAGTCATAAGGAACACACTTTAAAAAAATCAGCTGTTTAATGTACTATGATGGAATCTGTATTTACAGTACATGATACCATCTTTATGGCATACGGAGATTGTCTTTCTGTTTGAGCTGCCTAAAATATTATGCCAGTCTCAACCTTGGAAACATTTCTTAAGTATTTACTGTAGTATAGCAGAGATCTTTTGCCAGAATAGTCACTGCAGAGCCATGGGCTCTGAGGGGGCTTTCCATATTAGGGGTTTTCTTGCTCTGGATTAAGCATGCCAACAGTAGTTAGTTGTCGTTCTGTATTTAGAACTGGTTTGCAGGAATGGATTTGAGTAAGAAATGTTGAAAGTTCTTGTATTTCATTGAGCTAAGCTTACTCCCACAAGACAATTTAAGGAGACATTCGTTAAGAAAACTCTCACAAACTCTTCAGTGCTACATGAGCTTCAGCAGATTTCTACAGCAGATTTCTAAATGCATCAAGAAGTAGGCACTTCTCCATTGCAGTTTCTAATGGCCCCAAAAGAGTGTGTCGACTGTGCTTTTAAAATATTTTTTTTAAGGCTACACTTTACTGGATAGTTACTGTAGATCCTTAAAAATGACTACCAATATTTAAATAGAAAAATAGTGAACTAAACTATCAGCTTATATAATAAGATACCATTTCAGGAAAGTACCAAACACTTCTTTAATCATGAGACAACAGCCTTCTACAAAATAACTTCATAACTCCACTTAATTAAAGCAAAGTGAAATACATTTCATTTAATTTATGATACAAATTGCAAGCAGGACATTCAAATTTAACGTTAGCACTTAGGTCACTTAATTCCTATAGTAACCTTTTAATGTCCAAATTCCCTTTCTGTACCATAACTATATAGCACCAAAAGACTTCTCCCCGGGTAGCAGCAGCAGTACTTAATCCTGGCATGGCCACCTGTCTGAGTTTACTGTGTAATCCCATAATATATTACATCAGTAGTGGCTCTCTATAATCTTGTATTTATTTGTCATATCAACACTGTAGTTTCAATGTCCTAATGATGTCACCCAGTAAGAGTTGGAGTTTTCTTGAAGATGTCACAAGCTATAAACAGAGGTGTGAACTATTGCAGGTTTACTTAATCCTACAGCCGCTGAATCCTTATTCGCAGTAGTTTGAGAAATACTACTTCTCATGCAAGCTCACTAAGTCTGAAGCTAGGACAGACCAAAGGAAAGAAAAGAGGGTTTTTTGTGGTAAAATACAAATAAATTAGATCTAATCCTGATCTGTAAAAATAAGTTTATTACTGAAGTTAATAAATAAAATAATCAGAAGCGTATTCACAGATCAAAATAACATAAGTAAGAAGCAGTGAAGAGCCACCTCACAAAACTTTCAACTTGTTGCTCTTTAGACTTGAACCTTTCCTATCAGAAGAGTCTTGTGGATTAGTTGTACTTTAATCACTCAGTTGCATGTCCCAGCCAGCCAGCCACTTTACTCCAAAAGGTGCATCATTTCGAGTACGAAAACTCTGCCATTCAGACATAATCAAGTAAAGCAACCAAGACCCATGTTCCACATATAAACAGTTTTATAATTCCAGAATACTCTGAGGGACTACAGAGCTGTAGGAAAACAAAACAAAACACGCACACACACAAAAAGTTTTCAGGGGCTTAAGCTGCCCCTCTTTCATAATAAAGGCAATTCCACACAAAACTTCAGAAAATGTAGATGACAAAAAGGAGGGAAAGAAAGTCTCAGTACAAGCAGAAAAACTACATTCTGAGCACAAAAAAATCATCTAATATGTTAGCAGAATACGCAACATTCAATTCTTCCTCTTCTTTTTGTGTGTTTGCATAAGAACTTTAAGCTAACAAATAGGATATAAAGTTCTTAATGTCTTCAACTGAAAGAAACAATAGCATCACTTACCGAAAGATTGGTCTTTGGAGATGCTTTTTCTTGATTGTAACACAATCATCCATTTAAAGAGGGAAAAAAGACTTCTTCCAGCAAATAACTCCAAAAAGACCAGGGAGTAATCAAGAAACTTGTTCTTTGCTACTGTGCTGTAGAGAGCACACAGAATGATATTTTGGTGCTGGGGGAAGCCTCCCTCCCTCTTTCTGACAGTTGAGCAGAAAAGGGCCATAGAGGCCACATAAGACAGGCACAGCCGTGCACCAGCAAACCCTGCAGGCTGAGCAGAACTGGAGGCAAGTTGATCAAAGCACGGAGTTGTACTGGATTCCTTTCAACTGTGCAGAAAAAAAAGGGGAGCTTTGCCAAGTGCTACCCAGGTAAAAATGTGTTAGATTATTCCAGCCATGCGAGCACTTCTTACACATGCTGGTCAAAGTCTTAAATGCAGAGTCACTCTCTCCCTCGCTCTTTAAAACACACTGTTCCGAGGCTCAACTTTTTTTCTTCAAAATAAAAGTTGTGCAGCTGTTTCAGCATTCCCATGCGAGTACCTTCAGAAAGTTTGTTCTGGTAAAAGAACTGTATACAAATTAATGAAGATGGATGGATTTGGTCTGTGAGGCTGGCTCCACTTCAAGAGATTGTAATTATTTTACAATCTGGCTTTTATTCACTCTGGATGATGTGTGGATATAACTATGTAAATTAAAGCACTGCTCATAATTTTTAGCATTCATAACCTAATAACCTAGAGTTGGCTGAAGCTGAATATGGTGTTTGCAGCTGGTAGAACCATAACTACATAAAACAAACCGACGCTATGTGAATAAGGAAAACAAAGCTGACCAAGTTCAGATAGTGACAGTAGCAAACTGTTACTGTTTGCAAGATAAGATTTCAACAGAGATCCAAAGTCAAGAGCTTTCTCTGACATCATGCTGACATAAATCGGGAAGAATTCAACTGCAACAAACAGAGGTTGTAACGAAAACTGTAAGGCAGGAGCAGGACTGTGGCTCTTGATGGACCGGTCACGAGTGGCTCAGCTGAGCCGCCATTTCCCGGGCACCTTGCAGGGCTCTGTAACGAAGCACTGCTGGCACAAGGCCCAGCAGGAAGCACGAAGCCTGGCCAGAGAAGCAGAAAACAAGCAGAAGCCCTCCCTTGCATGCAGCTGCGCAGCCAGGCTTCACAGCACTGCAGAGCCCTCCTGCAGAACAGGAAGGGCCCTGCCACACAGACCTTCCCTGCAGCACAGCTCCCGCCTGCTCAGTTCTCAAAATGCACTTAGCACGTGTGAGGAGACGTTTCTGATGTGACCAGAAAGGCTGGGCATCTTTGTAAGAGGGAGAGCAGAAGAGCGGTAAATTTACACGGCTGGGTGTACAGCACAGGCATTACCAAATTAAACTTGAGAGACACACTAATTCTGAAAAAAAAAGCAAGATAGGTAACGTTGAGACATGTTTTAGGCTGTATATAACTATATGACTAATTCACATTTACATTATGGTAAAATTATTATGAATTTTACAAAATTTTCATGAAATAATGATACATAACAATGGAGATATAACCCATATCATAATAATATGTATTCTCATTTATGAAAATATAGGAGTTCAGCAGATTTTACTGAAACAGATAAAATCTCTTCCTAGATCCAAAACACACAGCTTAGGGATCAGTGTGTCAGCACAAAGATTGGTTCACCATCCCCACACTACATGAAACAATTGCCATGACACAGTCACAGTGCAATTATCTAAAGGAATAATGATCACATGGTCATCATCAGTCAGTTATTTGTTGCTAACTCAGTTTTGTCCTGCCCCACTGTTCGTTTCTACTACTTTGAGGAGAGAGCTACACCTTCATCAGCTATCTTGATCATATTATAGGTTAGCTTTTGCCAGGATCTTAAAGGATCTGAGGATCTTTCTTCAACAATATGCAGTGTTCAGAGTGTTGTCATATTTATGAGCATTTCATATAGTCATGGTCTTACTTATTCTTGCCTGCCAAGATTCACATTTTTCTTCATGCAGTCTTCCTGTTCTGGATTTCAGCTTTTCAAAATAATTTGCTGCTTTTTGAAGTGTATTCACTCACTGACTGGAGAGAAAGCTGCAAATCACAAAGAAATCTCCCTTCTCATTCTGTTTCATATTATGTGTGCAGGGCTGCTGTACTTCTGTTATTCAGAGGGACTTAGGGTAATGATCTTGATATCTTCTGAGGCTTTCAGGGAAAAAATTTTCAAGTCGTCAGTGAGAGCTATCCCAAATATGTTTTTCCATTGAACTCAATCTTTCATCTTGTAGTTTTACCAGTCCTGAAACCCCTAACACATCTTAAAAGTAATTTTTTCTGGGCCTAGTCCAATGAACATTGTTGTTTGTGGGACTTCATTCAAGCATGGCACTGAAAAAAGTACTATTTGGGGGTGCTGAAATTCCAGCAGTACAATTACTTCAGCTACAAGGAATTAAAAAGTTGTTAACAAAAGTAAGAAAAATATGAATATAAAATGGAAACAAAACTTTGATTTAATTGTATTGTTTTTCATCTTCCAAACAGCCTTTTTGTTTGTTTGTTTGTTTAACATAAGAATCTATTGTTTTTTCATTAAAATATCCAGAAATCAGTTCAACCTGTTGACTGAATATGTATGCAAATTCTTCAAAAGAAAGGATTTTAAGAAAGATATGATAGATTAACTAGACTGAAGCCTGAGTCCCTAAATCACACTAAAATTACTCCTGCACTTGCTCAGTGGAAAAAAACAAATGCATAAAATTCACCACCATATAACTTTTGCAGATTATGATATTGGAGCATCCTATAGTGATACTATTCTATTGTAAGATATGTCTGGACCAGATACACCAAATGAAGGCATCTTTATTAGAATGAAGAAGTATTGTGCTTGAAAGTAGTATGGCAATTTTAAAAAATCCTCTGCAGATAATATTCATTGTACTTCATGCTTCATACTAATCCTTTCAATGGCAATGAGAACGGCAAAAATCTGTTCATCTCATACCCTAGAGATCTCTTATTTAATTTAGCAACACTGGATGAAAATCAATCAGAAAATTCCAGAATTGTTGGTTTTCCGATTTATTTTGCAATTACTGTTGCTATTGTTTGTCCATCACAACAGATGACTGCTCTTAATGCTAAGCAATGCAAGCTATTTTTATTTCACCTCTCAAGCATACGTTCATGTGATAGCAGGCTTTTATGACCAAAAGCATATAATACTTTATCACTCACAAAAATGGGGTTTCATCAGCATGGAGATTTGTTGCAATAGTTATTTGATTTCTAGTACTATTTCTCAAGCCAAAAGACACCACGTGAGCCAAACTGTTTTACTCTGCTTGTTTTAATGCTACATTTTTCTCATTGATCCGTAGCTCATTGCCAGAAGTTTAGAAATGTAATTCTTTTTCCTACGGTAATTTCAAATCTGTTGGCAATTAAGACGGTAACTAAGAGGTTTGACATTTAAAGCTTTAATTCATTATGTGCTATAATCTCTGTTCTGCTTCCATAATAAAGCAAGGAGTCAGATACCCTCCCCTGTTGTTTAAGAAGAAGCAAGAAAGCAAATTGAGAGCTAGGTTTCATGCGTCTGTTTATTTTCTGGACTAATTAGAATAGGGGAAGGGAAAAAAAACAACATACTTCTATACACTTGTGTTTACGTTTTTGAAATGGAGAGATTTGAAATATAAAAACCTGAAACAGGGCTTATACCCAGAATGCTGTTTTACTTTTCAGTACAGTATCTTTTAGCAGTTCGTTGTTTAAGATATTTGTAAAGTAAGTAAATCACTAAGTAAAGCATGAAGAGGAAACTTTACGGTAAGAAATCAGTGTAACTTATGCATCTCCTAACAAGATTAATATTTAGGTATTTACATTATTACTAGATTAAATCCATTCCTTAAAGGCTGCACACAGGCCAAGCATCTAAACTCCACGCATGAGAAACAGTAGAGACTGATGTGAAATTTGAGAAATCCAAGCATGCCACTATTGTCACACTGGCAAGGCCAATGGAAGGTCTCTCAAGGCATTCTAAAAGGCAGAATAGCTGTTACAGGCTGTTTGTGATAATGTGGGGGGTGCGCCTCTTAGCACCCCCTTTTGCCTGCTTCCTTTTCACAGACAGGCACTCCTGAGCCAGTAAAATTGCCCAGCTGTGTGATGTCTTGTACTGTCCCCTGACACAAGTTAGATGCTATAGAAGATGCTGTGATTGCCTGCCACGCAAAGGTTGAACTTTAACACAAGCCTGTTATTCTTCGCTTAGAATACTACCTACTCAAATTGCAGTCGTATAATGGTTTAGGAGCTAAATAATAGTTACTCACACTATGCATATAGCTACCCATATTACTCAGCACAGGTCACACTGTCACAGATCAGCCTGAATGCTTTTTTCACTCAACAGCTCTATGAGGTTTGCATTAATCTTATTACATTCTGCATACATAAATGTGTAGGAAAGTGTCGATTTATTTCTTTGCGTTGACGTCAGCAAAATCCAATCTGAAGTTAACCTAATGACTTCTCCATGCTTGAAAAACTAGAAAGAACTGGAGATAACTGTGACTCACTGAGAGTGAAGATAGAAAAGTTGGCAATCGTTACTGGATCTACTGCAGTGCATGTAGTAAAGTTCTGTACGAAGAGTTGTGCAGGTCTTTAAGATCTGGCTTCCCTTTTTACCCCTTATAAGTAAGAATATTTATAAAATTGTGTTATTCTCTCTTGCTTTCACTGTTTACGTGCACACACAAACCAAGCAGAGACTTACGTCAATGCCGTCAGAGAGGAGATTAATTTCCCTACTAAGACTTTCCTATTCAGAGTACTTTACAGTAACTTGGTTTAAGAAGCTTCCCAGTTCTTCACTTTTACTTTCATATTTTTCTACATCTTAAGACAAAAAAATCAGGGGCACTGTTGCACAGAAAAACCTCATTCTTTGATATCTCTACAAATGTTCTTCACAAAAACTATCTGGCATTTTGAGGGAGATGGGTCATCTACAAGCCTCGGAGTCCCAGCATGATACTTCCCCAGAGTATCTGACCAGTCACTTCCTTTTTCAGATTACTTTGCATGTAGTCAGTCATCACCTGCTATTCTACAAAAGAGTTTCTCTGCTCCTGCAGGAGCAACTCCAGAAGGTGACTCATCCAGCATGTCTTGAACACTAGAGGGTGCCCACCCATTGATGCTATTTTTCTTTCCCTCTCTTCATTGATTAGACTCTTAAATAGCTAGTTTAGTCTAGAGGACAGGTTCACTGAAAATTATAATATATTGAACTTGTATTATCATTTTTCTGAGGCAGGAGTATTAATCAGATAATCTTCAAAGTAACGAAGGTGACAAATTATCTTGCACAACAATGATGAAGGATGATGTCTAGAATCCCCCTACATGACTATGAATGAAGAAGCATCTATCAGTTTTTTCTGATCAAAAGACAACAGAATAGGTGTTGGAACAAGAAGCAGACTAGTCGAAGTAGTTCTTGAAGTACAGACTGCAGCTCTGAAAAATATGGAACGGAAGCCAGAATACAGACCAAGTTGTCACTTGGTCTCTGAAATACTTGACTATAAACAAATAGATACACAAGCAAATACATCCATTACATATAGACATTTATCCATCTGCAAACAGATATGGGAATTTATCATTACCAGGAAATGAATACCAAAAATATGAATAGCAATGTCTCATAAGGACACTGATTCTCCAGATCAATATAACTCTTCTGAAGACCATGAGCAGTATCACAGTTGTATTTTGTTCTATCCTATCTGTTAATACTATGATTTTATACCCAGCATATTTAGTGAACAGAGGGAATGAGAAGGAGAGGAAAGGAGGGGAAATAAAAAAGAAGAAATTCCTTTGGGATATATGATGCTAAATTAGCACTGAAATACACAAGTCAAAACATGGCATTCCTTGGTTTTGAGCCAGTGCAATATTATTATTGGCCACAGTGGAAGGAATTGGGGTTTCTATTGGAAAACACTGTAATTGATGTGCCACGTATTTCCTAAATGTACTGATATAATGGCAATCATGTACTGGACAACAGAGTAACTTCCGATTAACATAATGTAATTCTTTCAGGAGGTAAAAGGGTTATAAAACGTACAGACGGATAACAAATATAAGGTTGGTTTTTTTTAATACTGATTTCAAGGAGTCAGTATAAATTCAGTACAATCCATACAGAAAGCAAAAATAGGTCAGAACAATCTCCAAAATAATCCAGAGAGGAAAACATGAGTAACTGTATCATACATTAAGAATGACTGCTGAACAACAGCAAGATTGCAACCAAAAGAAATGATCTGCTAAACTTCAGTTCTCCACAGGAAATACATGGGCATTTAATAGGAAGAGTCTGTGCTAAAAAGAATCAGAAGAGACATGATAGCCAGCAGATGTTTACTCCTTGAAATCTTTTGGTGAAGGAAATTCTTAAGAACTTATGAAAGTTATGAATTAAATGTGTTGATTTTGTCTGTATACAGTAGAAGCTCTCACCTTAGAGTTTAGAATAAAGATGCAAGAATCTACCATAACTACTTTTCCACTACATAGACTTTTGTCTTAACTCATGTTCAAATCCAGTTTTACATTTCTTTGTGGTTGCAGAGTATGAATTTCAAGCAAACAACTACCAGCCATACATAATTGAGAAAACACTGCAAGACAACTGTAAGAATAGTAGGCCTGTTCTGATTAATACTATATGAAAAATAAATAATATTTTTAAAAGATTTTTCTACTTCAGATATATTGATAAGATTTTATTTCACTTTAGGTTTTGAAAGTATTTTGCACTGCCTTTATCTCCAAGTCTACCTATTAGCTTTCTGGAATTTCATTCATTTTTATTGGCTAAAATACTCTGGTCTGTGTACAGTTACTGATGTCTCCTGGTTTTCCATCATGAAATTTCTAGCATCCAGTTTGAGACATGAAAAACACATGCATTTCCCTCAAGGATTAGCAATATCTGGGAGCTGCTGCAGTGCCTTTTCTACCAGCTATTTGTTCTTCCGTCACATTGCCATTATCCATAGACTAGATACAAAAGAAGTTGCAACAGCAAAAACTCTACGGGGATAATATTTCTCACAAAACTGGTTATTTGAAGTAGCATCACTAATAATTCCAGAGCTTTGCCTTCTGATTGAAAAAATTGCTTTTAAATAATGGTTTCCCTCTAGATGTCTTGAAACCTGACATTCATCATTTTAAAGTCTTACAAATAGTGATAAAAAAAATTCTGAGTTCAGTTCTACCCTCAAATAGGTAACATGGTCGTAGACAAAAAAGTCTTGTGCATGACTCAGAAATCCATTATTCTAACATAATAACATTTTGATCATTCTTATCTTTCTATTACAAAGATACTTATCAAACATAATGCTCACAGTAATGATCTGTGTTTTTTTTTTCTTTCTATCTTGATTCTATTATGGCCTTTGCAATACACAGTGTTGGCTTTCAAAGGTAAGAAGACTGCACAGTTATATCCTTTATTTTATGTATAAATTACTTGTATTGTTTTCCTCCTTGTATTAGATCACCATCTTCGCCCCACACATTACTTTCCAAGTCTCTATTGACACCCATGTAGGTGTGCCAAGAATCTCTGTACTAGTGACAGAATACTACTGGGAAATTTCTCAGTTTGTTTTTGGCATTAGCATTTTCCAGAGGAAAATAACGTGTAAAGTTGAAATTTGAACTTCAGTATATCACATATATCTCTCTCAACCCAAAATAAAGTGGATTCTTAGTATGGCTGAACTATGTACAAGGTGGCTCTCCTGATAATTGTAGTGTAGATGTAAGAGATATCTTCGAAATATATTTCAAATGCATTGGCTCATTTGACTTAAGAAGACTGTGTGCAAAAATGACAGAGAATCCTTCAACCCCTTGATGGAGAAACTGAGCGCAATTCCACAAATATACAAATGGTGTCTTTCCCCCTGAAAACACTGCTAAAGATCCCAAAGAAGGGCTCACTCGTGCATCTGTGCTCACGACCTGATAATCCTTTGGATACATTTTGACAGTCAATGAATCTGCAGGGGATTAGTCAGAACATCACCTAGTCAACAATGTTTTAAAATAAAAGCAGTGCTCAAAAGTATTCAGTGCCCCTCTTTTTTATCAAGGGTCAGACATTTGCAAGCCATGTAGAACAGAAAGGACCTGAACAGTGAATGTGAGACATAACAAGCGTGTTGCGCTTTATAAACACTGAATGAGTCATAGTTTCCTGCAAGTTCTCTGCCTTGATTTTTTCTGTTCCACTTCTTCATGGCAGTAATGGCAGTAGATCTTTATTCATTCATAGATTCAAAATCTCATTTCAGAAAAAAATAACTATAAAGCTGTATGTGAACCACAAACTGCAAAAAANATGTTTTCATTTTCTACACTAATCTGCCTGACCTCAAGGATGATTTTGCTAGTTAAATTCTCTGAGATGTTTAAATTTGGGTAGAATATAATCAGCTTTATTACTCACACAATTGCCTTACATATGAATTTAGAACACATGTAATGGGCTGTGCTGCCAGCTTCAGAGAACAGTGTTTGCCTACCCACTGAAAAGACAAAGCACACACCAAGGCACTGTTAACTGCCTGGTCTGGAGATGTACTAGGACATCAGAAAAGGTTGGTGTTTTTCTCACTGAAGCCTTAAAACTGAACTAGAAGTAAAAAAAAGAGCAGTACTTTTATTGAAATCTGTGGGTTCTTTCAGTTCTTCCATGGAACTGAAAGGTTTAAATGTTATTAAACTTTTTTCCTGAATCACAAATGACCAAAAAACCCACAATATTCAGCGAGAAAAAGGTTTCCCTCTGCTAACACACTACAACATCGTGCATTTTCATTTTCTCCATCTTACAAATTACTACAATAAAAGCAGAAGCTCCCATTGCATTCTCTGGCAAGTGTATTCTACACCAGAATTTGCTTCTGTGCTCCTATCTATTAAATCTTGACACTAGTTTTTAATTTTTAATCTCATTTTTATGAGTATCAAAATTAACTCTCTGCTCACGTTTAACATACATTTTTTCCCTTCAATGCAAGATATTTTCCACACCACTGAAATGCTACTTCCAAGAGTACATAAAGCCATCTTCATACAGACTATATCATCAAGCCATAATGCACAATGGGACTAATTTGAAATTATATAAATAGCCAACTAGCACATTTTTATTTACCTTGTTGCAGAATTTCTTATTAAGCTTGGGTATCTGTACATTTATTAACACTACTCTGTTACATCCTGACAAGACAGCTAGAACTGGCATTAACAAATCCAAGATAACACCATTCAGTGCAGATGAACATTTGAAATAAAATGGCATACAACATTCTGGTTTGGTGTGGTGAGTGGCTTCACCCTACACATACATAACCAGGAAAAAAATACAACAAACCAAGCATTTACACAACATGTGAAGTGAAATGAGCATGTTACAACTAATGACTATATGACAGGTGCTAAAATGTAACTGTTCATTTAACAGCCTTTCTTACAGAGCATTTCAGATGTTTATGAACCTGGCTTACTCCCTGACTCTATATAAGCAAGCATCTGTGCCCACACAACTTCTGTCAGTAAAATGTCAATTACTTCTAAGAACTGCTCTCACTTTGATGAGTGTTATCCACAATGTTACACACAATTGTTACACACAGTGCACTGTTACTCGATTATCCCTCTATCCACATTAATTATATTACTTCCCTGACCCTTAGGTAATGATCCTATAGTGAGATTATAGGGGCTGGCTCAAAAATTATATTACATTTTATGAAGACATGCAGTCTAAGGAAAGCATTATGGGTTAAGTAAGGTCAATTCGGCTGTTTCAGCATGATCATTTTTTAGAAAAGAAAGGTGGGAAAGATTATGGCAATTACAGGAATATGTCTGTATAAAGACAAGTTGGTTTTTATTTCTGATAGCTTCTGTATTTCATATTGCTGTGCATAGCACTGTTTATGTTACGAGGAAGGGATTTCCCTGGTCTGAAGAACCATATCTTCTGGAGGGGGTTCAGAGTGAGTTCAAAGAGCGACTGTGCTGTGCAGGAGCTCATGTTACAAAGCCAGGATGAGGGAGAGTGATGAATTACAGTTCCAAGTGGCTCCGCATATCAAAAGCGAGAAGAACAAAGAAAGTAACCTGACTGAAAGAGGGGAGTCATCAAAAGTTCCAACACAGCTGAGGCTTTTTGGAAGCACAAGGAATAATTGCAGTTTTAAATTGGGCTCTTCCCAATCAGGCTGCCATCAGTGAGAAAATAAGCTAGAAAATAAGCTTAGTTCTTACAGTAACTGGTTCTGAGGCACCTTACATTCTCAGTATTTTCCTGCTGTATCATGCAAGAGGAACTTAAATATCAAATATTATTGCAGATGCAAAAGGAAATTGTACTCCATCTAAAGCTGAAAATTTAAAAATAGTAACACGCATCCCTGAAAAGAGGGAAAAGCAGGAGACGTGATCGTTCATTACCACAAACACGTAGTCTGAACCTCTGATTAAATTAAAAAAAAAAAAATCCAAAAATGATAGTAATGAAAGACTATTAATTCATGACCAGTAAGATGTGCAGCATTTAGAACTTCAGGTTGAAATTGTGAACATTATGAAGGATACAAAATCTCTTCAGACTAACATGAACGCCAAAAGTAATGCCTCCTATTTTATTATGTTGGCCCATGACACCAGAACCAGATGTTGGTGGTATGGTAATAAAGGTTGAACCTTCCCACCAATATTCCATTACATTTTGTTGTCGTGTAACTGATGGCAGCAGAAGGGCAGTCTGACAAAATGGCGTCTGACATGAAAGTGCATATGAAGCAAAGATGTGTCATTGAATTGCACCTAATGGATAAAATGGTACCCACTGACATTCACTGATGCTTGCTGAATGTTTATGGAGATCAAACAGTGGATGTGAGCACAGTGAGGGGTGGGTGGTGCATTTCAGCAGTGGCAACAGAGACGTGAAAGGCAAGACATGTTCTGGATGGCCATGCATAGCTATCACACCACAAAATAAGAACATCTCGATCAGCTCATCCACACGTTTCAGCAGACCATGACTGGAAACAATGGTGGCAACATTGGAATATGACAGTTTGTACCAGGCAGGCTCCAGGAATGGTCACACAGGAATAGAAAGAACATTGTGTACTATTTTTTCAGTATCTACTGAACCAATATTAGGCTGAAGGTGGAAGTTTCCTGGATCACATCATTACCGGTGATGAGATGTGGTGTCACCAGTACGAGAAAAGAGTCAAAACTGCAGTCCATTGAGGGGCAGCATGTGAATTTCCCATCGAAGAAAAAGTTCAAGACAAAGCCCTCAGTGAGTAAAGTGTCTTTTGGGTGACCCTTCTGGATTGCTCAAACCTGGACAAACCATCAACTCTGACCAATGCATCACGACACTGACTAAGCCGAAGGCTGGCATTTCCAGAATCAGGCTGAAGCAGAAGACAACCTTTCTCTTGCAACCCAATGATGCCTGGCCTCATATTAGTTTGAAGACCGTGGGGCACATCTTTGGTGGACTGTCCTACCTTACCCATCGTATAGTCCAGATTTAGCACCTTCTGACTTCCATCTATCTGGGCCAGTGAAAGATGGACTGCATGGACAACAATTTCCTGACAACAACAACATCATAGCAGCTGTGAAACAGTGTGTCATCTCCACTGGTGCAAATTGTTTTTTGAGCACGGCATGTAGGCGCTTGTTCATCACTGGTGAAAATGCATAGCTAACAGTGTTGACTATGTTGCAAAACAGCATTTTCTATCTGAGGGTTTGTTCCATCAAATAGTGTTATTATGCTCTTTGTATGTGTTGTACTTTCCATGGGAATAAATCAGAAGCATTGCTTTTGAAGGGACTTACATACATAAATAATGTCTTGTAAGCAATAGAAATGCATGACAAGACCACAATCACTGTTTGTAAAGAGAAGCATGAACTGTAGAAGTCAGACCACTGAATTTTGTTCAAATTTGAGATTGTCTCCTGGAACCTCTTCAGCAGTATTGAAATGTGACAAGTTGTTCCTCGTCCCATGTTTGTACAGCTGATTACTGCTGCCTAAATGTGGCATACTTCTGGCAATAGCACTGTATTTTTGGACCATAACTACCACTTTGAATTCTAATTTTACTCTCCGCAGTATTCTCCCTCTTGCTGTAAGTTAATAATAGTTCAAACTACCAAACAAAAAAGGACTTGTGTCAGAGCACTTGAGAGCAAGTGGATGTATCTTCCTGTTTTGACAATAAACCTCTTTACCAAATATAGTTTCCAGCCAATGTATCATTCCTAGAAAGTTCCTCTGAACCCTGAAAGTAACTGTATGGATTTGTTTCTCAAGGAGCCATAGAACAAAAGAAAAGATAAAGCCAGTGACTATATTCCCTCACGGTGACAGTGGCAGGGGAAAAAACAAGTATAAAAGGCAGAACCACCACACAGCAAACAGACCAAACTCATGCTCCAAGCTCAGCCAACTAATAGCAAAAACATACCTTCAAATTTTCAGGAAAATAGTTTTCCACTGACAGCTGTTGTGATCAATAACCTTTCAGTGCATTCTGTCTACAGAGACATTGACTACAGGTAAAATATAAAGATAGATTTCACCACTTCACCAAGTATATGAAACCACCTTGAAACTACATGCCTCACAAGGGACAAGTACATTATTTTTACAGTTTTTCTTAGATTAATCTAAATGTATGATGTTGGAATGACATCTGAATAGATGGGAGACCACGCTGACTGTTGTCTTACAGAGATTTAGTTTGTTCTTGCTGATACTGCAAAGCCTTGTTTGCCTATGTTGTACTGATGGTGGTAGCTGATCACTTCACTGTCTGTTGTTAGGTGACCTGAGTGGCATTTGGAATGGATTAATGGTAAAACCAACCTGTTTTTAATTCCTTCTCATACAAACATAAACATTAGAATCTGACAGACTCACTCTGGGCTGGGGCCTAAGCGCCCTGAGCTTTTACCCAGGCCATTGACTGAGCTTGGAAAGACCATTTCAGCTCAGACTGTCCAAGTCCCAACACTGGGAGCTGATTAAATTTCTTCCCTCCAAAAGATGTTTTGATTTTTATTGATTAAAAAGCTTTGCAAGAGCTAGATATCTTTTTTTTGTTTGTGTCTTCTGCTGTATAATTGAGCTCATTTCTTTTTTATTTCAGTGACTATTTAGCAATAGTTTCTTTGGAAAATCTATCTCTTTCCTATCCAAATACACCTAACTATAATTTTTTCATCCATCTTCTGTATTAGATGGCCTACTCTCGCAGATCTTATAAACTTGTGGATACCCAACTTAGTATTTCTTAGTAACAGTTTCCACAGATTCAGCATGTCCTTTGGTGTAGGCTTTAGAGAGCTGCTTTAAGGTGACAAAAGGCAAATATCAACTTGTTCTTCTGTTTTCTGCTTTGTTCCAAAATCACGCTTACTATCTGGTATACTGCAGCAATTTCCTGCTGGTACTTAGATTCAAGAACATCATGAGTTACGCAGGTGGTTTCTGTCACACCATCATTCATATTTTTGACAGATTTTGAGTGTGCATAATATTTCCTGAAAAATTTCTTAATGTGATCTGTGCCAGGAAAGGAAAGTTTATGTTCTGCCAGCTTGCTGACACAAACCCTCTCTATGATATCACCCTTTTGCTTAGTCAGTAATGCAAATAAACCTTCAAATCCCAAGGAGAAATACTGAAGAACCTTGCCTAAGAATGTTGTAAGAAAGTTGCATTAGAAGAAGGCCACTATACTTGCCCAGGCTGACTCAATAAATCACAAGGTTGTGTGTAATGTGTTTTATAATCATCATCTTGCCTTTTTAAATTGGAAAAAAAAAAATCTTTATATAAGTCTAGAGTTAAGCAAAATTATCTCCCACTGGTACAGTGCAATCTTTCAAGTTAAGCAACAGTACAATGAAAGGAAAAGTATCTATCAATAACTCTCCTTCAGCTGATGCTACAAAACGAAGGGAAGTTATCCTAATCCAGTTTCTTAAAGGTCACTTCGCTAACAACTTCAACTCAAAGTAGGTGTACAGAGAAGTGATACTGAAATTTCCCCAGTCAGCCTCATATAACCTGAAGAAAAAGACAGAGAGAGATTATTCTGGACTCTAAAAGTAATGTGTAGAACTACAGGAGGTGTTCAGAGCTCCTCCCAGATAAATAATTACTCTAATAGAGAATTGAAATGAAACCTATCTTATATCTAGCATGTTTGATACTATGACATTCAAAAAGGCAAATCCATCTGAGATTCTAAACCGAACATTACAATGCACAAAACATCTATTCATACATTTTCCTGATAAAACAGTACTGAAATGTTAAAACTTTGACATAGTACTGCCAGAAAGACTTTTACTCATTCTAAATCTGCCACCTATTCTGAAATGCTGTTTTGTCCTGTTGTAAATAATCAGCATCTGGACACAGTGACCGTGGAGTTCAGAGTATAATGTGTGTTGGGACTATTCCTACATCCATCACTTCTAGAATGTTTAAGGTCTTCTCTCTTCCTTATGGCTTCTGCAGAAGTCATTTTCTCTTCATCTCCTATTATTCACAAAACTTCTTTTGTTCCACATGATTTGATTCCTCCATTTTCAGCAGTTTTAGTAGTATCTCCAGCTTGAGAAGTGTTTTCAGAAGGCTTTGATTCTAGCATACAACAATCTAAGTTCAGGGAAGAGACCTTTAGCTAGAGCTGAACACCACAGGACATGGGAAGTACAGGCAACTCTCTTCACCTCCTCTCTCTGGGTAGAAACAGAGCTCAGGTGACATGGAAAAAATAAATGCCGAAATACTAAAGTATAGCATTTACTTGCTAGATAAAGATTTTTCACTAACTCATAGCTATTATTATGTGAGAAAGTAGCAGTTATTCATAACATTTGGGGAAAAAAATTCATTCACTGTAAGATTTTTGAACAACTTACTATCAACATTTGTTTGTTGTGATAGTACCTAAAATTCCTAGCAGGGAAGATAAAGACATCATTCTACCAGTTGGTATACAAACAGAATCTGACTCCTACCCCAAAGATCTCACAATGTAAGTTATCTGAGAAATTAACTGAGAAATGAGTACATTAATATGCTACTAAGTCTGAATTTTGTTTTAAACATTCAGCAGTGACTGCATTCCACAATAATTTGCTTATAGGCAGAATCAATTATGTTTTGAGCCATTTTTATGGGGTTCAAAATATCAAGAAATTATAGCTATGCCTGGTTAAAATAGATTCCTTATTTGCTTCAAGATAATTGCCACGGAGCCTCTATAGGAGTGAAAGTTACAAACAATTTGCTTGGACTAGGAAATAATATAAGTATGCAAACTGAACACTAGACATAACTACTGGATCTCCTAAGTCCCAGTTCAGGCAGAGATAAATGACCTACTAAGGTGTGAAACTGGCTTCTCACTTCAGCAGTCATCTTCTAATAATGACAAATACCACAGCTAAACCGGCTGAAATGCCTTCTTTGTATAGCATCTATCCTAGCCTCAGCACATACAGATTTTACACAGATGTGACACATTTCTTGCAGGACATTTTAAGGAAAGCATCTCTGGGAGTCCTGGAGATCCGCATCATTTCCTGTTTAAAGCACACACCTGTGCTATGTTATTTTTTTCAGCTGTTTCAGTTGAAACGACAACTTTCCAAACTTACAGTAATGTTTAGCTCATAATTTAACAGTGCATACAGATACTAAATGATGATTTCCGTGATAATTACACTTGAGAGGAAGTGATGAATCATTTCATACTTTTGTGCTGATCTTATTTTAAAACTAAGAACTTGGCACTTATCCTTATGTTATTTTGGGATATGTCCAAAAAGCTACAGCACATTTTTTCAGACAAAGGGTTAACAGAGGTACACAGAAACATGCAGCAAGACAGCAACTGCTCAAAGAGAAGAAAAAGAGAGGAGGAAAATCCAAAGGCAACAGAAGTCCAACAGTTTCTTGAGATGTGGTTTGAGGCTCTTCTTAAACTGGCAATTTTAAACTTTCCACAAATGGCACAGAGAGCAAATAGGGAACAGAGAAAAACTGCTGAACAAGAGCTAGGAGGAGCTTTAAGCTACAAGATCTGAAAGAACTCCAGAAACAGGTAAGTGTAAATGGATCTATGAAGAGAATGCCTGAGATTATGAAGAGTTGAGTTTGTTTCTTGTGATGTATGGATACTTCAGTGAAATAACTTGGGCAGTGTGCATTTATATCTAGGGAGCATCTTGTAATGGTGGAATTTATCAACATCATAGACAGAGGCAACATTATTAAAAGTGCTTTGAAGTCCTTTTCTTAGTTTCTCTCAGAAGTTAAAAGCTGTGCTCAAAAACCCTAATTACTTCATCGCGATCTAGCCTTAATTTCTCCATTTTATTTTATATTTAATTAAAAAACATAAATCAGTCACCACTGAGCACAACTTCTTATGTTCTTCACGTAGGCAAGCTAAGAACATCATGTTAAAATCTCTGATTTAGAGTAGTTAAACCAAAGCATAGGAGCATGCTTGTATTTGGAGGTCTCTCCAAATACAGTAATAATGGCCAGGTAGAATCAGCTGGATCTTATAAAGTAGAAAAATAAATAAGAAATATTTTCCTCTCCATCTTTTTCTCTGAAAGTGCTTGAGCACTGAGGATCACACGAACACTGAGAGGTGCCCAGAGAATGTTTTGGTCTGAGCATTTTCACATTCTTCTTCCCCAGCAGCCACTGAGAAAGAAGGTCTCTGAGAGGCTTAAAAGTAGCAGGCAACTCTGTTTGATTTCCATTCACTGATTTCACAAGAAGAGATTAGAAATTTCAAGTATCTGCTGCTGACCCTGACACAAAAGACAAGGCTACAAGAAAGATCCTGGGTGGGTGGGAGTCTCGGTTTTCAATAAATGTTAAATAAAATGAGTATTGCTAGCCTAGAATTTCACATATGAAGTGCCTCAAACTGTTATGGCATTTAAATTCTGGGTTTGGGTTCTTTTTTCTGATTATCAATAGTCTGTATTTCATGACATTGGTCAGATTTTTAGTCCCAGAATGAAGCATCAACCAGTAGCTGCAACAGTGGCCTGCAACCTAACTAGCAGAGAGTAACTTCTGGAGACTTGTAAAATGTTATTAGCTGCTGTACTGTAAGTAATAATAAGTGCTTATAAGCATAAAAGTTGAACAGGAGCTTAATAACCTTCCTTTTTTTCTTTGCAAAGATATGTGCAGTTTTTTGGAGATTATGCATAAACAATACCCATCTGAAAGGTGCAGACACAGGATTGCCCTGCCTAGCCCTGTTTTCACACTTCATCAGAATGAGCACTGCCTATTCACTTTATTTACCGGGAGCTGTTGAGGTGTCTGCTACATTTCAAGAAACAGGTTTGGTATAAACAGGCTGAGAGAAATGCATAATGTAAGCCAGTGTTTGTAACAGTGTTTTTGGATACCTTCTGTGTTTTGTGCATGTGACTTCAATGTGAATCCCTGGGAATTACAAACCTCCCCATATGGAATTTTTCAGTTTTGGATGTACTTTATAAGTGTCTCAAGAAAATGTACATCCTGGCCATTTCTGTTCTATAAAGAGCACAAGTGCAGTTAGAATAATGTCAATCTTTAAACTGAAGAAAGTTTCAAGTGTCCATGAAGTGCTGTAATTCCATGTATATATAATCTGTATCACATAATCCAAGCCTCTTTAAAAATACGGATACTTGCAAATACATATTCTAATAAACCACACAAGAGCACAGCCTGGGGGAGCACTTAAGGTGAGAGAAGCACTGTTACATTCCATCTCATATTACACACATGTATAAACCGCACTGCTGCCAAATCCCAGGAGTGGGTGGAGGGGTGTTCTTTATTTTTCTTTTATATACAGCACATATACTCACAAAAATAGAAGCTATACTTATTTATACGAACATAACATAACAACATAACCTGGTGTGTTTTTTTTCCCACTGAAATGCTTAGGATTAGACAAGAAAATAAAGGATTGAAACTGAAAGGTTTACATTACCAATGACTTACATTCACGTCTCTCACAGATATTCACAAGGAAAAACACAAGCACACAAGATGAGCCTACACATAAAAATGCTCCATGGAAAATGTTTTTGAGAATATTAATGATACTACCTCCAGCTTTCCAAATTTTTTGCATATTCCAATAACACCAAATATCCAACATCTCATTCCATATAGCCAGATAGCAGAAGTTGCACTAGGAAATATGGGAAAATAACTGCATCAAAACCATTAGGAAAACTGAAATATCTACTAGGCTGTTCAGAAAACTACAGAGACAAATATGTGAAAGTTATCAAATACCAGAAGTTTATACCAAGTATTAATAACTATGGAGTATGTTGAGCAAATGCTTTCAATCCCAAAATATTTTTATTACCTTTTCTATTTACTAAAATATGCCACATAAAGGCCCTGTCATTGACATCAGCCCTAGTTTCCAGTTCCTCAATCAGCCATATAGAGTCCCCATTCAGCATGAGCACATACAATATTTTCAGATGTGTCTGTGACATATTTTGATGTTTCTTTACTTTCCAATTCTTTCTTAAGTCTCATCTTCATGTCATATTTTTCATTATTTCTGTGTGTTTGCTGCTATTTATATGGCCTAACATTATTGTGTTTTGGAAAACTAACATTTAAAAAAATCCAAACAGAATAAAAACACTACGTTTTACAATGGGTTTTAACTTTCAAAAAGAGCAGATGTGTTTTTCTCTTTCCAACCACCCAGATACAGCTTAGGTAGATGAAGCATGTAGTGATGCTGCCTCTAAAGATCACTCTTATCTTCTTACATTTTGTTAAATAAATGAATTCCATTTCATTTCTTTCTCCACAGTTTTGGAGGCTTAGTTGGTGCTGGTGAATTCAGTGGATATTAGTGTATTTGACCTTGGGTATCTTACTGCTCTAAAGCATTGAAAAGTTCACCTAAATAACAACACGTGAAGAAGTATCACTCAGATTTGTCAGATTTTCAATAAAAAATATCAGTATTAGTAAGAGGAGTTTTCACCCACATTGAAGCAGTTAGTTATGGTAAAAAGTAATTTATTCTATTTTATCAGCCAAAAGTATAGTTACATAAGAATCAGCAAAAAGGAGATAATAACTTTGTGATACATGAAGACAGCATGCTTATCATGACATTTACGCCTACTTGAATGTTCATCTGGGAAAGTCATACTGACAGCTTAGAATTTGAAGCAATCATTGTTCACAGACACATACAATTAATAGCTAGACAGTAATGAGATGTGAGTCTACATGAGTATGCAGAGGGTAGAAGGTTGTGGTGCACCCACATACCCATTATAAAAACTCCCTATTGCAAAGACTGCCATTATTAGCAAATCAGGATAAATTACACTAAAAAACCATTTTCTGAATCCTACATACAGATAGTTTCCAACTCTGGCCACTGTCCAGAATCTTTCCTCTGCAGGCTGGGAAGGGAGAGAAATTGTTCTCCCAGTATGCCATCTTTAAACAACACTTGCATGTTTTTGCAAGGTGAACTTGTGCAAGTCTCACCGCAGTACACCACCTGAACAAGTCAATAAAGTTTTGCTACTTTTGACATTGACAAAAAAAAGTTGGAATCCTACTCAAAACAAAGAGAAAACACAAATCAACTCTGACATTGCAGATACTGAGATTATCAAGAGTGCATAGCCTTCAGCTACAGTCCTCATTAAACATCAGCTCTGATTCTACACGTGTGGCTACGCAAGTTCAGAAACAACAATAATCACAGAGAAATGTCCCGTGGTAGTAATGTGAATGTGTGAAACACTTCCTGTTTATCTTTCTTTCACATCAAAAGCAAAATGTTTGGCCTATAAGGAAATCCTGTTGATGTGATGTTAAACTATATATTTTACATTTCAAGTATGCAATTTGTTTTATCTTTTTTTGTTGTTTAATTGTTCTTTTAAAATATTTTTTAATACCTTTGTTCTTGCACGGAAGTAGCAGTTTACGCAATAAGCACAAATTTCCCGAAGCCCCATTAACATACGCTTATCTGATGTGTATTGGCTTCACTTATCAGATTTTATTTTTGAAGAAGTACCTCAGCACAATTCAAATTACTTCAGCCTCTTTCTGAGAAGTGATGTGTTACAAGAAACTCTCTAGCTAGCAAAAACACAATGACATGACCAAGACTAAATCAACTAACACTAAAATTTAAGCCTTTATTCTATGTCAGGTACTGGTTCTCTCTTTTGCTCTCAGAACAACAGGTATTTGCTTAATAGTCCCAGATTCATTAAAGTTTTTGTGTTACTGAAACTCCAAGAACTGCTTGAAATGTTTGAGAAGTTGTTTGATTGCCATGTCTACAGACAGAATAAGCAATATGGTCATAATGAACTATTATGGATGGGAAACACTAAGTTCACAAGTGTTCACAAGCGAACAATGACCTAATTTATAGCAAGTAACTACAACTAAGTGTGAGCTGAGGACTTTTCAACCTAATCATTCTGTAACAAGCAAAGATAGTGATCAGCATTTTTAAGAAGAGGGTGATCTGAGCAGTACACTGTTTAAAATCTGGCTGATCAAAATGCACCTGCACCAAGGGAAGAAAAAGGAGGAAAAGCTAGCCTTACCCATCAACAGAAGACTTGCTGTCACAATACTTAACACTAATGAATGAATGCTGATAGAGATTTTATTGGTATCTTTTGGTCTGATTTGCTAGAATCAACCCATTAATGAGGAGTCAAGAGCACTTGCAATCATGTCAGGATTGAGGATTTCATGTTGTGTTGAAGTGACAAAACACAGAAGGAGTGTAGCATTTATCCTGCAAGAAAAATGGAGGGGAGAACAACCTGCAAAAGAAATATTATTGTCATCTACCTTTAAGACTATTTTTACAAACACTAATAAGAAGAAAATCAAATAACACATTTAGAAATAAAAACAAGTGCATAACCTTGAAAGGAAGTGAGGGATTTTGTGAAAGGAAAAAACCACTTTTCTTTGCTGCTTTCTCCTTGTGAGTCATACTCTGGGCGTGGTACCAGCACGCCTTGTTGTCCTATTTCTATGGAAAAAATCCTTGAGCAAGTTCATTCTTGATTAAGTTAGCATGGTGCCAAGCAAACATAAAACCCTGACTCTTTGATTCAGCATGCTCTATTGTTGCAGTTGCACAGAGGGAGGGAGGCAATGCATGTTTTTAGCAGAGCTTCGGCACTGGCAGTGAAGTTAATGGCACTGGGGACAATATTTCCTTTCCTTTGTCAGCTTCAGTGAAGGAAAATATTTTCAACACAACTTAGGGATTTGTTTCTCAAAATCCCAGCTTCAGCAGTGAGTTTGATGCTTGCACCACAGCTCTGACAGTCCACTCTTGCTGCATGCTACAGTCTGTTCTCTCTTTATCTGTGCCAATAAACCAGAACCTTGAAATTATCTGAATTCCTTCAAACAATCTGGGTTGAAGGTAATTCTTCTTTCCAAAACAGGCTGGGGAAGTAAGAGAGAAGAAACAAGCTTGACCACTGCAGTGAGCACGTCACTGTATCCAAACTGTGGACAGAAGCTGAAAGAGCTAAGTGGCATTAATAATTCTTTAACAAATTTGGTTTGCCAAAATTTGTTAGGAAATTTTTAATGTAAACAGAAAAAAAAAGCTGCCTCACACTGAAACGCAAGGACCCAAGTGGAAGCGTTATAAGTGCATAACCACATCTCTATAATTGACAATATACCTCTGCTCAGATAATGCTGTCATTCATTTTCACTTCCAAAATTCACTTATACAGAAAAGGCAATCTGGGTAGCTGTAATCATGCGTGTAGGCATGGGTGCTTTCTGGATAATGAAATTAAAAATGAAAAACATTTGCTCATTAACAGTCTTTCGGCACAGAAATAGTTTAGTGAGTAAAACATCTCTTTTATACGTGTAACCACTGAGTTTAATTCTTTACACATGAAGGAATGGCAGCTTCTAGATTCACAACGTTAGGAATGGCTTTCAGTGTTAATTAGGAAGAGAAGCATAGGGAAACTGAAATATTTGTGATAGGAAAGGACATATTTTGTGATGGGGTAATAACATGAAAGAAAAGAGCTCTTTCACTGGGAAGGCTGGATTTAATCATAAAGTGAAGCAACAAAGGCTTTTGTGCATCTGACACTTTCCTCTGAGGCAACTCAGCAGGGAAAAACGAAACTTCTAGCTTTTATTAGTTAGCCACTTTTTAGCAGTGCTGACTGTGTACAGTGAGAAGCTTTCAGCTACCTATAAAAACAAAAGTACAATATTTAAGACTTCATCACTTAATATAGCATAGATTTTTATTATAATAGCACATACCATACAAGATTGTGAGAACCATGCTAGTTGCAAGCTGTGTTAGATGCAATGCAGCTATTTGGTTTAAGTGAGGACAGCATTTGATAAGACTGTCCCTTCCCATCTATCTCTCCCTTCCTGCCTGCTTCCATTCTCCAAATTACTACAGAAAAACTGCTAAAATGAAATTTTTAAATGAAGCACCGTAACAGTGGAACAGAATTGGGAAGCACAGCATGGAAGATGTCCAGGTGCATGTGTCTGGAGGTCTGGAGTTCTCAGTTCTACTGTTTTGCTATTAGCTGCCTGGATGACACTGAGCAACTGAATTTTTTTTCAATGTCTAGCTCCTCTCATCCACACAGTGAAAGTTTCACAGATGCATTAAATGTGGTGATCACAATACATGGTGGTGATCACAATACAACTTACAATCTTCTGATTTTATTGGTAGAAATAAATTAAGTAACAAGCTGAGATGCAACTGACTGCGTGTGAACAGAGGGGCCCACCTTTACTTTGTCTGTCTGCAAAAATGAAGCTCATTCATTAGAAAGAGAGGCAAAAATCCAAAATCATGGCAGCAAATAGCAAATTTGTTGAAATCTGCTTCTGTGCTAGTCCTTCTAGCTCCAGCCAAGCAAGAGACAAAGAGAGGTAAACATCTTTCTTCCCTTTGGGGGAGAAAAAAGAAGGGGAGAAAAAACAAAGCAAAAACCAAAGCAGCCTCAGAAAATCCTTCTTTCACTATCAGGTGACTTGCTCACTTAGTGATGCAATGAAAGAAGAATCAAATCCAGTAACAGCTAACTGAAAAATTATAACATACTTGACATAGCCCAGCGTTCATAAAAAGGAGTGAGCAATAAACCTTAGCCAAATTCCACTGCATCTTTGAAATATCGTGCTCTTTTGTCACAATAAAGTAAATCTGTTCTAATCTTTCATTTCTTGGGATGTAATTCAATAGTCTCCAATTAAACTGGAGTAAGTTAGACCAGAGCCAGGCTAGTTTTATTAAATTACTGACTGGGAGTAATCACAGGCTGAAATTCTTTGGTCTATGGGCATGACATCAGCCATATAATGATAATCATACTTCAAAAACTACTGTATGTCTTTTTTTCTCATTCTAAAACCTCTTTCATTCTGTCCACGTCATCAGAAGCTGTAGTTCAACACCATGTTTTCACTGAAGGAGTGAACTGAAGGCTGGATCTTGACAATTTCTCACATCTTTGAACTGAAGTCTCACAAAACTACAAGATTTCCTGATCCTTTGGGCAGAATCCCAATTCCCAGTACAGTCAGAAATCAGCAGATGCTTGCAGATGACCAGCCAGCAGATGACTGAGCTTGTAAGTAGAATCCATAGCCGGGCCATGAATTACTTTTTTTCTGAGATACAGAATTGCATTATGTAGCAGCCTTCTTCTGCGAATCATCAAATAATTTTCAGCAGTGAAGCATCATATGGAGATTTCTGTACTCATGCCCATGTATAAAGCTGGAATCGGTCCCATGCATGTGGTAGTCTGCCAATTTCAGTAAGACATGGGTGCCAGCTAAAGACAGATTTAATGTAGCTTGTACAATGTAGAAAATTTTCAGTTCCATGCCAAGAGGATCATCGTAATGTTAATCATTGTCAAATGATAAGAATGCACTTCACTGTGAGAAATCACATCTGTTGTCACTTCTGGAGCTTTACATTGTCATTCTTGAGCTTTAAACAGTATCCTTCTGAGTCCATTTCAATGCAGAAAAACAGTATGCAAAGATGCAATACTGTTTTTCATTACTTGGAATGAAAAAGATATAGTAAATCTTTAAAACTTCAAAGAATTCTTCCTTTTCCTCCTAATTCCTTCCCTTGAAACCTTCCTCTACCGAAGCTGATGTCTTATGGTTTCATTCTATTCCCTTGCTCATCAAACTAAGAATGCAGTTGAGATTGCATTTAAAAATCAAGTTCTATTAATAACCATGTGTCCCTAAATAGCAACACAATTCAAGGACTCTGCAACTTCTAAGTCCTCCTCTGCTAAAGCAATGAGATAATTTCTGTATTGAACTGATTACGAAAATCTTCTAAACTTTCAAAGTAAAAAGTCTTAAGTAAAACTTACAAGGAAATCATTCACTTCCATTAAGCCATTATCTACTCTTTACGTTTTGCTTTCATGTTATATGTGAACACAAGGATATTTTTAAACTGCATGCAGTGGCATTCTAGTTACAACTTTTTTGTTGCAAAAGAAAAGATGACCAGCAAAGTGCTAGAAGGCAGAATAGGACCTCATGCATAAGATGAAACCGACTGTCTCCCATATCCAGAAAGAAGCTGTCCAAAACTGAGTGCTATTCCAAGGAGAAACAGGTGACAGGGGTGACTCGATATGGTGTGTGCTCACCTGAGCCACCTAATTTTTTCCATAAATAAATAAATAAATAAAATGTTGAATAAATCATGGCATTTTTGTTGGTTGGTTGAATTTAATTAGTCCGTAGCAGAGCTGGCATGTGATGTTAATAAATATGCAAGTTTACAGTGAAAAAGCAGAAATACAATTAGAGGACCAAATCCTCAAAGCCAACATTATCCATATACATTCTAATATCATGTTTATTTTAAACATCGGGACAAGCATTGTCATACTTCCATTAAATTTATACACAATTTAGACTTCTATCTTTTTAGGCTTCTACTTTTTTTAATACAAACTTTGGTTTAGGCTGTAACAGTGATAGGAGCAACTCAGAAAGTTTGGATTCAGCTATAAACTCCCTTAATCTTCTGGGATGCTCATATCCTGTGTTTACCCCATAACAGACAAGCAGCTGCTGTATGTTCACTTTTAAACTCTCTTTTTCGCTGTCTCCTATGTAGACAAACCATTTTTCTCAGCTAAAATTCAGTTTCATGCAGAATATGAACCACATATGATCCACAGCAGGGATATATGGGCACATTCTTGGAATATTGAAGAATAAAATATGTTAGTGGTGAAGGCAAGGGAAAAGTTTTGGTATATTAAACAAGAATTAGGAAACAGAAGGTCTAGGTCTTCTGTCTTCTGTGATCTTCTGTTTGAACAGGACAGGAATATAAAACCAACCTTTAATTTCTTTCCAAACAGAAGATCACATGATGTAACCTATTTAACAACAGAAAACTATTAAGTATGCATCTTATCTTTTTAAATTACAAAGCCAGGAAACCAATCATGTAGCTTTGAAAGTGTGTTGAACCAAGATGTTTTAACACTTTTATTTCTACTTACTTCTGCACATTATATCCTTAAATGTTTCTGGAAGGTAGGGATGTTCTAAGAATCAAGTGGAGAAGAAATTCTTTTCTGATGTGTAGCTCAAGCAAGACAGTGCCTCACCAAACTATTCCAGAGAAAAACTAAAAATAGAACTATGTAGTTCTTTCTTGGAGACAAAGCTTCCTCACAGTTATCACTAAACTATTTAAATGTGTATGTTATTAGCATTCTTCATTTTGACAAGTGCTTGACAAATATTTTTAAATATTTCCAGAGAAACAAGCAATATTAAATCAATCTGCTTAAAACTTCAAAGTCAAAAGGCCCTAATAAGCCACTGTTTTTACCTATGACATTTTTAGTAAAGAACATAGTACTCCTGTCAACACTCACATAAACCAGAAAGTATCCAGTAGAAACAAACTCATTTCAGAGTATAAATCTTTTTGACTCTACTCATACACACTCTTGCCACTTTAAGTAATACTTCCTATCATCTAATGATCACAATTTTACTCTTGAAGTGTACTAGCTCATTCAAGAAATAGAAACAGTTACATAATTTTGAGGCAGATTCAAGGTGGGAATATAGGAAGGAAGGGCTCAACACTTTCCAGTGAAATATCATAATGTGATGATGTTAAAAGCATCAAACATACGCGCTACATAGGGAAGTTAAGACATGCATTTCTTCTCATTATTGAACTTGTCTCATCATTGAGACATATAGGCATAAAACCAGCTGCTGAAAATAACTACTTTGTGTAGGAGATAATAACAAAAAAATGTTTGAAACAAATAGAAAATTAAAACACAACACACATCACTGCAGGAAACCTGATGTTAGATGTTGATTCTTCAGTATATTCTGCATAAAACATGGCAGAAAACAGCCAATAGCATTTCATTTCAATTTACCCAGGCAGAACAATAGTTGAGTACTTGAACAAAAGACAGTAAATACTACCTGGCAGCCTGCTCCTTAGCTTCTTTCTAGCGTAAATTAAACTAGCAGCGAACCATTCAAATACAAGTGCCTCCAAACACTATTTATCAGAGAAATTCATAACAATTAAATGTCAGCATAATATTTATGGAGGCTACTTATTTTCCCAGGGGCGCCAAAAGTCTGTAAAAGGGTTGGGTCAAGCAAACTGCAGCCAGTGTCAAACAGCAGATAATGGAGCATAGCCACTTGCATAGGCAAACATCTTCCTTTAAATCTCTTCCTGTTAAATAACACTGCACCAAATAGTATCTGCATTCTGCCTGGAAGGCTGCACTGATGTAATTCAACAGACTGTAAGGCTGAAAAGCTCATTAAGTAAGCACTAACAAAACCAGAAAAAAAATGTTGAATGACTATGATTACAAAAATTTATTTATGCCATCACGTAGCAAGCGTATGAGCAGTGAGGAAGAGTTGAGCAAAAAAACATTCCCTTCTCTTACTTCTTCAAAACAAACAAACAAACAACAAAACCACCACTTCTTTGGATGGATATTTGTAGAACTACAAGTTCTGGAAAAAGTAGAGCTTTAAAGTATGTCTTTCCTTTTTCTGTCCTCCAGCAGATGATACTTAAAGATATCCTGGCTTCTCTGGAAGGCATAAAAATCAGATGTATTTGCCTAAAGTGCCCAATAAAGGAGCACACTTACCCACCCCTGTGACATGTCTATGACTTCAACTTTTGCAGGTCGATGTAACTAAAGATTTTGTAGAAGCTTTGTTCCCACCCCTGATCTTCAGGAAACTTAAATATTTGGAAGACTTCAGGAACGGCGTTACTGTTCATGCATTTACATTTGGGAATACTTGTTTATTTCTGCTGTTTTATGGCTGACTCAGATGAGCATTACTTCTCTTACTCATTCTAAAGAATTTGTAATAAACCACATGAGTGTCCAGCTTTACCATACAAGCTATAAACAGCAGAGTGTCAGCTATTGAGTATCCATTCTCAGGGCATTTTGGTCAAGAAGAATCAAAATTTCATGTAGCACATTTTTGAAGGAGTGCTTCTTGTGTTTGTTTTTTTATTTCCTTTTGAGAGGGTTTACAGACATCCAAAACATTGCCAGCAGTGGCAAGGTACAACCAAGGTAAATAATAGACATAAGGAGTTACAGTTCTGTGACTGCTGGTTATAGGTTACCTAGCAGTACTTAACTGATTTAGTTGAGGTGCACATACATGATTACAATTCTCCTGCATTAGCCAAAGCACACAACATGGATGTTTATTCTGGACTTCTTTCAGGCCAGCTTTTTGTTGGCTACAGGAGCACAAATATTATCTGATGCATCATAAAGCTGGAGTGACGTGGGCAAAACTTGATTTTCATAAAAACTGCTACTACAAAGCTAACCTTGCAAAAATACTGGAACCCTCAGCACAAGTTCATATCACATCAATACCTTCTCTCATTACACTAGAGTAGGCTTTACTGCGTCACAGAGTCACAGACTTGAAACAGAGGCGACATGAGATTGTGGTTCTTTTGCTGGTGAGCTGCACCAGATGAAGCAGGGCTGTCTCCTTTCACTTCATCAGCTATTTCCACACCCAGACAGCTTCCTGCACTGCAAGGGTGCAGCTGGGTGTGGAAATGCCCAGAGAATCCAACCTAGGGACTGATACAAGTCAAAATTAATAAGAATAAAAAGTATTACCAGGTTGTTTTTAACCCACAAGAATTCTCAGCACGGCATAAAAACAGTCATACTAGCAGAGTTAAGAAAACTAGAATGGAGGCAAGAATGAATCACAGGATTAAATCTAACTTATCACGGCTGCTGGAAAAGGTCAAATTCTTTGGGACCACGTAGCTGACAAACTCATGCAGCTCGCAGATCAGTTTGGCAACTGATTTTCTAGGAGAACCCACAGGAATTAATGAAATAAATAATGTAACAGCATTTGACTTACACACAGGTTCTGGCAAGCAGTCAGAATCACCCAGAGTTTTAGGAATAAGTCATGTACTCCTTTTAAAATACCTTGCCTATGTGTACTCGGAGGGCAGGTGTCTAACTGGGGAGCTGAGGGGGCTGAGCTTGTTCAGCCTGGAGAAAAGGAGACTGCAGGGTGACCTAATTGCAGCCTTCCAGTACCTAAAGGGAGCCTATAAACAGGAGGGGAGTCAACTCTTTGAAAGGGTAGATAACAGCAGGACAAGGGGAAATGGTTTGAAGTTGAAGGAGGGAAAATCTAGGTTGGATGTCAGGGGGAAGTTCTTTACTGTGAGAGTGGTAAGGTGCTGGAACAGGCTGCCCAGAGAGGTTATGGATGCCCCATCCCTGGAGGTGTTCAAGGCCAGGTTGGATGGGACCCTGGGCAGCCTCATATAGTATTAAATGTGGAGGTTGGTGGCCTGCCTGTGGCAGGGGGGTTGGAGATTCACAATCCTTGAGGTTCCTTCCAACCCGTGCCATTCTGTGATTCTGTGATTCTGTAATTAGAGCCACAATACTGGGCAACCTGCTGCGGTCTTTAGCAGGTATTGAATGCTTTCAGTAGCTCCTTACAAGTAAGTATAAGCAGTTTCCTAAAGATGATGAGAGGCGAAGGAGAAGGCTTGTTTGTTTAGTTTGCAGCACTGCTTGCCTAATTGTTCAGCTTTATGGACTGTGAAAGCTGAGTCACTTCACTATCAGCTGTAACTTTCTAATTAATGTACTCAATTTCTGTTCAGCTTGCCTTAGCCACAGCAGAGTGCAATTCTCATTTTAGTTGCTACTGCTCAGTTTTTTGTTTATTTCCTTCGTAAAATTAAAGGAATTATTTTCTATTACGCTCTGACTGTCACTATATCTCTTCTCTATGAGATCATACTTCAAAAATTCGATGACTTGATTCATGAAATGATGTGGCAAGGCAGTACAGGAGAAAAAAAAAGAAGAGAAGCCTCCAAAATACCTGCTGCCACTAGACTATGAGTAAAGTACTCTGTTGCTCTGCAGTTTGGGAGTCAAGCTTAGCTCCTTTTGTCCTTGGTTGGCTGATTTTGCTCCCTTCAGGGGTCTTTGTTTGCTTGGCAAAAAGGAAACCTGCTAGTTAGACATGATGGCACAGTAGCTTAGGACTTGCTGCTAACCAGTACACCTCTAACCTTGCTTTGCAGCATTAGCTTTCTAATCGACATGTTGTGGTTTAACCTGGCAAGCAACTAAACAGCACACTTTGTTTGCTCACTTGCTACCCCCCCCCCCCCCCCCCCCACTCCCGGAGGGATGAGAGAGAGAAATGGAAACTAAATAGAACTCATGGGTTGAGATAAAAGCAGTTTACTAAAATAGAAGAGGAAAATGGAAAAAAAAAATGCAATGATAACAATGCATATAGCTGCATTGTGATTACTTGCAGACCAAAGCACAGCAACAATACTATGGTAGGTCCCACTCTCCACTGATCAATGCCCCGCAACCCCTGAGCAGCGACTGTGCTAATACTCAGTTCACTACTAAATAATTATTTTGTCACCTTACAGGACGGTCACTATTTCCATTAACTTGAAGTTATGTTTCTCTTTCAGAAAGAAATATGAAGTCAATGCCTAGTTTTATTATAACATCCACTGGTAATAATGTAATTTCAGTATTTAGTCATTTGCTGTACAGTCAACAAGACAGCTTGGTTTTGCTTACCCAGATGTTTTGACTGCACTTTGTAGGACCCTGCTGTGGAGGCAGAGCAAAAACTAGCAGTCACTTGTGGGAGTGCAGTATGATGAACTGAGTTTTTGACCAACAGCTTTGAGAGACAGGTAGCTATTTCGTAGCAGGCTTCAATGTGTAACAACTAAATTAGAGAATGATGCTGTTGAAAGAAAGATTCACAGCAATTGGTTGGCCCACGGCCAAGCAAGTGCCTCCACACAAGTATCTGGAAGGGGCCTCAATTAGAAGGAATGTAACTATTTCGGCAGCAGATGATGCACAGTCTCTTTCTAGGCAGAGATCTGAATTGAACATGCATGAGTTAAATAGAGAAAGCATTTTTTGAAATCTTAGAAGCATAAGTAGAGGCAAAAGCCTAAGCTAAAAAAAATAAAGAGGATAGAAATTTGAGACCTCATTTGATTGCCGTTTGACAGTCAGCTTCATAAAATGTTATCTTTAATTTCCTTTGCAGCGTTCTCAGATAAAGAACATGATTTTAATGGGAAGCGTATGTGATGGCTGTATGCACGTGTACATTTGAAGATCTGGAAATAGGGGACTTCCCTTTTGGATCATACACAGACTGCAGGATCTGCAAAGACAGAATTTTGCTGTTCTTAGTTGTATGATAGGTAATTACGGCTTGTGGACCACTCCTTCAATTTGCAATCATCTCTAGTACAGCTTTCTTAAGCACAGCAATTCACCTACCCACAGTAAACTGGAGGACTACCATTTTCTCTAATCCACCAAAAGTACCAATAAGTGCTAGCAATTGCAGCAAAAATTAGTACGAACTGGGAAACAAATTCTGTGCCCTCCACGAGATAATGATGAAAAATCCTTTCTAACAACAATATTATTGTACTGATATGACTAGATAAGAGAGTTCTTTATATTACTAATGCTAAGTAACTGAGTATGGATAAAATATCTATAGTTATTGAAAGTCCTATCATATATTATAAATTTAATTGGATTAATATTTTTAGACTACAGAATTAACGTGAATTGTTTACTTTGACTACCCAGCTGCAGAAACATTTGGTTTTGGAATCAAAAGAAATGGTTCACAACTCATAATGGAACATTTCTTACTGTAATTACAGAACGAACGGGAGCCAAACCAATCACTGGGTAAATCATTACACAATTTCTTCATTTTTCTGTTCAGAGCATTTCTGAAATCATACTTGACAAATAGTGGCTTTTATTTTACTTCAATTCCATTTAGACATAGCTCTCATTTGAATTTTTTCAAGAACATGATTTTCCTTTAAAGAAAAGTTTTCACATTGGGAAAAAAAATATGCAGTATTACAAGTAAAAACTTCTTGAACTGTATATTCATTTGTTCCTAATGTAGTTACCACTACGTGACAATTTCTGGCTCATTTTTTATCAGTTATCCACCTCTTCGTCTATCTCTTCTCCTCTCATTCTTCAGTACTTGTAGGTTTACAAACCTTTACATCACAAAACATTAGGTTTTGATAATGATAATCTCTCCACGTAACTTTTTGTGAGCTTTCATAGTTTAGGCAAATTGCACACACAGACATGGAAAATAAGCAAACTTAAACGCCAAATACAGTATAAAATAGAATATGAACGAGACATGAAAAAGCCAACCAAAAAAAAAAAAAATAAAACAAGGTTCTCAAAACTGTTCCGTAGCTTTCCCACCACTATCTGAGGGTCTGTGAAGGCACAACTGAGGGAGGTTTCCTTGCTAGTTTCCATTCCAGTCCCTTTTAGACCTAGCAGGCTGCTAACCTGTGACTGCATTTGATGCCTTTAAAAGCATTCTTGCTTTCAATTCAGCAGGTGTGGAGGAATGCATTTCTCTACTTTCCTTTCAAGTCAAGTTTCCCCAGCTCACTGACTAGGGCCCTTTTTTCCTCTGCAAAATTTGCATACATGCAGCGATAGGCATTTGTCACTGCAGCACCCCAGGTTCAACAAACTGGCTCCAGGAGAGTCAGGCTTTTAGTGCCTAAAAACTTTCTGGACTCCTTTCTGGAGTCTGTTTTTGGATGCAGAGTAACAGATAGGGAAGAAGATAAGGCAAGAAGGTTCTGCTTTTCCTCAACCCCTTTTGCCATCCAGCTTAGCACAGATTACTTTTCGGACAGCAATGGCAGTAGCAAATATTCTCTGATTTAAATCAGTAACAATTACACGAAGTAGCTTATTTTAACTACACGTGAGCTCAAACCCCACAGACATTTCAGATGCTGCATTTTAACAACTTCTATTCAGAGATTTCCCAAAGAATTCTGGCAAATACACCATGAAAAAAAGTTATTTTCTCACTAATTAATTTAAAGCTCAGAAATGGAACTCATTCCTAATACTAGGTTCAACAGCAGTGGAGACAGAAGAAACTACTTGCAAAGAAGATGCCTACTTGCAAAAAAGGTACATTGTGGGGGAGTCTGTCTGTTCTGTATGTGACACTGAGTGAAGTGGCAGACAGCCAAGGAATACTGTAAACAGACTGTGCACCATTCCTCAGCATAATGAGGAACACAGGGGTAAGTCAACTGCAGATTAAGGAGAATACCAAACACTGCAAAGCCAGTGAGCATTAAATTTGGTTCTCTGGGTGAACAGTTGTGAAGCAAAATGCTTAAAAGAAGTTGCATCTCTTTCAGAGCTCACTAATATTCTCCGTCAATATTGGAAGAGCAGCTCTCTTGGACAGCAAATACTCCAGTCCTATTGACATCAGAGTACAATTAAACTGGAGACCTAGTTACTGCCTAAAGTAAGGTCCTACCTCACAGAGTGAAAGGCTAAGGGAGATGTGAACTCAGTGGCATTAAATGCTTTGAGAAGGATGCACCTGGACAGGCCATGAGGAGATTCCTTCCAGAGAGGAACACGCAACACGTCCCTGAGGCAGGCAGTGCTAATCCCAGTGTGGTTTGAACTGTTTTTGCTTTTACTCTTCTGAGTAACAAAGAATTATTTAAATCACGCTATTATATGACATATTTTGCTGACACTTGTTCTTTGTTTCTGCTTTCTCCCTGAAGTATGAAACAGTAGAAGCTTACTGAATAACTGCATACTGAAAATGTCTTAATTCAAAGACCAGAAGCTTAAGTCAAGAAAGAATTGTACACAATTCCTTTTCATAAGTAAGTCCTGTTACAGTGAGCTTGTGTTTTATACATTCAGACATCAATAAGCTTAGTACCAATGCTAAGGATCAATTTACTTCAAATTAACCTCTCCTCTGCCAGAGAAGTTCTTTGTTTGCAGCAGTGCTGCAGTTTCTGCTGCAGTTTCAGTATGAAGATAGGAGTCGGATTTTGACTTACAGTGCAGTAGGCAGAACTTGGCTCTAAGACCACATAGACAGGGCAGAAGCTGGGTATGGACTCTGTGTTATTCTAAATATCCAAGTATTTACTCCAGCACATAAGAAGAGCAGTAGTTATTGGTTTGCATGGAACTTGCTGGAGTAGAAACTATGTAGAGAGGCTTTTCCATCCAAGGTCATTTACATTGCCCAGTTTTCTCATTGGTTACTCATATGCAGATTTCTCATTCTTTGAGAAGTGTATTCAGTTCAACTACCTTAAACAACAGATTGCATTTACAAAATAAAAAAAAAAAAATAGAAATAAAATTTTTTTAAAAGACCTATGAGGTTAAACGTATATGGAACTCGTCACACAAATCTTTATTTAAATACAGATTATGTAAAAAGCTGACATGTTAAAGTGAAATACTATTTTAGGGGCCTACTGTGTATCTTTTAAACACTAGCTAGACAGTTACCCAAACGAAATCCAATGATCTTTCATAAGTAATGACCTGCTTTCAAGAAGACGATTGGAACTCTCAACTAACAAAGTACGGCAGACTGTACTTTGTATTCTAGTCCTCTGAACTAGAGCAAGAACAAATTCAGCCCCATAATTCACACTACATCTTGACCAGAGTGTAGAAATATTACTATAAGGGTGTAATTTACATTCACACGTACTATGTGTGTGAATTTACATTCACACACACATTTCACTAACAGTTCTTCCCCTAAGACAAAACAATTCTCCTGACAATTTATAAAGCAATTCTTTGCAAATGAGATTATCAGTGTTGGTCCTACTTATCTGTCCATCTTTCCTCCCACATACAAACATACATACCTCTGCACCAGCAAAATTAATCCTTTTCCTTAATGTCTGATGCTTAAACTATAAATTCAATATAGAGATGTGCTCTAAAAAATTCAACTCTTTGAACTTTTCCCATCAGAACATTGATTGGTCAGCGATTTCCTTTTGACTAGGGAATGACTAAAATGCAATCATTGGGAAGTCTGAGAAATTCTCAGCTGAGCGCTTATGTAATAACATAACCCATTTTTTTTAAATGCAAGTATTTTAACACTGCTTTGTAGTCATAACAGTCATGAGTAAGACAGTTTTCAAGTATTTGAAACCACTGTTTTAATTACTCCTAAAGAAGCCTGAACCTTATTTTCTGGAGCTGTTTTACTGAGTATCACTACTGTTTAGTTATTTACTTTTGTTTGCTTAATGGAACAATTCTGAAAGAAAACATTTCAGCCCAAGAAACACCACTCTTACTCCGGTGGTAATAGAGAATATACAAAATGAACAAAAGCAGCAGGCTAGACCCCACAGAAATAGAAGTCTGCACAAACTGATGGAGGTCTCTGCTGGAAAGGCTGAGAGGGAATCTTATAACTTCGTAAGTACCTAAAGTTTGGGAGTCAAACTGACGGAGGCAGACTCTTTTTAGTGGTGAGCAATTGCAGAATGAGGGGCAACAGGCAATAACTGCAACACAGAAAGTTCCATATTAATACCAGAAAGAAATTCTTTACTCTCAGAGTGACAGTGAGCTGAAACAGGCTGCCCAGAGAGATTGTGGAGTCTCCTTCTATGGAGAGATTCAAGACTCATCTGGACGCCTACCTGTGCGACCTCTTGTAGGGTGCCTACATTATCAGGGTGGTTGGACTCAGTGATCTCTGGAGGTACCTTCCAACCCAAGGGATGGAATTTTGTGATTCTGTGCTTCTGTGGCAACTCAGAGGCAAGATGTGTGGCATCAGGCAGAATATTTACTCTGGTAGGTGCACTTTGAGGTTTCTAAGGCTAACATGCTTGCCAAAACACATAATATTAAATAGTGATGATAGGATTCATAACGAACATTCAGAAGCATATCACAAATGAGTTCTGATAAATTCCTGACCACAAGTGAAAAGTTGCTTTCCACAGAAGCAAACAAACTTTCTCATGAAAGAAAGCAGACAGCAGAAATTCCTTTTCCCCCAGTCAGCTCAAATCTCTACCCAGTGCACAGGAGAAATAGGTAGAGCCATAGACAGTACATTCAACACTTAGCACTCAAATTGATGCAGAGGTTTCAATCAAACTTTTTCCTTCAACATCTGAAAGACTATATAGTAACTGTGGCATACCTTTAGAAACTCAGTATTTCAAATCTTTACAGCTAAAATGAGTGTCCTATCATCACTTCCAAAGCAAGAATCATGTCTGTTCCTTTGTAATATCATGACATCAGCTTTCAGAGAAAAAAACAGACAAGTACTTGAAAGAAGTGCTGAAGCGTAAGGTGTTTAGAACACACTAGTTGACTTTCTCTCTGACATGTTGCAGATGTTTGTTTATTGATCACTTACACCAAAAACCTACACTGAGATTTTCACAAGCATACTGAATTTCACATAGCAGGTGCATGGTGGTCCCTTCAAACAGTCCCTAAGTCAGTTTTTGGCATTGTTAAGCACCAAAATAATTGACAAAAACAAAGACCAAAAACAGAGACATAGCATCCTCCTAGCATCCTCCTAATAACTAGGTATCTTTTAACATAGACTACTTTGCATTCTCAAAAGGCAAAGTACTGATACTTCCTATGGAACTGCAGTAATATACTTACCTACATATATTGGCAGGAATGATGGAACAGCTCCAACAATGCTGATTCTGAAGTTAACATTTACAAAATCACATCAGAGCTAAGGGAGTGTAAACATGAAAGGACTTACCTGCATTTCAATTTGGATAACTAGTCATCTGTCTTTTAAATGAGGTGATTGAACCTTACACAGCATCCAATATTAATCTAAGTACCCATGATACAAGAGAGTGATGCACTGTATTATGAGAGCAAATACTATTCACAGCTTAGGGATAATTCTCCCATTTGCTAATTAGTCATTTTAATGAACGAAAATGGTCTTTCCCAAGGAACAGAACAAAAGCCAAGGAGGGAAGTACTCACATTCCTTTGAGCCGCTGCCACATTTTCTCTGCATGTCCTCCTATTTGATACTTTATAGAAGTGCTTTCCAGTTCCCGAGTTGTTTCCGTTGCTCGAGCCCCCATCATTACTGTCCTACAGTGATACAGTTATAGTCAGGCTCAGCAGCAAGTAAAAGCATTCCTCAGTCCACTACAAATGTCAGAAGATCCACGCATGTTAGACAGTAGCAGCTTTCACATCAAAACACATCAGAATTACAAGAGCTGAGGGATGATTCTGCCTGAACCGCTACTCACTCGGGTAGAAAAATCCACTCTTCCCCCCCACACCAGCACAGAGCAGCACACAGCTCCTCTGACCTCACGAGTCTAATCCATACGCGTGAGCCAGCTACTACACTACCGACTGCCTGCACAGGCTCCTTCCTCACGCACTTTGCCTGCAGTAGGAATATGCACAGAAGCACAAAAGATTCCTTAAAACAGACTATAATGCATTGCTATGCAGGATAAATGTGAATGGTTTTAACAGTCCAGAAGGAAAGAAAGCCTGGCTTCTGCTCTGCAGGTTGGAGAAACAGGCTGCAATAGGAAAGCAGATGGTAGGAGCCAGTATCAGCCACATCACCCTACAAAGAGTGCATGTTCAAATGCCAGTGCTTTCTTCTCTTTAGATGATCCCGAATTGATTCTTAAGGAGTAAATATCTACCAGCTTCTTGAGAAGAAAATGACCGACTAATGTTAAGTCGGTGGTGAAGTATAAATCCCTGCAGAAGAGAAATTAAAGAGCTCTACAGGTTGTTACTGAAGGAGTATGCTGTAATGATGACTATTCACCTTCTCCTAGCAACTCCACACAGTAGGTTGCTGTCAGTTTAAGTGGTGGGAAATGCAGCAGCTGCAAGACAGCCCGCTCAGCGAATCCTGTGGGACAGCACCACGCTTGTGTCTGCCAGCAAAATTATTAAGTAAGTGCAGGCAAACAGCACAGGGGTTGGGGACTAAAAGGTATGCCAGCCACACAGCACATTGCCAGGGCTGCCTTTCAAGTGCAGAGCTAAGCACCTGGGTGTACAGCCAACGCTGGGTTTTGGACAGGGCAAAGGAGAGGATTTCCTTGCTTGCCCAGCCGCAGACCTGACTTTGTAGAGTGCCTCCTGTACTGTGTAAACAGCACTGCAGTGAATCAGAAACAATCTTCATTTCTGAAGCAAAAGCCAAATAATCAAATATTTCACAGAATTCTGTCAGAGACTGTTTGTTTCAGTAAGAGCTGTGCAAGAAGCCAGGCAAGAGGGGGGTGCCAAGTGGCAGACAATGTGCCTGCTGCCACCAGCTGCCTGGTGTCACCCAGCCGGGAAAGGGGCACTGAGTTGGGACAGATCACTGTAAACCAGGGCCCTCAGATGCCGATTCGAAGGAGCCTAAGGTAGAGGATGCATATCCCAGTATAGCTTTAATTAGACATCTTTATGTGTATTAAGTGGTACAGATATGTGAGCTGATGAGAAGTTCCCATCTGATGCAATCGGCAGGAAAGGGTAAAGCATTAAGTATTCAGGATCTTACAGAAAAATAAAGAAGAGGCTCACTGCTTTGAAATAATCCTAACACTCCTCAGAAATTTCTTATCAATTTACTTTCTTCAGGATGCTTTTCTCCTGTACAAGTTACAGATTTAAAATATCCCCTATTGGAGTTATAAAACAGTATGAGATGCATCTGTTATGCAATGATCTCAGGTGGAGAACTAAACACTGCATTTCATTTACTCTTCCGGTTTTAGCACATACGCAATTTTAAAATGGTATTATTTTGGTGACTTTCACTGAATTATTCCTGACTCAAACATATAATCATCAGTCCTATAAACTTTACTATCAATATCCAAAAAACACTCATGGGATGAGAAATCTCTTATAATTTTCAAACAGCATCGTAAAACAACAATGAAGATGCAAACAACTGTTTTTTCAGAAACTGCAAAGCATTTACTTGGTTAAAAAGGCAGCAGTATCTCTGAAACTTCTCTGAGGAACCACTTAGAAACTTCCCAGATTTCCACTCCTGTTGTGCACGGAGTCCTGCTAAGGTTGGGAAGAGTATAAAGACCTCTCCAAGGAATAACTAATGAGAACTCTCACACTGATCCAGGCTCTTCCTTCTGGTAAATCCCAGACCTCTGAGGCAATGCAAAGAAAACAAGTATTTATAGAAACCACATCGACCTCCAGGGACAGAGGGGAATTTTAAGGGCCTAATTTTTCTCATAAAGTATTCCCTGTTCTTATCCAAATCTACAATGAAAAAAAGTAGTGCGTGTAAGTTGTTCTCTCCCCAATCCCCCAAAAAATAAGCACCTGAAAGTATATTTGATTTACTAGAGAGAAGTATTATCAGCAGGTAACGTCCCTCCTGAAGGAATAAACCACCCAAATATTGCTGTGAGTGGAGATACACCCATGAACTTCACCAGAACCCCACAAAGGGAACCAGGCACATCTTTGCTCCCTGTGGGCCCACATTGCCGAAACAGCAGAAAGCCCTGCAACAGAATCACCTGGCCAGGCTCTGAAAATAAAAGAAACAGCAGGAAACACATAAAAAGAGATCAATAAGTCATTAGAAAACCAAGAAAACCAAGAAAGTAGCCCAAGCAAGTGTTCTGCATGCTCCTAAGGAGAAAGAAACAAACCACTTAAAAACAAAAAATAGGTATGCTATTACCCTGGAAATGTGAGCAAATCTATCCTCACGGAGGCATGAGGAAAGGAAGAAAAGCTGCTGCAGCAGCTCCCCACAGGCTCACAAGGCATAGGGCAGGAGCTTGCTGCTGGAAGAGAGGACAACCAGAACTGCCCCTGTGCAACAAGGGAAGCGGGAAAGGAACTACAGCTGACCCGACCTGCTCAGAAATACACGTCTGCTGTACAAACTGGTATGAAGGTGATCCAGAGTACTAAACAAGAAGCAGATATTTTAGGAAGTCAAGCCAAACAGAAAGATGACACCTGAGATGCTAAATCATATTAATTTGTTTTTCTCCAACTAATTCCTGTTCTTATTCTGTTCTCCTGCTCCCGCCTTAGCTAACCTGATATTTGTGTTACAGTCCCAGCAATTTGTTACTGCAGTTCTTCTTCCTCCTACAGAAATATAATCTTCTTTATTTACCAGTTTTTTAATTTTTATTTTTAATTTGCTGCTCAATACTTCTGGACTAAAATGAACAGCTTCAGCTACTCAGCACGAAGACTTTAAAATAAGATAAGTATCGATTTTCATTCTCAGTTGTGGGAAAACATAACTCCCTATTCCACTTCATCAGATAGGAACCTATGCTTAATGGTAACACATTCTAAGCTCTTTTCTTTTCATCCAAAAATGCTTCACATCAGTAGGAATAAACATCAGTACAAGGAAATTAGTTTAAAATACATTCACTAGTAAAAAAATAAAATCTGGTATTGACTACGAAGAGATCTTTACTGCTAGGCCAAAATCACAGTTAGTATGAAAATGACCTATGTCAAAACTGGGGAAACCCTGCAGCTAACCTAATGAGAGACTGGCTATGGAAATTAGAAAGGGCTGTGCAGGTTCTGATGAGGAGAATTAGAGTTTTATTTTAAATAAACCCCTTACTTCTAGATAGAAGTTAAATGTACTGCTTTATTTGAAATTATCTTCACAACCCATAGATGGAGAATAAGGAATAACAAGAGACCTGCAGGTGGCTTGCCAGGTTAATATGCATTCCTCCAGATCTGATAGCACAATCGTCCCTGTGGAGGAGCTGCAGAAGGGCTGTGAACCAATTAAGAAATGTGAAAACATCAAAGGGAAAAAAAGAAAAAAAGAAAAATTATTTTTAAGGAGCCACAGGAGGTATTGGGTCTGACTGGATCTGTATGCTGAATGCCCCGGCTTCTCAACTAGCAAGCACCGATACATAATTCACTGAGGCAAATAAAGCATTGCACTTCTTTCTTTGCTGGGTGTGAGATAGGGATCAGTACTATTACAAGTCAGGAAGTTAATTACTGAGGAACTGAATGCCAGTGAGCTCTAGTGTGCCATGGTAACATGGTAGGACAGGGATCTCATTGCTCAATCCCTGCCCCCTAGCACAAAGGACTGGATCACCAGGCAGTGCTTGCAGTGTCTCCTTCCAGCCTCCCCAGTGTCTGCTGCACTCACATTTGCAATGTGCAATCTCCTTCTTCACAAGCAGAGTCTAGCTTGCTTGTTATGCCCAAATATGTTGTTAACCAGTAAGAAGCATAGTGGAGAAAAAAGGAGTATTACTCTTATTAAAATTGAAGGACTTGATTAAATACCAAGGTCTTCAACAATTTGGCAGAGGTAAAATACTGAGGTTACAGTAATATTGTCTCCATAGAATACACTAATAAAATTAGCAGTCTTACATAATTGATGGATAACAATTTGAGAGATTCACACATACGGCCTACACAGTGTATTGGCCTCAATTCAATTAAGTAGGTAAAAGCTGGGATTGATACAGGTTGATAATCATTAACAATGATTAGATGACCTAAAAACGGAGAGCCAACAAGGAGAATTTTCCCTTTTTTTTTTTTTTTTTTTTTTTAGTATGTCTTGCTACATGTGATTTGCTGTATCTGGGGCTTCAACAATGCTCAGCTGCCAGTTGCATGCTACATCCAGCTGGAGGCATATGGGAACTGGCCACCAGAAATTCACCGGTTAACTTAAGCTGAAACATAATTTTGATATGTGGGAAACAAACTGGATGTCTGAGTGGAAGTGTATGGAACGTACATAATAGTTATGAAGTCTTCCATGCTATGATTCCATTATAATCTTTCAGTAGTTGTAAAACTTTAAGAAGCAAGAGGCTGCAGTTTACCTTGTCCAAAACACATGACTAGAGAACCACTGAAGACTAAAGTTTTTCAAAATAGGAACACACTGGTTTGTAATAGCATCAAGCTGAAGTTTAGGTACATTTATGTACATGAGAAGCGTTCACAAAAAAAGAACTAACTTCTAAGAACCCCTCCAAAAGTCTTTTGGCTGAAAAACAAGTATGTTCATTTTTGGAAAAAAAGTAAGAAAAAATGAAACCATTCTAAAACTGGCAGCACTGAAGAAATAAGATGCACAGATTGAAATAAATTGTCACAGAGAATCATAAAGATGATGGTTTGCTTCATGACAACATGAGATTGCTACTTTTCAACGACAAAGAGGGCAAGGCTGCCTACATAGTGTAGAATCAACAGTTGTAGAATAAATATTTATGTACTGGATTGAGGACACTGTGTTTTATTAAAATTTCACACATTTTTGATCTCTCATTTAGGAGTATTCATGAAGCCATCATAATTTTGATAATCATGTGTCAAAGAGGTAATGGTAAGATAAAAGTCTTTTAACACAAAAGCTGTGGTTGACTGTGGAAAACTAACTGCCAAGTTTTTTGTATGGGTGAACAGCTCAGGAAAGAGAGAGAACAGAATAAAAGGCGAAAGGAGAAAGGAAAACTGGATTTGACAGAGCATCTGCCAGTTTATCCCACGGAACTACATAGGAGACGAAGAAAATAACTAGCTCGTGGTACGATATGTGTGTGGACAAATGCAGTACAATTGTCCCAGCTAACAGTTGTCTAGAGAAGTTATTTCTAGCATCCATTTTGAACTACTCAACAAAGAAAATGGTTCACTTCAGATATATGTTACTTCCACAAGGACCATGGCAACAAGAAAATGTCTCTTGATATTTATAAAAGACTACGATGGAACAGATGCCAGAGGGAAAAAAAAAATCTCTATCTCAAACTGAAAATGGAATTTAGGGAATCCACCCTTAATGGAGCTACATCATTGTGGAACTATACATCATGAAGCAATGGTGAAGACTAAAAGCATAAATTATTTCAAAAAGGACTAGGTAATACATTAAGTGCAAGTCCAGTGATGGCTGTTAAACAAAATGGTTCAGATGCAACATCCAACTTACAATGCCTACAAACTGCAGAATGTCATTAGGTAAAAAAGCATATCAGAGAGGAATCGCTTTAAGTACCTACTCTTTGTTATATTCCTTTTCTGAGTATCTTCTCCTGACCATCACTGGAAACACAATACTAAGTGAGAGAAGCATGGTATTTCTTATGTCTTATATGTTCTTATGTTCTTCTGTCACAAAAGTGCTTCTTATGATGTATAAAAATATTTTTCATTCATTTTAATGTTTAAAAAAATTGTATCTGTAGAAGCAGTGGTTTTCTCCCTTGATTTACGAAGAAGGAATCTTACATAACACTTCTGCAAAATGCCTTCTGCTGCAGTTAACAAGAAAATGGAGTCATTGGTACTGTATACACATGCTAGAAATGTAAATACAGAGAATGTTTATACAAAGAATCAAGAACATGTTCCCTACATCCTTCAACCTGACTTGGATGATATACTACGTAGTACAAAACGTACAGGAGATAAGATGTCTGAGAAAATCAGCAAATTCAACCTTTATTTTCAAAGCTTCTAATCACAAAAAAATTCCAGCTGTATAAAATTCATACTCTATAGAAGTCAGTATGAAAGAGAACTGAATATTATTAAGTACACGACATGACAGGGTTGGAGTACGCACAGTATTATCTGACTTAGAATTAGTCTGTTCTGAATATCTGCACTTCAGGGACTTGCTACATAACTTGAAAACTAAGCACTGCTGAAATCAGAAGGGTCTTTTGTTAGCATATTCTGTATTTTGACCTTAATTCCAGCAAGATGGAATCCAGCTTTTGGCTTTAAAACATCTTAAAAGATGAGTGGAGTATTCAACTGATGGTAAAAACTGGCAGCACATTTAAACATTAGTTCAACAGTCTAGCATGCAACAAGATTAATGACAAGAGCAAAACTCGCTGACAGTCAGATGTTTAGTATCACTTAACTGTGTTTAATAACACTGGAACAGGCAAGTTCAACCAAAGTGTAAAGGTAAAGTCTAGAGAAGTTTTAATGTTGCCCTGGCAAAACATTCCTCTGTCAGGTTTTTCATATCAACCCATGATTTGGTATAAATATCCTTGAGTATGGTCTCCAATCAAAAAATATGACAGAAATATGTTAATTCAAATCAAAACCACAACAAAATTAATTTTTAAAAATAAACTGTTTGTTTCTTAAGCATAAGAATGACAGATTCTAAAAGCATAATTAATAACCTACAATATTAATTCATGCTTTATTGAGACTTGGACAAGTGGATGTTAAGCATCTGTTCAAAGACTGCCCATTGGCAGAGGTCAGCACAGCTACTCCCACATGCAGGTTGAATCCCAGTGCCATGGAGCAGCTGATCCACACTGAACTCCAAAGGTGACACTGGAGTGGCAGCACAACAGCAACAAGTTGACATCTTCTGTAAGGGGTGCATAACCAAAGGAGCTTTGTTTACCCTAGGAAGAGCTGTAGCTCCTCCACCACAGTCTGTTCTCATTGCAGTGTTTTTGTATCTGGCATTATCCTACAGCCACTTTAGTGGCACGGAAAGGGCAAGCCACCATTACTGCAGCTCTTACCACACCCACTGCCATAGCACAGCTACTAACACTGATGGTTAGTGGAGTCACACTTGTGACAGGGACTTAGAAAAAAGAGTGTAAAAGAAGAATGAGACTTATTCAACTGAGCTTATGGGATCCTTTTTGGGGCTGTCTTACTCTACCTCTTTGTTTGTTTACTTATCATTAGAATCTAAGTTGCCATTTCCTTGAATGTGCTTCCTGCCTGTATTCATCTCCGTCAGTGGAATTTCTGAATATTTTTACCACATGTAAACAGTTGTAAGCCTCCCACTGAATAAAAAAAAGTAAAAAAAACCTGGAGGTTAATTCTGATGGAACCTGTGTCCAACTCTGGCAGAGAGGGAGAAGTGAACTAATACTGCTGCTGTGTTCAAAACCATACAAATCTTAAATAAAAACAAGGAGGCAGTTGCCCTTGAAACAGAGCACAGCCTGAGCATAAACCAAGCATGGATTTATCAGCTTACAGATGTGAAAAAAAGCTGAAAAGTTTCTGCTTGATCTGACATGTCTACCTGACCAGGTCAGGGCTCTCCCTGCTGCATGAGGTCTCCCTGCTGCCGTAAAAAAAGGCAAATTTTAGGATTTAAGCACAAAAAGAGATCTCAGGTGAGCACATCAGCCCAATTTCAGTGCCTATGCAAATTAAAGTCCATATGTGGACAAGAATGAAGAATAACACAAGTATAGATAATTGCAAGAAAAGAACAGAGCATTAAAAAAAGGATACAATGATTGTAGTTTGGTAAGCAACAGTGCTTGTTACGTATGTTGCATGCTAATACTAAAAAAATTCAGTGGCTCTCAAAACTTAGTTAGGATAGACGAAGCAGTAATTAGATGAATCTGTAACAAACACAGTCTAGGCTAGAAATGAAGGAATGTTCTTCAGCTACCAAAGTCAAACACTGAAGCTGGACATCCAGGCTGACAATGAAATCTTTTTCACTAAAGCTTGAGAAAAGGACAGCAAAAAATCTGAAATCAGAAATGTAGATGGTCCCTTGTATATTACTTTTTTTTTTTTTTAATTTTGATTTTGAAAGTATGAGTTTTAATTAGCTTGAGCTGAGACATTATAAAATATCCTGAGAAAAAAAGAAGATAGCAGGAGGTCCCACAGAGAAGCAATGGGACAGCACATTATAAGCATGCAAACACTCAGCTACTCACAGGAGAATTCTCAGCATTAGTAAAATCAAGTTTTCAATTCCACTAATGAAATGCAGTCATTTTTCTTAGAAAAAAGAGAAAATGTCCTCAAAAACATCCAGGCTACCAATTCTAGAATCTTTTCAGCAACAAGAAAGTTTGTACTTCACTCAGAATGAAAATATTTCCATTTCTGAATATCCAGCAATGTCCCATAGATAGCACTCAATATACATGCATGGTTTTTTTTGTTTGTTTGTTTTATCTGAAAAGTGTATTGTTTCACCCAGCCAGGTGCATTGCTGCACACTGATGAGCACACTAATTTGACTTTCAAGACCAATAGTATTGGTGAAGTATACCTTTATAAAACACTTGCCCCTTATTTCTAGGTGCCTAGGCTCCAATTCCCAACATTAACATCTTTTACATTTTCCTTTTTTTTTAATACATCCTCTATACAGTACATTGCTTCCTCTTTTTCATACCTACAGATCATTTTCCATTTATGTTATTTTGTTCATAAACCAAAAAAACGCAAAGATCTTAAATCTCCAGCAAATTGGCTTATTTGTCACTCTTACATGACCAAAACAATTGGCAGTGTTTGTTAAAGTAACTCCATTGTGAAATCAGCGTCCCAGATGAGCTCTCCAAAAATTCTATTTTCTGTGCTGCCACAGCTGATTTCTGAGAAGTATCTTGACTGGTCATCAGAAAGATGAAGTGGGCTTTTTCTCTGCTTGCTTGTTTGTTTATAGTATTTCTTAACAAGAGTATTTGATAGCTGCCAATACTGATGAGCTCATCAATCAGATTATCTATGTATGTGTCTGCTAAATGAGCAAATGCTGAAGAAAAAGCTTTTTCCTATTTAAAATCAACAATCTGGTGTACATATAAGAAAAATACAAACAAACAATAAAACAGTAAAAGAATCCAGGAGACTAGAGGTTTATTTTTAGTTTGGAATTAATTTAAGCATCTTTATACTGTTAATCACTTTCTAGTATTTGATGATTATATGGACATTATTTGAGATGACAATTATCATCACAGTAAAGGAGAATTTAGAAATGGAAATTAAACCTGTCATTCTTTTATCAGGGGAAAAACAATATGTCATTACACATTCTGAAAATTCCAAAATGCTGAGTTTGGGGATTATTTCCATAATTACAAATATAGATTTAAAAAAAAAAAAAAGAACTGTTTCTACTCTAATAAAACAGATAGTTTTCCCAGAACATCTCCTGGTGATATAGCCTTCTTTGTTGCTTTTTGTGGTTTTCTTTTTAACAACGCTGTGTATTAGGATATGAAAACTATTTGCTATATTATGAGTATTTGCTATTTTGTGATGGAAAAATGAATGAAGGAAAATATTACGTATTAAGTCTTATTTTAACATCAACGCTCAATATAGGTTCCAATAAGCACGAACAAAATGTTACCAATCCACAGGCAACATTGTTAGTCTGGTACAAGATTTTAATTAATGTAAGTTTTTATTTCAGGCTACAAAATCTTCCATTAAATGCAGTCTGTCTGAAGATTAACAGGACTTCCTCAAAATTATATGTCCTCTTCAAAGACTTGAAGGAAAGCCACTATTAGTCAAAACAAATCTACTTCTCTGGTACCTTACAGATAATCAGAGTGTTTATAAAAGTGGTCCGAGTAATTTACAATGTTTAAATTATCTCAGTGAACTTTATGGAAGTAGCTTGTATTTACATATGCATTAATTTACCTTTCACATAGAGCAAAACTTTGGTGAGCCCATATAGGTTTTAATGAGTCTATAAACTAAGGTGTTCTGCTTTGAGATTTTGCTTGAGAAAGTGATCACACCAACTCAGACAGCTCCTCCGCCTGGATAAGGCCTGACTCAGCTCTCACTGAGTCTTCCTGAGGCAGGAATTTCACACAACAGGAATATCTACTGTGACCCTATTTTGAAGGAAAGATATTACATTTTGATAGGAAAAAAACACCAGAAAAAAATGTGTTCCAGTCATTAATTTTACACTTTTAATAAAAGCATGATACTAGCACTAAGTCTAAAATTCTTGCAGACATTTACACTAAGTGGTCAGGGCTCAAGCTGGAACTGAAGCATCTCCTTGAATAGTACTGTGACTACTCAAACATTGTGTATAGCCTAAAAAATACCTTCTTTTCATTCAATAAACTAGCCCAGTTTCTGCAACGTGTAGGCTATAAAGTCTTCTGCAAAAACAACCAGCACTGCATAGCTAGAGAACAAATATGAAAGTGAACAAGTGTAGAATGAGCCTCCTCCAGCATCTTCCCCAACTGGGGACCTTCTGAGCCAGGGACTGCGTTTGATAGCATAGCTCATGGCCCCTGCTAGATTTATTCCAAATGAACTTGCCTAAAACTGTCTTGAAAACATTTATTCATTTTTCTTCACAACATCCTGAGGCAATCTGATCTACAGTTCAGTAACACATTACAGAAAATTTACTGTCCTGTGCATGTTTTAGGTGTACCTCATGCTATAGGATCTCCCTACCTTCCTCCATTAGTGAAATATTAGATAATTATTTCCTGCACATGCTCTGTCCCATTCACACTTTAATACTATTCATACAGAAATCAACGTGTGAAAATGACAGAGTAGTATAAGATTTTGAGGTTGTTGTCCATATTCCTCCTAAGAATTTCAAATGTTTCCTTTGCCTTTTCAAAGTTGCTGAGCCCTGGACTGACACTTTTCAGACCACAGCTGGAGAACTGGGTCTAGGTTTAGATTCCTTCATACAAGAAAGCCATTGATATTATGACATAAGCCCAGCAAAGGGCCACCAAGGGGTCTGAAGCTCATGACATACAAGGAGAGGCAGTGGGACATAAACCTGTTCAACCTGGAGAAGCCTCAGGGGAGACCTTTTTGCTGCTTAGAGCTACCTAGGCAAACAAAATAGAGTGATATTCCTCTGAGAGGTGCAGGAAAGAGGCAATAGACAAGAAGAAACATGAGAAAATACGGTATTCTGGGGAAAAAAAATGCCACAAAAAACCACTATATTATGTGAAGAGTTGTCATGTCTTGTTTGAAGACTGAAACAAAACTTGTTTGGGGCTGGGGAAGCCCCATCCTCAGAGAGGCTCAAGGCTGAGCTGGCCAAGTCCCTGAGCACCTTGACCTAGGCTTGGACAACACAACCTGCAGAGGGCCCTGTCAACTGCAACTGGGGCTCTGGAATTCTACCAGATGGCAAAGCGCTGCCACCATGGATAATGCTGCATTAGCAAAAGCTGTGCTCTGCTCTAAGTTGGCAATTCACATTTCCAATTACTTAGAAGTTACTTTAAAGAAGTACTTGAAATCTGCACATTTCACATTCTCTCCAATAGCAGGATGTAGACTATATAATTTACTTGCAGAATTCATTGCTGCAGGATGCCATTGATTCAATTATGTCATTAAGATATTTAGCAGATTAAATATAAATAACAATGACAGCTGTTATTAATATAACAATGGATAAAAATAAAAAGGCTAGCAATTTTCAGGCTTTGGATCATAAGCATATCACCAGATGGAAAAAACCAGAATTAGCTTGTTACAACAATAGAAAATCCTGGCCAGGTATATTTAATACACAATACTATCAGAGAGAGAAAATGGAATGAGGTAATTATTTTGCAGTGTCTTTCTTATGTACTGTTTTCACTATTAAACATATAAGAACCATTTTGAATTTTTTTTTCTCTGAATATAAGGACTAGACAATACCTCGTGTCAGTAATTACTTCTCTGCCTTCTTTTTACTCATTCCTTCAAAATATATGTGTGTATATATATATATAAAAGAATTATAACAGTATGCAAAAGACAAAAAACACTGGACGTCTTACTACTCACAAATTATTGCTGAAATGCACACATCTATAAAATCCATGGTTTTGTATGCAAAGGTACCACAAAATAAATTTTAAATGTAATATTCAATCACTCCAAACATAACAGTTCATTCAGCCTAAACAATGGTTAAAAACATTAAAAAGCCAAAGTCTGGAAGAATTATCTGCTTTGTTTAAAAAACACATTTAAAATGAAGAGACCTTAGCAAATTTAATCTGCTACAGCTGACATCATTACTGGGCATTGATTCAAATTCCAAATTTAATTTCAGTGAAGCCTTAGTAGAAGTAATGCCTTCTGCAGATTCGGAGCCATCTGACTGACATTATCTGCTGATGACAATAAAAAGTAACTTAACCAAATCCTTAATTTTAAGAACTGTTTACAGAAACTGTACATATGAAATGTATGTTGAAGTGTCTAGGTACAAGATTTTAAGCCACGGGGTGTTCCTTCCTGTTATCACAGTTTATGCACTTCAGAGTAAGCATCAGCACAGATTTGAGTTCCTCTGAATACATTTTTAGTTCTAGACATACATATGCTGTGTGTCACAATTCAATTACTTCTGATATATTGACATGGTGAAAATGTACTTTCTACTGCAGTGAAATATATGGCATGGTGAGCATAGCACAGAAGAGAGAATGGAAAAATCCACGCTGGGGAATAATTCTGGCATGCCCTACCCTTATGACATTTAGCAAGGTTTCGCATTTGTGATAATAGTAAAGGGACGATTACAAGTCATTTAATTTATTTGACTTTTTATGGTAGATATCATAAATACACTTTCATCATCCCTGCTATTGACTTTGAAAAACCATCAGGAAACTGCATGAGTCGAACATTTCTCTGTAAATTTTTATATTCCAATTTTGCTCAGAAAATTTATCTAAAAGTACACTTGGCAGAGCATGATGTAATCTCACAAAATACCACGTTGGAATTCCTGCAGGTTGACAGAGCTCCAAGCATATATATTTTCATATGCAAAAAATATTACTTGCATGAAAAAACAATTATATTTGTTCATACAGATTGGAATTTATTGAAATCAATTAAATACTAACTTACATAATAGCTCAGTGATCCCTATTTGTGCAAGTTCATATAGTTTACAGGATTTCTATTAATAAAACATATCTGAGTATAAATGCTTTTCATTTACAATGAAACATCCACATTGTCTATATTTCTTTTTTTTTTTTTTTTTTTTTTTTTTTTATTAAAGCTATAAAAAGCAAACCCATAAAAGTGCCAGCAAGTATTAAAACCCTTCTCCATTTCATTCTCAGTTCCCTGACTTCTTCCTTCAAAGAAAAAATCTACTTCCAGGAGCTATTTTCCTGGAAATGTTTTCCTATGCACTAGACTAGCAGACTAGATGCAATGCAAAAAGCATTTTTGCAACTTCACTCAGAAAATCGGGTTATTCAGCATTGTCCAGGGCACTCAGGCCGATTACTGAAAAAAGACAATGCTCATCAGAGAAAAATCTTCTCACATGTGTTTTCTTAATTTTGCACTCCTAATCAATAAATATCTTCACATGAATCATAGAATCCACATAGACAACAAGGATCATCAAGTCCAACCCCAGCATTTTCCTATTACCCGTGTTCAGTCTTCATCCATCACTTCCTAATAAAGAAAAGTGGGGAAATTTTCTTCAGTTATGAACTTTGCCAATGGCAGTAATATGGAGAAGGAGACAGGAGATGGATGTTTTAGATTTCCTCAAGAGATCAGGAAGGCTAGGAAGCCCTTGATGATAGCTCAGACTGAATTACAAAGGCAAGCCTCATCTACTTGAGCAGAACTATTTAAATTAGGCTATAGTCATTGCTGAAGGCAAATAAACCTCAGAAAGTCTTCTTTCAAATTATTTTTTCAGATAACAAAGCCCAACCACATCAAACACGAAACTGTTCTGCTTTAAAACTTGTGGACTGAAAGCTGCAAGGATTTAAAAGACAACAACACCCACCTTGTACAAGTTTGCCAAATATGGTTTTCTTGGCAGATAGAAACACACTAAGCAGTGTTTTGTTACTTAATGAAATCCAGGACAGAGCCAAAGGGACCCAACAGTAGGCCATAAATGGACAAGTTCACCAAGGCCATTATCACAGAAGCACAGGATGACAGAACTGTAGGGGTTGGAAGGGACCTCTAGATATCATCGAGTCCAACCCCCTGCCAAAGCAGGCTCACTTATGGTTCACTTTATCTCCATCTGAAATTCAGAGCTTGTTCATACACTGTTCTTAATGATTGTGAGATATTTGGTATCAAATAAAACTCAGGCAAATATAAAAGATTATAGTATGTGATAAAAGGGCTGCATCTGGCACAAAACAATGCAGAAGAAAAGAAATGGTGGACAGCTGTCACTGTGTTGCCCTACCTAGTATGTTAACAGCAGGCCAAGTTATCAAGGGCTACACAGACGTTACATCTGGCACTGCTGTACATATCAAATTAATGTGGCCTTCTTAAGTAAAAAAAAAAAATCAAAGTTAAATCATTTTAATCCAGAATTTCTGATTATTCCTATTCTCCACAAGTTCTTAATAGCTAATATCCTATGCACCAAGCAGAATGCTTTTGCTGGAAATTTTAAAGTTATACAACATCACAAGTTTCTTATAATCAAAGAATATTTCCCAAAGCTGTTTTTTTTTCAGACTGGGTAAGATTTCAGCCATGTGGATAAAAACAACAGCTTAGGAAAGATATTTTGCAATGGAACAAAAGCAACAGGAAAAAAACAGTGCAAGGTTTACATTCAACAGTCTTGCTGTGGATTCAGTGTAAGTACAAATAGACCTAACACAAAACCTGTATAAATCCATGGCATCTCACAAAATATTTGTAGACATGCTGAGGAGCTCAAATTGAAAAGAAACGAAGGAGAAGAAAAATGTCAAGGACAAAGAAAACAAGCAATGGGAGATGGAACCAAAATACTCATCTCTCTAATCACAGTAATGCAGAGATAATTTTTACCCATAATCTGTTCACTGCCAGTCACTACATAAATTGCTTCCAAAATTCTAGAAATAACATGGAGATAATTCAAAAAAGAGTTCTCCAATGAAGAATTTATGCTCTTTAAATAGCTTCTAACTAGACTAGAATATGCATCAAGAATAATAATGATGAACTTACAAGACCGACAGTCATCTAAAGAAATCAAATCTTTGCATTTTATCCTCCTATTCTTTTCATTATATTGTCCTTCTCATACATGTACATTTAGGGCTTAATCACACAGAAAACAGCTATTTGGTTCCAAGCCAAGAAACTATTTGTTGAATAAAAAGTGTAAACAGGAGAATAAATTTGAAAAACAATATTTTGGACTTTTAATTGACTGATAAAGAAAACATCTTGAAAATTTGCATAAATTACACACAATTTCAGAAAAGCAAATTATGAAAACTGTAACTATGATTCTACTTCATCAAAGTATTTAAGTGAATAATTTGAAATCCATGAATATCTATTTGAAGATGTTCAAGCAGACAAATGTCTGTTTAAAATTTGAATGTATAGTTTGAAGAGCTGATCCAGCAGGGCAGCTCTGTCTACAGTGGCAGTTTGAAGGTAACTGCTAAGAGTGCAACAAGCAGGCTGCTGTGGGCACTGCTGCCTGGGAACACTACCAGGTAAGTGAAATGCTGCATTTTTGTCAGTTTCTCTTAAAGAAAAGAAGTCCACAACATCGGAGGTGGCTGTTGGTGGTACGGCAATAGAGGCTGAACCTTCCCAACAATATTCCCGTACATGTTGCTGCCTTGGGACGGATGGCAGCAGAGGGGCAGTCCGACAAAATAGCATCTGACTTGTAAGTGCTTATGAAGCAAATGTGTGTCATTGCATTGCTCCATGAGCAATGGAGCACCCACTGACATTCACTGATGCTTGCTGAATGTTTATGGTGACCAAACAGCAGATGTGAGCACAGCAAGGGGGTGGGGGGTGCATTTCAGTAGCGGCAACAGAGACATGAAAGGCAAGCCATAGCCCAGACAGCCATGCAAAACTGCCGCGCTACCAAATGAAGAGCGCCGCTATCAGGGGTGGTCCTTCTGTATTTCCTGGAATGGGGACAAACTGTAAACTCTGACTGATACATTGTGACTATGACTACTAAGCCGAAGGCTTAAACCACAGTCAGACCAGAGAAGAGGGCCTTCCTCTCGCAACACAATAACGCCAGGCCCCACACCACTTCCAAGGCAGTGGAGCACATTTTCCTATCATCATCATCATAGCAGCTGTGAAACAGTGGGTCACTTCCACTGGCATGCAGACTCTTGATCATCACCAGAGAAAATGCATAGCTAATGGTGGCAACTATGTTGAAAACCAGCATTTTGTAGCTGAGATTTTTTTCTGTTAAATAGTGTAATTGCACTCTGTAGGTGTTGTACTTCCCATGGAATAAATAGGAGGCATTATTTGCAGAGCAACCCACATACATTAGTTCAAGCCATTAGTGGTCTGGGTCCTTAGCTAAACCTCAGATCACAAGTACTGATCATATAGGTCCCACTAAAGATGCTTAATATTATCCCAAGTAATTAAGATTGTGTGCTATACATACTCTTGTTTTGTTTTTCTACAAAAATACTTTTAAAAAGTCATCCTGTTTTTGTCACAATGAGCTTAAAACTGGGAAGAAAGAGAAATGAGAAAAATCCTCTAAACTAAATATTACAGTAAAGCTTGGAAAACACTCAGTGCACCCTTACTTTACAGAAGACCTCTCAGATTCAAAGATACAAAGTGAAATGTGTTACAGACCAGCAATGGGACACTGATATCCATGTTTACTTTAACTGAAGTGTTGCCAGTCTTTCCCTCTTCCTTATCTACAGTCTTATTTATATGAATGAATCCAGTCTTCATGTTTTCCAAATACTAATACTGCACTAGAAAAGTGGCATAAATTTGGCCTTTACACAACAGCAAATTCATCATATTCAAAATGTTCTTAGATATAATAACTCCCTTATTTAGTCTTCAAGGAAGACCACAGATGGAGATACCATTTGCTCACACTATTCCAGAGCAGACTATTTAAATAGTCAACTTGGTGGAACACTGTTCAATTTGCCTGAAGATAAGTAGATTTCAAAAGTTCCAGAGGTTAAACCTAAAAGAGGTTCCTTTTTCCTTAAATTGCAGCATGGAAGTTCAAAGGATGTGCAGACCAAAACCATAAAGGATTCAGTTACAACTGAAGCATAATTATCTGTATGAGCACCCTAAAGTTATATTATCTGCTTACAATCACATTACAAATACACTGCTGAGGTTTAATGAGTGTAAAAAATTTACAACTTGCCTGACAAGTGCAAACTGAACAAGTGGATGCATCTACCAAGGGATGATGTGATACTGTAAGAAGGAAGAGAAGGGAAAGCTATTTGCTTTATGCACAATACACAAAAATGTAACTTGAACAGGCACTTCTGTCGCTGCTTTAACAATGAATCCTCAACGCAAAGCTAAAATGAATCTCTCTCCCAAACAAATCATTAGATTTTTTTCTACTACTAAAAGTACATAGGCAACATTTAAATATTGTGCAAGAAGAGTGATCTGAAAAAAAATACATCCTTGTACCGTAAACACCTGCACACAGCAAAACTTAAACAAGTAAGCATAAATAATAAAATATTATAAGTCAGTTCCCTTTTCCACCTACTTGCAGACAACTATTTATCTGGAAAATAAAGACAGAAACTGCTAATGTTGCTTTTTCAAGAATTTTTATGTAACAGAGCAGTGGCATTTTGAAGGTTGATTATATATTGGTTTTTGTATGAACATCTATTTATTTGAATTGGTGCAAGATGTAGCTTTCTGTAAATACAAACTCAAAGTCAATCCTAAAAATTACTTACGCTCCGTAAGGCAATCCCAAGAAGTCTACTTGTAACCTGCAACAATTACAATTGTAATTTTTGCTATATTGTGCACAAAGACATGTTCTGCTCAAGTCCATTATTTTTAAGTCCATTTTTCATTGTGATGCATAGTATAGAATTACAATATTTATTGTTTTCAGTTGGTTTATTCCATCACTTAGCCATTCAAACCACTCCTACATATCTCAAAGTATTCACTCTGGTGCACACAGGTGTGAAGAAATCTGTGGCCATGAAGAAAGTTTAAAAGCTGTACAAGGCATTCTTTCTGTATCAACTTACATTCAAGAGAGTGTGGAAGACTATTCCTCTTTGTTTTCAATTGCCTTTTTTAATATTACTAAATCAAATGACTCTGTAAATGAACTTTGATTTTTGACACTAACCACACTAATGGAATTCCAAATTTAACAATTCTTTATTCTTATATATTTGTTTTATTGCATCTTTCTTCCTGCAATAAAAGGATGGGTTGGGGGGAAAAATGTCTTTAAAGCTAGAATTATTAATGCCAGTAGGCTCCCTAAAACTGTTGCTTGTTTGCCAATACTTTTTAGCCAGGAAAATAATATGGGAAAGAAAAAGAGAAGAGCATCACACACATGCTTCCTTCAGCTCTACAGCAGGAAGCCAGACAGAAGACAAAGTTACTTTCTTGAAAATCCTCTGTGTGTAAAAGTAACAAATCTGTTGCACTAGTATCTATTACTTCCGTGTATTAATTTTAATTTCCCTTAATGTTCATCTGAGGATCATTAGTATATGATTTAAATCCTGTATTGGGATGTCTCCTTAATTAGTATACAGCAACTCAGAAAAGCAGCAATGGGAGGGAAAAGAATTAAAATAAAAAAGCAACAATGAATGAATATAATTTGCAAAAACAATTAGTGACTGGAATGCAGTTAAAACCAACCTGTCTGTTCTTAGACAATTTAAATGCCCCTCCTTATTACAAATCAAGCACTACTCAATCTCAGTCATGGCAGCCTACAGCTTCTCATGAGGAGAGTGGAGGGGCAGCACTGATTTCTGCTCTCTGGCAACAACAGGACTCTAGGGGATGGCCTGGAGCTGTGCCAGGAGGGGTCAGATTGGGTATTAGGAAAAGGTTATTCACCAGAGGGTTGTCGGCACTGGCACAGGCTCCCCAGGGTAGTGGTCATGGCCACAAGCTGCCAGAGTGCAAGAAGCATTTGGACAATGCTCATGCATGGGATTTGGGTTTTGGGTGGAGCCAGGAGTCGGGCTTGATGATCCTTGTGGGTCCCTTCCAATTCCAGATATTTTGTGATTCTGTTATTCTAAATAATTTAAAATCAAAGAGATTTTGCCTTTTTGCTTTACAGCGTTAGTGCTCTACATGTTCTACATGCCACTCATCGCTACAGGGCAATGCCCCAAGTTTTGCTGTGATGACATCTGCTATGATTTTTAAAACCATCAAACCATTTTCTCTGAGAACTCCTCAGGCATAAAAGCTATTTTCCACAATTTGTTTCCATAGATACAGCTTATTTTTTTTTATTAATCGGAATGAAAGATCGAAAATTACTAAGCAAATATATAATCAGAAACTAGTTAATATTCCATGATGTGTCTGTTTAAACAGGGTCCCATCCTGATCGTATTTAATTTTGGACACCTAAGGCAGAATTGGAATAGGATGATGTTACCCTTTCTAAATGGACACTTTCAAGTGTTCAAGACAGAAGCACAGGACAGTTATCACTTAAGACCGTGACTGCTGACCATACTGAAAAAAATAAACAAGCACTGCTTAGAAGAGGAAAAAAGCTGTCAGAGAGACCAAATTAAAGCATCATTTCATCCAAGTATCTGACTAAATTCAATTTTAATCCCAGAAATCTGAACAGATAGACATGAAACAGCAGAAGGGAAAGGGATCTGTCATTCCATCAAGTTAAATGGAACAGCTCTGGAAATACACATCCAAAGTAAAGGCTGCAGCATCTTTTGCAGAGACAGTGATTTCAGTTTTTTACTCTCTCTGAGTAGGATAGCAAAGCAAAACAGATGGGCTAATAATTATTACTGGCCTAAATCTGCCACATTCGCTTTCCAGGGCAGGCAAATTCAACCCGAAAACTTCAGAACATGAACTAAAGTATTTGAAAAATTTTAAAGAGGTGAGAAGAGTCAGAAGTACTCAGAACTCACAGGCATTTGGAAATAAAAAAGCTTTTTTAAAATGACTTCCACAAATCTGTCTCTCTCTCTCCCCCTTACCCTCCCTCAATAACTGAACTAGTAGTATTATCTCAAGAATATTTGCAGCACGTTGGAGAAACAGAATATAGCACAGTTACATCCCAAAAAGAGGAAGAAAGGAAACAGCACTAAAACCAGTTTCTGAATGTCATTTTCTGACATTAAGGAGTAAGTTATGTCTTTTCATGGTTTGTATGTTAAGAACAGATTAGATGCCTTAAGCACCCCAAAAGGGGTGAATGGTGAATTATGCACAGCTTAATAATATTACATAAATACCTGAAGCACGTTAAGCTGGGCATAGAAATAGCACTTCTATCTTTCAGTGCCCAAAGCGCTTATTTGCACAAAGTTCAGACAATGGAATCCTCAAAAAAAGAAAAAAGAAAAAGAAAGAAAGAATAAAAAGAGCCAGCAGTTGTTCCACAACTCATAAAGAAGAGAGGCCTGGGAAATCTGTACTGTTTGAAGAGACCAAAGTTCTTCCAGCCATTCCTATGGGACTACGGAGTCAGTTACCTGTGTTGCATTCACATGAGACTAGTGTATGATACTCATGCCAAGTGTCCAATTTTGAAATATTCGACAGTACGAAGTGGAATTTTAAGGTGCCACTCCAGTCATTGCTAGCCGGGAGGAAAGAGTGGTGTCACAGGTGAGAACTAATTCTGCAAATTCTCTGTGCCCATCTCATATTTTAGATAGTTACAGTTATTGAAAAAAAGCAATAGGCTGTTGGACCTACAAAAAAAGACATACATCGCAGGTAATGCTATGCAAAATGCTTCATTTATGTTCATAACAAAAATAATTCTGAGTTTCTTGATGTTGCTGGAGCTGTACTGTCTGCCATGTCATTGACAGTTGTGTTTGCAAGTCCACCACCAGTGGGCAGTTTTTCTACAGCAACTCAGCACAACTGGAGAACTGTTCGGGAGATGTTAGGCAATCCAATGCCATCAGCTGCTTGATGTTGCTTAAGCTTATTGTAGTTCATGCTGTCTGGAGTCATCTAATTAAACACATCGAAAAAAAAGCACTCAATCAGGAAGCTGATGTGGAAACAAGCTGTCTTTGCGGGGAAAAAAATCCAATTCGGAGTGCAGAAGAAAATAAAATAGATGGCTCTTTTTGTTCTTTTGCAAACCTCAATATAAAATAGAAGATGACTTTCACAGGTTTCTGAAATAGGAGTACATAATACTTAACATAACTGATAAAACTAAGTGGAAAATCATATTAGAAAATTTCAACTGCATGCAAGAATAAAACATTGTGTTCATTTCAGAGAACCATTTCAGTTCACATCACTGCAGTAATTTTCAGTTTGTCTGTACTGTACTGGTCTATCAAAAACAATCTGAGCAGCTTTCATTAAGAAAATTCTTAACATAGTTTAGGGATGCAAATAACTGGTAGAGTTACCCTTCATTTTGGCTATCTGGAAATTTGAAAATGAATTAGCACAGAGATAACACATTATTTCACACATGGGAAGGTTCCTGAAGAAGCTTGTCAGCGAAGCAATGAGGGCAAGTGGACTGGCACTGCCTGGAACGTGATGGTTTTGTGGGGAGAAAAAAAACAACACACAAAACCAATCATCTTCATCCTTCACTTTGGCATGATGGAGCAATAAATTCAAAACACAATTTTTAAAGCAAGGACTGATCAGTGAACTGAGAATTATTGTCCAGTGATTCATTATTTCATCTGTTTTTCCTCTGCTGTGTTGAGTATATACTCATAGGTTTGGAAAGAGGACAGAGCCAGAAACAGTACCTTGCAGAAGAATTCCTCTACATTCAAAAGGAAATTCCTACTGATAACATCCAGTTTACTGCTAGTTCTCAAAGGAAATGGATAACAACCAAAGACACAAGGTTGACTTGAAAAATTACAAGGGATGTGAAAGTGTAAAAAATAATTAGGATTAGGATATTGGATTTCTGAGTTTGTTTCCTTGCTTGTTCATTTTTTTAAGTGGTTCCAGATATGAAGACAATTTTAGAATGCTGTAGAACATCAGGTCAAAGTCTTATAAAGAAACTCACTTTGACACTTCTAATCAAATGTGGAAGGATCTCTTCAGGCCTAATACAGTTAAAAAAATCTCAAGTGGTTCATTGTCTGAAGTATCTCAGCACTAATCTTTCCCAGAATCCTACACCAGATTCAGCAAAAACATGGACTTACCAGCCTGAGGAGGCAGGGGAGAAGATTTCACTACACTTTCCCTTCCAGGGAAACAGTAATTTTTAAAAGCGTCTCAGACTTCTTCTGAGCTAGAAAGCAATCCAGAATGTAAATATCAATTAACTTGTACAGTTAAGCTTCAGCAAACCATAAGGAATCATGCGGGAAGGTTTTAATACACTGGAAGCTAAGGGTAAGTGTAAGAAATATAAAATAGGTAATAAATCAGTGAAAGGAGAGCAAGGATGGGTTTTAACCCAGGTGGGACTGCCAGGCAGCAAAGATGGTCAGGATGTTAATATTTTAGTAATTACTTTTTAGTTCATATTTCATTAGCGATACTAGTTATGATCTGAGGCAAAAGAATTTATGCACGTTTCACTGACAACAAAATAATTTGGCTTTCAATCTGCTAACATGCAAAAATGATAAGGGTTTTGGTCTCATTTCTTTATTGTCTCATTTCTTCTAGCTAAACAAATGGAAGAAACTCACACAGTAAATCTTTTCAGACTAAACCAGTGCTGAGTATAAACATCTATTACATTTTTGTTTATAGAGTTCAAAATGAATCCAGGAAGGCCCTCTGGCCTAGCAGCCAGTTGCTTTGTTCAAGGTTACACAGTCAGCTAACAATCTTGTTCTTTTCCACACCTTCAACTGCTGGGCCATCAGCTTCTAATAGAAACATTAATCCATAGAAGCATAACCTTACCTTTTCAATTATTAAATTTCCTACTGCTATTACTTTGTTTTACAGCATCATGCAGTTTCTTTTCTGATGTTTATGATCATCCTGATTTTGTGTCACGAATGAATTGAAATCAATACATGTCTGCTTTTGCACTATAGTTATTTAAAGCAACACCAAAATCAGGCTACAGGCTATTCTTCTGGAGTCAGACCTGGTAATCTGACTCCACCCATACTCATTTTCCTTTAGTCTTGGCCCATTTTTGCCTCACATTTCCATACCTGTTTCATCCTAAAGATTACGACTTTTCTGTAAAAGAGAGTGGCGAGCTTTGTTTTGTTGCTTTTTATTATTACTATTTTGATAACAAAGAGGTCTGTAGTTTGTCTGTTCCACTCCTCTTCATCAAATTCAGTAATTACAGACATAAGTTTCCAGCCTTATGGTGTCAACAAAATTAAATGAAAATCCTTTCAGATTCCATGGCTATCAGATTCCATGGCTATCAGATGTCTGGAAAGGAAACAATTTGATCCCTTTCAGATGAGCATATTAAAATCTTTCAGTTTTCCTTCCAGATTTAGTAATAATCATTTTCAAGCAGTCATTTCTATTAACCACCCCGGCTTTGCTTCTACGTACTATATTATCAATGTTACCAACCACTGAAGGAAAGTGTTCATTTAGTATGAGGGCAATAATCACATTATCTTTAATCTCTGATTAGAAAAAGCCTGCTAACACAGAATAAAGTCAAGCAGAAAAATGACATTATTATGAGACTTAATTTCAGATATAGATTGTGAAGCAAATGCTGTTTCTGATGGTGAATCCTTAAACTATCAAGGAATCATCAGGATTGGATGCTATTTATAAGTGATTTTAGCAATTAGTGAGAACACAGTACTAGAAATTGCTTTAGGGGCAAAAGAATGAGCAGAGGAGAAACAGCTATTTGGTTTCAATTAAATTGAAAGGTAAGAAACAGGAGATACAGTCCAAAGATTTTCAATTTCAGATGTACAAACTTTGATTATTAACAGAATGATTTTGAAATAAAAAACTTTTGAGATTCAAATGTGGAAAAAACTTGATATTTCTTTCAATTAGTGGTTCTCAGACTCCTTTCCTGGTGAACCATCAAGCAGTAATTAAGCGTGGCGCAGGATCTCTCTTACATGAGGGGCACATCTACAGGACTGGCCATATGGTTGGGAAAACAGTGAGAGACACGAGCTGCTTTTTGCATTTCATGGTTGTATTATCTGCATCTTTGTGGAAAGAATATATTTACATACATTTTTAGCTGCAGTAAGTCATGAAAGTACATATACACACAGGAAGGTAAGTTCACCAAAACTTCTCTACCATCCATCTACCTCTTCTCTGTCACCTGCAGACCTAAGCAGCAACTTTAAGAATATTACTCAAGCGCTCTGCACAAATGCAAACTATTGCTGTGTATTATTAGATCAATTTGCCCAATTTTTATTATTACAAACATGGCATTCCTAATCATTCCCCAGAGGCCTACCACTAACGAACAGCCTACTCGTGATGGCCAAGAGCCTGCCAGCAGCCTAGCACCTGTCCTTCCCCATGGTCTCTTGGTTTAGAGTACAGCCATCTATGACAAGGACTAATTCTGAAGTTGCTCTCCAAACACAGAGACAACATACAAAGAGCTGTCTAGAATCACAACAGACCTAGTCTATCAACATAGTAATGGAGCCCAGGCCAACTCATTGCTCACTGTGCACAAGAAAGGAAATAACAAACCTGTGACTATCTGAAGGTCCTCCATCTGAAGATAAGCCTGTACCCATGCTGTGGGTGCACTGGATTAGACAGCAGAGAATACAAAGGTCTTTCGGCAGCGATGGACAAAGCCATCATAAAGGGCAGGTCCTACCCCTGTATCAGCACGTCTGACAATACTAAAGGCAAAGCTAAAAGTCATACTTACATCAAAAATAGCTCACTAAAGCAGCAATTTCACCAGTCTTGAGTTTAGGATAGAAAGAAGTTAGACCACAGCCCACAGTATGGGAGAGATGAGAAGATGGGAGCGGTAGAGGTGAAGTGCTCTCTAACAGCAGGAGTCCCTGAAAACATTCTGTCTGACTCATTCTTAAGCTGAGCAGAGAAAACTGAGTCATACATGACTCATCCACTTACCAGATGGGAGGAAAGCATATATGAAATTTGGGACTGCCACTTGCTGCAGTGTATCATGAGCTGCCACTGCTTGAGCCGTGAGTCAGCTTCTCTGCCACAAAACAGGGAAAACACAGAGCGCTGCATGCAGAAGCAGTGCACACTTCAACCTGCTGGCTGGTGCCCTCACTGAAGTGTACCACAAAAGAGAGGTGTTTAGAACATATTGCAGCCAAACAAGCCCAAATATTTACTGGCCCTTATCTAAATCACGGCTAAAAACTTTTGCACAGTTGTAACAGGTAGCCAATAAAAATCATTTTGCCACACCTGCTATGGTGCAGATAGCTTCTTACCCATTAAATACACAGAAGCATTTTGCAACCAAAGCAAAAATGCTCATTAGAAGCTGGTGAGCAATGCCAGAAGTTTGTAACCTCTCACTGTCGTTCTAACAGAAGTAGAAAATTAAGGCAGAGACAAGGCAATAGCTTCATTTTTAATGGCACTAGTCAAGTTCTGGGATTATGTACTTCACCTTTTAGGTCAGAAATCTCAGATACTAGAAGGACTTCAGACTGTAGATTTACATCAATCTCTTAATTTGACTGCACATTTTCTGCACTGAAAGCCTCTTTAAGCTGCCTGTGTACATACTGAAAAGATCATAACATCCAATTTAATCCCTGAATCACTAAGCACTTTGCTGTTGAGACTGGAAAGCTATAAATCAGCTTCAAACTGACATTTAAAAATACCTCTTGATTCTGGTCTGACATCCAACAACTCAAGATTAGTCAAGGGCCCATCAGCCTCGTACTATTTTTTTTTACTCGCTGATGTCATAATCTTCTCAGTCAGACATACCTGTAAAAACTTCTATCTTGTTAGACTCGAGTCCAAGCATTCCAGACTACCACTTCAGTAATTGCACCAGCATCCCCAGTGGTGGCTTATTTTGAGCCTTTAGCAGAACAATATATAAGCTTGACACATACCTGACCCAGGTACTGAAGGTGCAACTTGGGAATTAAAAGTATTTGGGAACCGGGGCATGATAGGTGCTGGTTTAGGCCAGAATTTCAACTGCAGCTCACTGTGGGTATGTCCTTCTAGTCTTGGTATAGTTACCCTATTGTGTTATATGGATTTTTATCATTCCAGTCAAAAACTCCACATCATGACTTGCCACAGGTGCAGTAATCAGCCTAGCATGCGTTCTGGTATGACCTAATGTACTGTAAAGCCTGGGAGTTATTTGCAAGAAAACCTTATGCAATTCCTGATACAAGTGTCATGGTCTGCATTAGCAGTCAGGTAAATCCAGCTACCGATGTTTTCACAGCTTGCAAGGAAAATTCAAATTACAATTTCTGCCAGTCAGTAACACCAAATAATGTTATATACATTTAGGCAAGTTCAAACTACTTCCTAAGGAATGTCAGCATTGTTACACACCATTTTTACCTTCTCTCTACAGAACACTTGCAGAAAACTGGTATTTGTATGTATTAGTTCCTTTGATAACACAACAACATAACTATAAGGCAGTGGGTTTTCTTATGTGAAAGCAATACCCCTCATGGTACCAGCCTGCCATCTAACACTCTAAAATCAACATCTAACAGGCAATGTGCTTATGATAATTTAAAGCAAGAGGTTAAAGAGTGTGAATCAAAAATTCTTCTACTTGAAAAAGATTCCATGTACCAACATTTGAAGTAGAAATATTGCTTCTATTTTACTTTTAATAAATAACGTTTGATGCCCAGAAATACATTAGCATTATCACTGCAGAACCTTCCAAATTCCTGAGCCTTCTCCTGCCTTTCTTCCATGAGGATAAATCCAGACTACAGATCTCCATGCTAAATATTTCAAATATTTGAGTCAAACTTGATTCAAGTCAACTCTCCATTGTTCGCATGTACTTATTCATCACGTGCAGAAAAAAAAACACAGAGAGAGTTCTCCATTCAGAACAGCAATTATGTTAGAAAAAAACAGAATTATTCGCTTTCATTGTTGAAAGAGTCCTTTGAACTAGCTAGAGTTCTCTCCACCCATTTCTTTGAGAGATGGATTTTTTCTGTATCTACAACTGCAAATCTGAAGCCTGAATTTCAATTAAGTAATCCCCCACTTTCTTGTGGAGGCTAACTTCAAAAATATAATATTCAATATGGGAAGAAATACCTACAGTTATGGTGCTCAAACACAGCAACCGTGGTCAGAAACTTCCACATAATTCTTCTAAAACCACACAGCCAGGTTGGTTTCAGTCTTTCATTCTAAGTCTTTCTGGCCAGGGACCCACAGAGATAGAGAAATGTGATATTCATGGATCATTCTTGTCAAAAGCTTGTATATGTACTAGGTTAACAGAGACAGGTGGCCCCAAGCTTTCATTCAGTGCTCCAACTCTTTTCTATACAGATACTGACTTTTTTTTTTTCCACACAAAAGAATGAGAAGCAAACACAACAAGCACAGGAACAGCCTACCTTTATTGTCTAGCAGCTGGCTTGTGACTTAGGAAACACACACCACTGAAGATGTTTATTCAGCCTTCATTTCAAGCAATAAGGTCTCTCTAGTTTGAATATACTTAACAGCCTACTTCTCTAGTATCCAGAAGTACAGGGTCTAATTAAAGCACAGACCTGGGGAGCAAGAATTCTACAAGGTATTGGCTTTGTGCTCTCTCACCGATCCCTACCTGCAAAACAATTATGCTGTTTGGTGCCTTGTCTTCTTCATCTATGAAAGACTTACATTCAAGAATTTCAAAATCCATATGTAACTCTTGGGAATGGAGTATGAGAAAAAAATATACATCTTTGAAGTGTAAGTTTTACAAATAGAGATTTACAGGAACTGTCACAGTTGCCATTAATTTCTTTCTGACTGCTAAAAATGTTAGATTAGTAAAAATCTTAAAAGACTCACTGATAGACATCACTTATTTGACAAAAGTGACACCTGTGGAAGAACATGGAATATCAGAAACTCCTGAAAGATTTGAAGTCTGAGTTTGATTTTTCTCTTCTCCCCCAGAAGACAAGCCAATAACTGGTGAATTTTCCTCACTTTTAATTTAAGGTATGAGGGACTGAGTGGTTGCAAACTTCTTTAAAGTTCCTCTTTAAGTTTCTTTGAAGAGTGGAGTAGGTTTCACCATAGAATAGGTACTATAAAACCTGACAGCGGGAGCCAAATTGTCTACTGTGGCTATCTGGAATGAGCATGTGCTGCTCAGATTAAACACAGTCCTTGATACAGCCACAGAAGATATGTAAAGTTACAGAGGATCTAAGGTCTCCTACTGTTGATAATGACTCATATCCTGTATTTTTCACATAAGACAGCAAGTTCCAGCTATTTTTGGTACAACCCATTAAAAATTTCTTTTCATGAAGAAAAAATGCTGTCAGCTGCCATTCAGAAGTTGAAGTAGGAGGCCAACTAACATGCTACAGAAATTATCAGAGAAAAATACTATAATCACAAAAGAGCCAAATGTTTCCTCTTCAGCCCTTTGAGATAGCAGATGCCTAGTCATAAGCAGAACCTTTTTATTCCTTAAGATTTTGCTCATACACAGATCACCATGGGCAAAAAAAAGGGGGATAGAAAAACGTGGTACGACTGATTTCCATCTATACCATTCTATGCTGTGCATCTCATGGATATATCAACTCCTCCCCACACACTGCCCCCAAAACACAGGATGGAGTGAATGCGCCTTCACTGCTGTTACATGGGACGGGGAAGGAGCAGTGTGTGTGCATGCACGTGCCTGCTGCTGATTCATGCTCTACTTATCTTCCACACAAAAGGGAGAGTACTCTTTAAAGGCAAAGCTATGGTTTAGGCTAGTTTTATTAAAGCTTTAACAGTCTGATCAAAGAATTATTATCTGTCTCATCAAAATGTGATACTAACATTTATAGTTCAAATCCTACTAAGTCAAAGCAGGTATATATAAGCTCTCTGCTGTCTGCTTTTTCTCTGGTGTTATGATCAGCCTTACACTGGCCCTTTGGGTCACATCAGCATAGGGGGAAGTTATGGTGAGACTTCAGTGTGCCAAATCTTCTCAGGGAAGAACATAATAGTGGAGAGGTGATGTGGGTGACAGTAGGTGATGTGGATGGCAATGGAGTCTCCTTTTTCTCCAAGATGGTTTCCTCCTCCTCAGTCTATAGGCCACTTGGGACTATTTTTATATTTTCTAACAAGTTTTTACACATTTTTCATTATTAGTTTAAAAATCTACCTTATATCCAAATTCACCAGTTACATTGCATTTCACATATATCAGCTACTTGTTCTTTTTTACCCTTAAAACCAGTCTCGTCTGCTTTCAAGTCTGCAGTTCTTCTAAGACCAGTAGTAGAGTTTTTGGCTCAGTCTCCAGTACCATCTTGTACTGCTACTGTCAAGGTTTCTGCTCACATTCCATGCCTGGGCTAAAAGGGCTCCTCGAACCCCACATATAACAGATCCCATATATGATTCAAACTGTGCTATTCTGTGGGCAAAAACACTGCAGCTTGAGCCACCTTACAGCACATTTGCTGGTCATTAGGAATGAGCTGAGGGCCTATCTGAGCATTCCACTGGTATCACTGTTTTAAAATCAGGGCTATAGACATCATGGCAATAGCAGATATCCCACCAACAGTGCTGGCAGATGAGAAAATACTGAAGTTCAAAATTATGCAGATTATCACACACACCTGCTGAGTTTGACAGTGAGGTTTATGTATTTACTTCAGTAATCTGTAACAGGAAGATACAAGTACAAACATTTCTGTGGAGCCAAGACAATACAGAGTGCAAGGCTTGCACAGACACAACTAAATGAACAATCGCTACTCTTTCTATAGTCACACAACATACTTCACAGTATTACGTATGAAGAGCCTCAAGAATTTGGCACGGCCAGCTTCCAGAAGGAGATATTCATTTGTGGTACGACAGAAACCCTGAAATAACCATGCTATTTGTCAGACTGGCACCAGACTTTGACAGAGGGCTAGAACATTGGTCTTTCCCTCCTGAAAATCAGATGCCCATTTCTGACTGCTGCCTCATGCAGAGGGTTTGTGAGACTGCTAAAAGCCTAACTGATCATTCCTTCAGAATGATCAAGGCTTACACAGCCTGTCACCACTGTCAGGATCCCTTAATAATAATTTGGCTACACTTCAAGCATACGCTACAGCAATCCACCAAAGCATGCATCTAACACTAGCCAAAGTGAACAAGGAAGCTAGCCGCTGTCCCTGTCACACACAACTTCAGCAGAGCTTTCAGTTCCCTTTCTCAGAGTCTGAAATCAAAGTAACTGCGTGCACACCAAAAACAAGTAGTACGCTGGTGGGTTTGTGGGCTGTGAACCACATAGGCAACAGCTAACTAGGGCTTATACACTATCCCAAGTACTTTCTGTGCCAAATATCCAAACCAGGCATTCCAAGGGGTGCTCCCAAAAAAGCCTTTTTCCTTTTCCCAGTTTCTAGTAAGTCACAAAGAAAAATGTACATTGAAATTGTCTGAAATCTTATCAAATCTCAAAGCTTTGTTAGCAAATCCAGAAAGAAATTGGAAAGGAATGGGAGTCTTTTTTAATCAAACTGTATACAGAATCAGCAGTTAGGTCAAGAGTCGGAAATGAAGTTCATTACCTCTACTGTATATATTTTTATGTGTTTTTAAACTCTTCAGCACGTATTTGATGATCTTTAAGGTCTTTTCCAACCAGGCAATTCTACAATTCTATATACTGTTAGGTCCAGACTAGAGAAGCTCTTAATGGGTCTTGATGGTAATCAAGAAGTTGACTCTTGGAATGACAGCTGACTTTCTAAGGGATAGGGCAAACACTCTTTCAGAAACAATACTAAGCTACACTCTTCACAGAAATAACAGTTGCAACTTACATTCCAGCACTCAAGCTACTGTACAGTGCTGCTACTTGACTCTGACTTGCACCTCAAACATTTTACAACTAGTTAAGACAGAGTATGTTCTGCTCCGTGAAAGAAAGAGCTCACAAAACTAAGGGTGAATTGAAATTCAGATCGAACTTTCTTTTAACACGCTGTTAAGTGAAACTTCAAGGACCAGTACCCGTCTTGCATTTTACAAAGGAGGCATACACATATTGCAGATAATCTAACTTTCCCAACAGTTTTATGCAGGTGTTTCTACCTGATGGGTATTTCCTATAAATATTCTACAAAATAGGGGGAAAAAAAATTAGCTACATAAGAACTAAGCTGCAGCAAATTAAAATAAAAGCAGTTATTGCTGTTTAATTTCAGTTGTGAGCCAACAGTTCAGTGGTTTATTAAAAAAGATTAAAAGAAATTTCCAGGTAAAAGCGCTGGCCTTTCCCTGTGCAAGTAGAATATTAAATTTTAATTGATTCCCTGTTTTTTCAGTTATAATTTGACAGATTTATTGTATCCAGATGCTATACACTGTTCATCTTTCACTACAGATACAACAGAGCTCCCAGCTGTACTATTCAGTTGACTTCAAAGTAGTCCCTGATTGCTGAGGGATGGTTTATGAAATCAAAATAGTCCTTTAAAAATATCACCAGACAGTAAATTTTACAAGCACTGAGCTTCAGTCGTGTAGGAAATCAGGTGCTAGGAGACTTGAGAATAACCCTGATCTCTCCAGAGTAATGTTCTGCCACCATCATTCCCATTGGAGTCAACAGGAACTGAGTGAAAATCAATAGCAGGACATTATCCTGCGATTAAATTCCTTGGAGATGATGTATATAGTGAAAAAAGCATCCTTTAAGATCAGTATAAATACAATCCAGTATAAATACAATCCAGTATAAGAACTACCATCTTCATGCTGCAAAAATACTTTCACAGAGTCACAGAATGGTTGAAGCTGGAAGGGACTCCTGAGACCACCCATCAGCCCCCCAGAAGGTGGATAGGATTATCTAATTAACTAAGATTATCCATGTCATAAGCAGCAATGAAAGAGTAAAGGAAAAGGCAACTGCATTATTGAGTAGAAAAAATTTCTCTTGTCAAAGGGAGTGGAAGTCAATTCTCAGGTCCACTTATGCAAGCATTCCTGTTTCTGTTACTGCGTGAGGTTCTCAACTGCAGAATAGCCACAAATGGAAAGTTTTCCTAAACCTGGATTCCTGCAGTCCCACTGTGGAGAAGAATTGATCAACAAGAGAGCCAAATACAAATGAAGTTGGAATACATACACCTTCCAATTAGAATAATTCAGGTCAAAAAGAGGTCTTTGGTCCCACTTCCCGCTCAAAGCAGGGTCAGCTATGAGGTCAGATTGCTCAGGGCTGTCACCAGCTCAATTCTGTAAAAATTAAATCTGCACGTGGCTCCTCTGAGGTGCACATATATCAGCACAGAGCCTGGAAAACTGCCAGAGTGGTCCTGATTTACAGTCTACTGCTGAACTGGAAAAATATGTTGAAACTGCCAGCACTGAGGTCAACAGAACACTTGAGATTCAAGATGCTTCTGAATTACTATGAAACTTCCTGGATCGTGGTTACAGAATATGAACGAGAGAATGAATCCCAACCAATTTGTGCACAATGCTGGAACCCATATCACTGTGAGATGAATTTGAAATACGGGTTCTTTGCTTCAAAGAATTCCAGCCTGTGTCATAACAAGAAACTTTATTACAGCAACAAAGCAATTTATACAGCTTAGACTTAAAGGCAGTTTCTTGCTCCAAACAGCTGTGCAGTCTAGCCCACAGGGGCTCTTTAGCCTATTGCTCTCCTGCCCTACCAACATCAATCAGAGTAATGCTGCAAAAGTAAACCTTTTCTTAGTTGCGTGTTCGGCCAAAGCACATTTAGCACAAGAGGAACATAAGGTGAAAAGTAGGAATGGGACAGAGATGTTCCGCCCAAGGCCAGAAGTGCTTCTGCTTCTGGCCAGATCATTCTGGAAATGCAAAACAAAATGGTTGCACAACATCTGTGAATCCTACCACACACCCATATCCTACCAAAGAGTAATTGCAACAGCTTCACATTTGGAAAAAATTTTGTCAGCAGAAACAGTAACTAGTCAAGAAGTGTTCAGTCAAAATCTTCCAGAAACTTCCAAGGTTTACAATAGCCCCAGCATGAAAAATCAGATAGCATCTCAGTGTTTGCAGAATCACTAAGGAAGAAAAATAAGTGATAAAACTGTTTCAACAACAACAAAAATTATTTATAACAACAAGAACGCCCCAGAAATCACTGCATTTTTTCTAGATGATGGGTCTTCTAACTCAATTTACCCAAGGTATTATATCACTCCTATAATTCTAACATTAAAAATTGGAAAATAGTGGCGAGCACATAGTTTGCTTAAACTTCTGTATTTGGTTGTTCTTCATTCAGTGCACCAAATGAAGGCCAGAGTTTGCAGCTTGGAGTTGCCAACCCCCAGCTGACACAGCCAGGACACAAGGCCTTCAGTTGGTGGTTGCAGGACACACGTCACACCCAGCAGAGCCAAGATCAAGGAATTCAAGCATGGTTCATAGGAAAGAAGCAACACTGTCTCATCACCCCAAGGTGCTCTGAGTGGACGCGGAAGGGCAGAACCTGTTTTATCAGATTCAGGACCCCAAAGAACCATTGTGCCAACACGCAGCTGCTGCTGGTCACACAGAGCTGCAGCTCACAAACAGTTCCTGTGTGGAGGTTCATCATCCCTGCTCTAAATCCTCGTAAAGGAAACCATATGTCTCAGTAAACAGATAATTAAAACAGTAAGTTCCTTATTGTGCCTAATATTTTAGCAAGAAATTTCTTTCACTCTCAACAGTGCTTTGTGTTCGAACGTATCTAACAACACATTTTGAAATTCAAGAATTTTTGTTGCTGTTCTATGCTGGAACAAAACTAAAACTATTTCAGTGCTATCTGAAATGAGTGTTTGAGCCAGGGCCCTGGCATTTGGAAGAAGCATCTTCAGGGTAAAATTACCTACTTCAGGGTAAAATTACCTATCTGACAGAAAGAAGAAGCAGTCTGAATCACAGGGAGCAGAATTTAAACTCAAGCCTTGATTCATCACGGTCATCTACTACAGCTTTATTTCAGCTGAGCAGCTGCTATCTGCATTTACCCAAACATATTTTCTTGCATCTGTCATCTGGTACTAATCTGCTGATCTCTGGAGTTAATTACAGAATCACAGAACGGCCCAGGTTGGAAGGGACCTCAAGGATCATGAATCTCCAACCCCCCCATCACAGGCAGGGCCACCAACCTTCCCATTTAATACTAGACCAGGCTGCCCAGGGCCCCATCCAATCTGGCCTTGAACACCTCCAGGGATGGGGCATCCAACATTGACATTTTGAACACAAACTTACCATGTGATGTCAGGTCTCTGTTGATACTGATGTAATTTAGAAACATTTATTATCCATTTTACTACAACCTTTCTATACTTAGCTGCCTTTAGGGTGATTTCTGTTCTGAAATATACTGCAACTTAATTCTGACTTCAATTCTCACATAAGAACTTTATCTTTCCATCTCACGTGCAGCGAGATTGCAAAAAAAATTATAATGGCCAACTCTAAAATTAGTGATGCATTTATTGCTTCTTTCCTACAAACAGTGCTGACAATACCATGCACAGCTTTTTGGCACATTTGGTAACTGCAGACCACTATTCACCTCCTAATACAGGTCCTAAAGATGTGTCTGTGCTACCTGGAGGTTTTAAGGAATAAATTCTGCTATAGCCACATGCTGAGAGAGGGTAAGTCTGCTCAGACACAAGGCTCTTAGGCACACTTGCCAGCTTTAGCTTAGCTGTTATGATGCAAAATTTCAACTAAAAAGCTGTTCCTCTGTGCTCACAAGAAAATGTGCAAGTGCAAACCCGACTGCTCAGAGCTTATAACTAATGTTAAAAGGGCAGCAGGAAAAAGTATACATGTCTTAGGCTAAGTACTTCTGATAACTCTGTTCAACTAACTTCTCAAACCCTTGAGATATGTTAAAGAATGAAGTAATACTGGTAACTTTTATAATTACTCTCATTAGGGATCATGCAAGTAGGCAAAGGAAGGAGAATAACCCATGAGTGCACTGCAGCTCTTTTGATATCAAAATTAAAAAAAAAAAGTGTTTTGATGGGAGGGTATCACCACCCACTAACACTAAAATTTAAGAAAAAGGAAGTTGAAAAAAAATCTCTAAATATTTCTTGCAAAACATGCCATAAGCTTTTCTCTTCAAAGGTATGAAGCAAGAAGGGCACATTTTTAGTAGCACCTTGAAATTCATGACTAACAGAGAGTAAAAGCAAGCATGTTGTGAGGTCTGAGAATACGCCATACAAATAACCTTCTCTTTTTTTCCAAGTAGTTAAGTTGTAAAAACACTTGAACTGTATACGTTTTGGCAGTGACCCCCCTCTTAAGTTCCTGAATTTAATCACCAACAAGATGCTTCTCATATTTTCTTTTGTTGTACTGGTGTTCCGTTATTTGCTTTTCCTAGTACAAAAACTCTCCAATTCTAATGAAAATATTCAGAACTTAGTCTTCTAAAATGTCTTTCTTCCTTCTCCTTCCCCTTAAAAATATACAAAGCTCACATTAATCACAAAACTAGAAAATTGATAATATCTAATAGACAGAGTACAAAGCAAGAAGATAGGAGAAATACATCCTGAAACAAAACAACCTAAGATTCGCTTCCAAGCAGGTTCCAGATGTATGGAACTTACCCCACATCTTATCGTTTGATTGTGTCTCACTGTTGATATACCCAAAAACGAGAAAAGAAACAGCATCTAGCAATAGCTGTTATCAATGAATAATGCGTGTTTCACATAGGCTAGTGATGAATCCTGTAGTTTGTAAAAATGTTGTTACATATATGGGATTAAGGATTTCTTGCTTAAAAGGATTATCATAAACTACACGAAGTACTGCACTACAAAGACTGCCTGAAAACAAGGGTATCTAAGGCTCCTACGGTTAAATCGAGGCCCTATTATTCTGCTTACCAAAACAATCATGAAAGTCTCTCGCTCTCTAAAAAAGGAAAAATGTATACCCCTGAGCAAGCTCGTGTTATAAGAATAGATACATAAATTGAATGAATTATAGATTTGGCAAGGAATCAGGAAGTCTAAAGAGGATTTCCAAGCAACAATAAATTGCTAGTTAAAAAAGAAAGCAAGTCACATACTTGTATCACTTACACGTTTTGATAGAACAAAGATAGTAAATGCTTCCATTACTGTAGCATTTGCTTCTTTTTCAGCCTTTTTTTTAAACTTGGAATCCAGTTCTGCCTACATTCTGTCACTTAAGGATGAAGGCTTCCCTAAAACATTCTAACCTTTTCACTTACAAAAAAAATTAAGCTCTAAAAACAAATATTAACTTGGTAAATTCTTTCTTGAGCATACACTGAGAAGAGAAAACACCCCTGACTTTAGCGACAAAAATAGACCTTTCAGCATCTGCTTCCCCTATGAAAGCAGCAGCCCAGGCAAGGAGTAAGCAGCTCAGCCTGGCATTGCACCTACCACAAGTGAGCACCTGCAAGCAGACACCACAGAGCAGCGGGCACTTGGTAACTCATTGCCACAGAAGGCAGCAATTCTTCACTCCCAGACCTTCTCTATCACACATCTGGCCATGTTTGTGAGATTAGATGCAGCACTTCTCTGAAGATACGTTCAGGAGGTTGGCAGGTAACACTCTGCGTGCTGGCATTGACTAATAAACCAGTCTGCTCTAAAACACGCCTCTTGCTTGGACCTATCTGTCACCCTTAAAGGTTATTGCTACACTGACACAAAATTGCCAAGGAAATCAGGAAGCTGGGGTAAAACGTTGAATGAAGGGGCAGCTGCAGCAAGAATCTCTACTGGCAGATAGGCTGAGAGCCCTGACTTGAATATGTAGGCTAGTTTAATGCTACGGAAGGTAATTTGCATGCCTACAATACAGCTATTAAATTATTTCCCCTAAGAGCTGGCTCCTTTCAGAAGAGAAGCTTATTGAGGATGGCAAGGAGCCATCTATTAAGGGACACTTTGAAAAAAAAACCTAAGGTCTAATGCAGGAAATCTGTCTAGGTCACAGCAAGCAATGATTTAACTACTGATGTAAACAACAAAATAGTATATACAACAACACAACTCCAAACACTAAAATTGTTACCAGTAGTGCTTACCTCTCTTGGAAACCAGCTTTCTCTTTTTCTCTCATTTAAAGCTTCATCCCCATCACATATTAGTGCCTAATTGCTGTTGTAGACATAGGGAAAAATGCCTGTACACACAAAACCCCTCTTTCCCTCGCACAACAACAGCAGACCTTTACTTTTAGGGAAGGAAGGAGCTTTCAGCTGCTGTGCTTCCCCATGCATCAGCCGTACAGTAATATATAATGCACCCCATGGGGAAAGCAGAGCAATGAAAGCAGAAAAGGTGAGAGGCACTTCCAGCGCTTTGAAGGACCCTAGAGTCACATAAGTGCAGCTGCTTTAGCTGGTTTACTTTTTAATGCCAGTCAGCTAAGAATGCCCTTCAATGGACCACGTGAATCTGACCTAATACCACACTGCTACCTAAAAGGGCAAATTCCTTCCCAGCATTCCTAAGTAGAGTATTATTGCTGTTTCCCTTGCATTAGTGTAAGCACTGTTGTGGCTAAATCATAAGCTTCTCAGAAAACTGATTTGTCTGGAACTAGACCAGCAAAAGCCATAAAACTGATTCATTTTCAATCAGAATGGTTCTTTGCTCCAGCAGACTGCGTACTCCATTGGCAGCAGCCCAAAGGATGGAGCAAAACAGACTGCAGAAGGTAGATGGGAAAGCAGGATCCTTCCCTTCAGTAGAAGCCCAACTTAAAAACAACACAGCCAGAGACATGGTATTACTTAAGCTATCTGAATGGAAATTCTACCCATGGGTGGTACATCTTTTATCTTCCATTAAGATGTACTGAAAAATGCCAGCATTAACTAGAATTATAAAAACTTGTTTCCATAATGTGTCTTTGGCAGTGGTGGAGTGCTTATGATCTTCTTTCAGCATGTACATTTCCTTGAAGTGAAAAGTAACACTGTTCTTTTCATTCTAAAGATGAAACTTGGGATAAGTGGTGCACACTCATAAAACTGAGAGCCTGCTTTGGAGACCAAAATAGTAGCTCGGCAGTCAGCGCTTCCAAATGTGAAAGCAATGGCTGGGTGTACTACTGAATGAATCAGAGGAGGGGTGTGAATTAATCAGTGTAAAAACCTCAGCGTGTAAAGTAGAGAAACTAAAGGATCTGCAGTTTGAACCATTAATTTCATTGTCTTTCCAACATATTTCCATGCCAATCTTTAATGTCACTTTCAGGCTTTACAATTGCTGAGGGCTCTTCAGGGAAATTAACCATATCTGAGCTTCTTTAACTTCACACAATGCCAAATGGAAGCGTAACCAAAGCTTTTAAATTTCATTATTGACCAAAAAAAGTACAATTTGATTTATTCTATTCTGTTTCTTCTGTAGTCACATCTTCATGGTTACCCAAAATGTTACCACAATGATTTATCACGCAGAAGTGGTTATGCTAATCTGTATCTATTTCTACCATAAGAGGGTGGGGGTGAGGGAACTTATGCCTTTCAACAAGAAACTTTAATGTGGAAAAATACAATTTATCTTAAAATGTCATTCCTATGACATTTTTGCCTTTTTTGGAAAGCATGGCTTGTTTAAAGACACGAGCACTTAGGAGCCCACAGTTCCCCAAGGAAATTGAAATGTGAGTCTGATTACTCGAAGTTGCAAAAAGCACAAAGACCTCAAGCATTAAACCCTAACCTTCTGTTTAATTATCGTTGACTAAAAACTTTAGGATCTTTGTTCCTCAAACAATCTCCCTTCCTAATACATCCTGCCAACTAGACTTCCCATGAAATAAAACCTATCTTTCATTACTTTGCAAAAGCCACAACAAAGAAGATCTCTAATCTCGTAGCTGACGTAGATTCTCATTTGTTCCAATAAAAGTATTTTATCAAATCCCACAAAGCCTGTGATTACAACAACTCCATTTGCTTCATGATAATTGAACGCAATTTCAGGAGGTATTCAACTGTGCATAATGACTTAATTAAATCATTCCAACACTTGACATAATAGATATTCATAACGTTGAATTTTGATCCCAGAATTTCCTAGATTTTAACTCAGTGCTTTGAACAGAAGTTCAGTCACGTGCTCAGTATCAGACACGAAAGAAAACAGGAAGTTACTTGTATAAACACATGACTATGTCTAAAACACCACAAAACTATGTCTAAAATGACACAAAAGTCATACATAGACATTACTGAGCTAAACAACATTCATGTCATAAGACTGCTGCAATGTAACTACTTGTACATGAACTAGTATCTTTAAGGAAATGCATGCATTTGAAACTATTGGATATTCTACACCCCTATTTTCTCTCACTGTGTAACTATCAATGGCTTTTACTTACAGCTGGAAGCAACACCAAGGCATCCCCCCCAGCACTCACTTGTGCCAAGGAACTGACAGGTAGCAACATTCCTCTGATCTACATATTCATCCCAGATGATGAAACTCTACTGGCATTCTATTCTTTAGCACAAAGAGATAGTTTTCTGCCTTCTCCCATCTGTATCCACGTGGATTTTCTCCTTATTTTTCCTCACTCATTCTGATCCAAGAGAGTAACAATTCACAAATACAAGTTTATAATAGCCTCACTATACACCACACTGGAGACATCATACTACAGTCACTTTATCCAGATATGGTGGGGGAGGAACTTTGGAAACCTATATATAAGCTATGCATCAACCAAAATTGAATGTTTTTGTGATACCATCGCTTTTTGTCTTTTCAGATACAATACCATGTGCAGTACACAAAACAGAAGAGACAGAAACAGATTGATCTTGCCCTATTAAGAATGAAATAGCAAAACATAATGCCTATAAATCCATAACTGCATTAAACAGATTAAAAAATACTTCTAAAATCCTAATAAAATGATAAAGCAGCCATTAGCATTGCATCACTTAACTAAAAGAGTAAACAATTCATGTCACCTGAACTATTTAATGGACCACTTCTCTCCTGAAATAAGCACTTTCTACTGTTCTCTGCTGTATTACTCTGCTAACATTATCTTCCATGGGATTGCTGTATGTACAGAAACATGTAATCACACATCACTGTGGTCACTCTTGTTAAAAACAAGAAATGTGCACACCACTAAGTCATAGTTCTGTAACAGGTACTGCAATACATATTATCATCAAATAATACTTAGGAAGAAATATTGGTTAAAAATGGCAGGAAAAGTGAAACTATGCTTATTAAATAGGATCTCCTTCAAAAAAAAAAAGTATCAATAATTTACATAAAGCTGAGAACATGGAAAATTATATTATCTTCCATACACACATACATGTAAGTATATATACATGCTTATATATATATTCCATATTTTTAAAGCCAATTGCCTTTCACAGTTTATTTGGACTTCTCTCATCTATTACAAAGGTGAATAAGAAGGATTAAGATTCCTTGCATTCATCACTTTTAGAATGGTAAAACCAAGGGAAATAACAAGCCAACAATACGTTACCCACATTAATGTATACTCACTAGATAACGCTGTAGGGTCTATAGAAAGCACTTTGTCCATTTCTGTATGTGCATTAGTTTAACCTGTGATATATTTGAAAGATCAGCCTCTATCAATATGCAATGGTTCCTTCATGAAAAATAAAACTTGATGTCAGAACGAGCTTTCCCTTGCTGTGACACATTCTATCTGTCTTTTCTAAACAAATGCATAATGCATTTAATCAAGTAACCCTAGATCACACAGCTAATCAGTGTGGAATATGATTTATCAGTACCCATTCGCAGTTTCATTTGCAAAAATAATTAATTAGCTTGTGGAATTACAATTATATGAAGAAAAAAATGTTGTTATCAGTCAGAAGCAAAGCTAAACATGCTCTCGCTTATCTTTGGATATGCAAGATTCTGAAACTTTTCCTCCAATCATACTCACATGTAACAAAATTTTCTGAAGTGAAAAACGTATGTTCAAATCAGGCAAAACATCCAATCAGAAGAATTAATTTAGGTTTAGAATTAATCTGAATTTTTGCTGTGTTCCAGAGCTATGTGCTAGAAAATAAATGGCTACATAAAACGCACACAGCAAACAAAGATTTAGGAAAGAAAAAGGTCCAATACATTTTGATTGCATGAATAGACAGGGACTACAATTGACAAAGGAGTATTTATCTGGGACTTGAGACAAAAGACAAGCAAAATAAAATAAAGCATATTACAGAAACTTAAGATTTAGATCATCAGTGTTAAAAAAACATTCTGTAAGCTTTTGATAAAATCCTGTAAATAAAAGACTTTTTTAGGGTGGAGATTCCACACGGAGGGGGAAAAACGCCTCATAAGGGACATTAACAATAAGCAAATAAACAAAGTATACACCTGCTTGATTACAGATAGACAGTGAAAATATCTGTATTTGCAGCAGCCTTTAAAATGCAGTCCTGGACAATTTGTTTTAGAAATATTTTCCCCTATCAATTAGATTAAACAAAATCCTTTAGCAAATTCTGTATCTAGCCTGTGAGTCAGCTAGAAGACAGGCACTGGAACAAGGCTCATCATCTGTTTACCAGATCTCTCATGTACACCGGCCAGCACATTTCTCTCCTTTAAACAGAGCCCAATCTCAAGAAGTTGCTGTTTACTCCCAGCAGTAAAATATCCCTGAGAGCCCAGCCAACTCTAGCCCACAAGCTTTGTGGTTACTACAGGGGGCAACACAGGTTCCTGTAACTGCTCAAAGGCAAGGTCATTAGCTTATTAATTCTCTCGCCACACACTCAGGCCAAGATAGCTAACAGTCATACTAAGTTCTACTAAGAGATCTCTTATTGAGGCAACCGCTCCACCATTCTGCATGTTTTACACATCAGTGGGAGGGAATGCAAACAAAATATTCTTCAGAATAATTGTAAATATATAAAACATGCTGAGTTACGGGTGTTCCTCTTCTCATAAGAAGAAACTCAAAAGTACATGAAGCAAACTAATAAATACTGTAAACAACTACAGAAAGCTACAACTATGTAAGTCACTCAAAAAGTAATGCCTCCCATTTATTTCCATGGAAACTACAGCAGACATAATGAGCACAATAACACTATTGGATAGATCAAATTGTCAGCTGCAAAACACTATTTTTCAACATAATCGCCCCATTAGCTATGCATTTGCACCAGTGATGAACAAGAGCCTGCATGCTGCTTTTATAAAAATCCGTGCCAGTGGAGCTGATCCACTGCTTCACAGTTCTGTGACCACATCACTGCTTGGAAAATGTTACCAATGCAGTCCATCTTTCACCAGCCAGGACAGGCAGAAGTCAGAAGGTGCCAAATCCGGATTATGTGGTGGCTATGGTAGGACAGTCCAGATAAGATGGGCAATGCACTCCATGGTCTTCAAACTGGTATAGGGCCTGGTGTTATTGCATTATGAGAGAAAGGTTGTCTTCTTCTCTAGCCTGACTCTGGTTTAAGCCTTCAGCTTTGTCAGCATTGCAATGCAGCAGTCAGAGTTGATGGCTTGTCCAGGCTCAAGGAAATTCAGAAGGATCACCCCTTTCCTATTCCAAAACACAGTGCACATCACTTTATCCAGCGTGGACTGCATCTTGAACTTTTTCCTTTGATGGAGAATTCACATGCTGTCACTCCAGGGACTGCTGTTTTGACTCCAGCTCACAGTGATGACACCACATCTCATCACTAGTAATAATACAATACAAGAAACTATCACCTTCAGCCTCATGGTGGTTCAATATATCCTGACAAACCTGCACATAGTGTTCTTTCTGTTCCTGCATGAGCACTTGTGGGATCCACGTGGCACAAACTTTGCGATATTCCAACATTGCCATCATTGTTTCCCATGCATTGAAGAATGACATTCAGCTCTATACAGTTCCCTGGTCGTAATCCTTCCATTCATCCAGATGAGCTGATAGAGACACTCCTCATTTTGTGGTGTGACACAAACTAGGATTCATCAGCCTTTGCGAGGCAACCTAGCACATTATTCTATAATTGGCAAAGGCTGGTAAGTGGCAAGTAGTCACAAAAGATTGTTGACATGTGACAGTTTGTTCAGTTTCAAAAAGCCTGCCAACTTGGGACTAAATCCTCAGTATTACTGTACCAGCTGAAGAATTTAAGAAAGCATCCAGCCTCCAGCTGCTTATGGCTGTCCTTGAGACAGGATGTCACACCCTCTCAGTCTGCTGTCCAAGTGCTTGTATGATGGTATCCTCAGCCCAGTTTAGTATGATAGAAAAGTTGCTTCAAGGAAGAACTATATAATTGCTGTTCAAATTGAATCAACTTTAATGGCTAAGAAATTATTTCAGGAAAAGAGGAAGGCTGATAATCTCTGTAAGGGCAGGTGAAACAAGAACAGGACATGCGTTTAGTCTTGAGTTTTGGTTTTCGTTCTTGCTTTTTTCTTTTTTTCTTAAATGTGTACATAAGTTTTACTTCAGTATTAATCTTTAGAGTACCGTATTACATTGTCGTTTTAAAAATGGGAATAGAGATATCCTTGTGCTTCAGAGGAACATTGTGAAAAATCAGTTGGTTGATATTTACAAGCTTGTTATACATCCATGCTGAGCACCATAAAGGTTTATAGAGTTAACAACTGTGTTCATTCTGCGATAAGAACAGAGCAGGAAACAAAGCACTGGCTATCCTTCAAACCGTGACAACAGAAATATAAAGAATAGCTTTGCACTAAATGTACATACTCTTAATTCATCCACTTCAATATGGAACAACACATACACAAGGAACTGTAACAGCTGCCATTTAAAAAAAAACACAAGCAGCTGTGATTTCTTACTATTTTAAGTACTTCCTATTAATCTTAGCAAAGCTATTTCAGTCAAGTTCTCTGTGATTAAGAAGGCACCTTGGTAATAATCTGCACTAAACTGCAACCATAGTTCATACTGACATATGTTATATACACTGAGGTAAGATGTTTGGGTTAGTATTTTCTGAATATTCTTTTAAGTTTGCAGAGCACTCTAAAAGCAGAGTGAGTAACAGATGGATGGAGAGAGTGTGTCCTGACAAATTACATACATTCCTGTTCCTATTTAAATTGTAAATACCACACTGGTACAAGTTACCCTGTGAAAAACTTGCAGTACACACTTACATAATCTGCTAACGTGAAGCATTGAAAAAATGTTCACTGCTAGTTAGGAGCCTGGCAGAATGATCTGAATGCAATTAAAAAGCAGCTAATACTAAATATCGACTTTCTAAACAGATTTTTAATGGATTTGTTTTTTATCATATAAACCAAGAAACTAACATAAAATGCAATCAAGAGATCGAATGTCTTCAGTACTAAAGCCTTTGCAAATTGCTACATGAAATATGAATCCATCACTCAGAATTAATTCTCCATTTTAGTATTTTATCAGAACAGTTTTCCCCCACTGTTCTCTGTTAATATAAATTTTGGAAACTTTGCATGTCCAAATGCAGGTATCCAGGGCAGTGCATACAAGGCCAGGCAGCTGAAACTAATGTGTGCTTCTAACTCTGATCCAGACTTTCACTCCCACTTTGGGCGAATCCAGACCAAAACTGGGAACGCTTCCTGTCTTCTGGATGTGAGTACACACCATGACAGCTCAACAGGAGGCAGCTAGGTGGGCACCACCACCTGCACATCCTCTCTCTTCACTCAGGAAGCATCTTAGGACAGAAACACAGTCACATATGGTAGTAAGGATGCCATGCAGTGTAGGTACAACCTTAAACAACCTGTCTTAGACAAGTGCCTTGCTGAATTCTAAATCCTATTTAGCTAGTGAGGAAGAAATGAAATCAGCGGGCTAAAATTCAATTATCACTATAGCCATGAACTCTCAGCCACCACAACACTACGCACTGTCTGTTGCCAGTTGGCAATAGATGCATAGCTAGATAGTTAGAAAACATGGCTAAAAAACATATTTTAAATGCCTACTGATATGCAGCGGGAAGTTACATGCAAGATATGCTTTCACAAACAAAAATAGAATACTTTCTGCCCATCTCAAAAATGTCTTTTCCACACTGCCGGCACAAGTAGAATGCCTCAAACACAAACCCTTTCTACTGTGCTCACAGGAGTTGAGACCCTTCTTCTCCCTTTGAAAGAGAAGGACCATGAATTGTCTCATTATGTAAGGATAAGATTGTGCATAAGATCGTACATCTCCCCCAGTGTTCAAAAAGACAATATTGAGACGAAAAAGTTTATGAATTGAGAAATTTCTAAAGTTGTTTGTAAATAAATGTCCTACAGCACCATGATATTTTCTTTCACATCTAAGAGACAGAGGAGATCTTACACTTAGCTTCTCATCAGTAGAAGTCGTTTCATTATCTTTGTAAAGCTATTTCTCCCCATGCAGAAAACTGTGAGGTGGGCTCCCTCTAGCGTTTATCTCCGATAGCAAATTGGAATTAAAAAAGATGGCACAGATCAGTTAAATGCCCCAACACCCGAGCCAGAGTCTCCCCCAAAGAAAGAAGTTCAGAGAGCACAAGTGAGAATATTTTATATTACTAGTTATGTGTTTGTGTGTTTGTACAGACCAATTACATTCTTAATGCAGCACAGCAAAATATGTTCTCCCATGCATCTACCAGATGATCCAAATAAATGTTGAGATGCTTCCAAATCCTGAAGCTAAGTGTAGTACTGGAATCCTCCATCTGTATAAAAACTTCACTTAACTTCCAATAAGTATGTTTGTATACAAACATCCCTTTACTCTTAAACATGGTTGAAGGGTTGTTTTTAGTAATTCCAGTACAACTTACAGCAACCTTGAGTTTGATCTTATTTCATTCACATCAGTGGATACTTGTCAAACAATACGAACATAAGCACATGTCTTTAGACTATTAGCTCAACAGTAATTAAAGAAGGGCATACCGAGTGTGGGTGGACAACTTTTGCCATCACCTGTTGAAAGTTGCATTTTAACTCCAGTTATCTATTCTTGTCTTCCACTCAGAAGACAGTGAGTGGAGGGGTGATGGTGAGAAACAGAGAGAGGCTGGGCTGTGTATTTCCCCAGCAGATGTACCAGGGCAGTAGGGCTGAACCAGCACAGATGGGACAGTGAGCTGAGCCAGGAAAAGGGCTGCAGTCATTCTTTTTTCTTCTAAAACAAAAGGGAAGCAGATCTGAATCTCAATATACACTCCGTGACATAATTCTGTGAGGTGCACATACTTAGTACCTCTTTTTCTATCTACTACAACCTGCAGTGGTGAATCATATGGAAAAGAAATACATCAATTTCACACCAAGATGCTGATTCATTTAATTTACTATAAACAAGCAATAAAACAAAAGGAAAACCAGGGAAAAAAAAGAATCCAATTTATATTTTATAAGTGTAAATCTGACAACTTCCCAGCCTTGTCTTTTATGTTGCTGTTTCCCACTCATTGGGAAAGAAGACATAGCACTTCATCTCTTCATCACTTCTCTCTTAGACTGACAAAGTTATTACTGCCTCAAACTCGAGGATTAGAATTATGTAGTTAACATAGCTACACATAAATAATTTACAACTCAAAATAAATATGTGGATTAACATCTGTCATTAACAGAGATAGTAATGCTTCCTTCGTTTCCTAATGCTAGGGTTCGTTGTTTTGCTCAACAACTCCAGATTCAAATCTCATGATTTATAAAGCACATTACTAGATTAAGACATCTATTAGTTTTCCTCAGAACAGTTTTTACAGATTTTTGCTGCAGATTATCAGTTAGCTCACTTCTCATTTGCCTTTCCCACAAACCAGATACGTCACTAGACCAGATACTGCAGCCATCCTCTGCAGCCTGGCACTCAGAAGGTAAAATGAGTGAAGAGCCTGACACCTTGGCTACCTCAGTCTTCCTTAAACTCTCAGAGTGAGCACAAAGTTTTTTGCACCATCTCCTACAAATAACAGTGACACTGCTTGAAAGAACAGGTGGAATGGAATCACACAATCCCCGGGGCTTTTGATAGGTGTATGTATGTCAGAGTTCAGTCTGTAGGACTTCAAGCTGAGAGCAATACTATTCTAGCAAAGTTACTCCTTTTTGAAAAATACTTTATGTTGCTTTGTAAGCATCACAAAATAGAAATAGATACATTGTAAGACATACATTTTCTTTATACTTCAGTGCAAAATAGTTACATCACATGACTTTTCATTACTAACACAGCTAAGTCTTACAAATCCATCTATTAATAAAACATGCTAGCATCTGTTGTTGTGTTGGGAAGGATTGTCAGATAGCATGCACAACATCATGTAAGTTTTCAGACAATTAATCCAGGGCTTCTTCTAGAGCTCACTGTGCTATCATTCATATCAGCATCTCTTCTCTTCCCCCCACAGATTCTACAGCTCCCAATAAGCTGATAAGCTGGACTAAACATGTACTGTTTTAGCATGCTTGGAAGGTAAGTTTTTTCAAAAACAGTCAAAGGAGTGAAGCACTATCAAAGTACATTTCTTCAGGGAGAACCTCTTATTCTACCTCCATATTTTATTTAGAAGGTTTTCAGTCAATGCGCCTCACAAAACCTCAATGCACTGCATCCTACAATACACCATGAGAAAGCACAGTAACACTGTGATTAATTTTATGACAATGTCCTACAAACAGTATGTTCAAACATGAATAAATTAGCTCCTCAAAAGCACTAGTCGGTAGATGTCCTCAGGAAGGCAGCTGCCCCAGCAGTCAGCTCCTGCCCGCTAACTCTGCTGCTCCATGTCCTGCCTGCAGCAAGTCGGGCAGCATCATAGGCCTGGGGCTGAGCAGAATCAAAGCATTTTGTTCTCCTAACCCAGAAACAAGGCAGCACACTTGGAGGAGCTCTGACGCATCAAATTGGCAGGGCAGAGGCAAAGCTGAGAGGTGTGAGTGCCTCAGACAAGTGCCTGCGGTCAGACACCCCAACACACCAGCAGCAGCCCAGGCCGCAGTGTCATAAAAATGAACAGCAATATTAAAGATGTTTATTCTAACAGCAACAACAAAGCTCTCAGTAAATATTGCATGTTTGAACAAGTATCAGCCAGCTAAAAATTGCTTCCGTGTTTACAATAAACATCAAAGGCAGTCAGGGTGGAAGCATCTTGATTCGCAATCTATATATGAATGCGTGTTTACATAACAAAAATGAATCACAGTAACTTCAGCTTTAACGGTATTTCAAGGCATTCTTGGATCACGTTAATACATTATGGCATTTCTACAACTGTTAAGTTTATTCCTTTAATTTCACAGGCTTAAATCCTGCAAAAATGCACACAGAAACAGCCTTTTTTTATTTAATATACAGCACTTCGGTGCTGCCATTATGTTTTTAACACGCACAGAAATGCAGAGCACCTGCAGAATGCGACCACGTGTGCTAAGCAGTTTCCTCCTCCTTTGAAAACAGTCCTAACAACCCTACTAATAAACTGATTGCTTGCTTATGAGAAGTCATGATTATTACTTTTCACCTCAAACAGCAATGAAGCACAGAGTTACAACCAAACACGAGCACTCTTGCTTCAGTCAAACACCAAATAGCAGAGAAGCTGCAGTGAGCTGAGTTTCCCAAAGCAGAAATGAAGACACAGTGAGTTCAATACACCTACATCAGTTCACAGCACAGGGCCAGGAGAGCTCTCTTTAGAATCCTGCCCAGCATCCAGACTGGACCTCTGAAACACCAGTACTGAGACTTTAGCACATGCATTTATTGCAAGTGTCTGAAGTGGAAACTTGCTGAACTGACAGATGCTTTAAAAAGCTTGTGTTTGTAATAATATGAAAATTCCTAATAATTTCATTACAGAAGTTAAAAGTATACGATGATTCAGTGCACGAATTCAGCATTTATTTATGGATCATGAATTTTAACAGGAGCACAGGGAACAATTTTAAAGGAATATAGATAAAAATAGTACCATTACCATCCGTTCCAAACTAATGAGCCAAGTTTAGATGGCTATTGTTCTTCAGGCTCATTAATGATAACTGAATATGAATCACAAGAAACGTAAAAGACATTGATTTTTATCTGGTCTTCTTAAACATTTTCTTTTCATCAAAACTATACATACCAAGGAGATGGGCAACGCAAGGAAATAGCATTGAATTCTCCACTAACTCAGCAAAGGTTTAAACTGCAGCAGTTTACAGTGAGAATTATAAACAATGATGAATGTCGTATCAGTAAAAATGAATGCTTTTTCTTATGTTACCTTCAGAAATCAAATGAAGGGTGATATGTAATACAAATAAAACTTACTGTATGCTGAGATGGCTACAATAAAGGTAAAAGGTCTTGTTAATATGGCACATACCTGTATACAATTTGATATTCCAGTGCTAGAATATGTCCACAGTGGATAAACATTTATCTGCTTGCAAAAAGGAAGGGGCAGCATTAACACTGCCAATAACAGCAGACAAATGCCTGCTCCATCCTTCAGTGGTAAATCGCTAAATATACCACAGGAATGATCTTTGTACCCCCGAGGGAGGATGATTTTAAACCTCAATGACATCAGGAAGTTGTGTTTTTAGTCTGCAAAACAGCTGCCAGATAGTTTGCTCCAACAGCGCACGAGAATATCTAGAGGTTGGTGTAGAACATACAGTTTCCACTACACTCTGAGTGACGGCTTGGGTTAGAAGAAGCACAAGAGCCATGAAGGAACACTGAGGCACGAAGACCAGCAGAGTACAATTGTGACAGAGCTGCATGTCAAAGAGGAGCTAGCCTTCATAAACAGCACCATACATCCCCAGTCACAAAACCCTTGCATTGAAGAACATTTAGAAGCATAATGACTGTGACACCAAAGGAACTATTTTGTGAATAACTGCAGTAAAGGAGCACAACTTAAGCTATTAATATGAAAAAGCTAATCTTTAAATAACTAACCCAATATGACCCCATCAGTCACTTTCACTCCCTTTGATAATCATGACTGTATACCCTCCAGCCTGAAAACCTCCACCTCTGCCTACTCCAATTCCATATGCCTGACCACTGACTCTTCTTCCTTCTTTCTAGCTTTTCACTCTGTTTCCTGTAAGCAGAGTCATTCCTAGCCAAAGTTACAGGCTAGCTAAGTTTGGTCTACAGGGAGTAACCACACCCCCAAAGAGCACAACCTAATTATAAACAAGCCCATGAATGGAGAATTGGACATCAGGGCTTCAGTGGGAGCAAGTCATACAGCCAGGCATACCCATACAGGCCAGAGCCAGCACTGAAGAATGAGAAAGCTGGGCAGCAGAGGGAGGAAGGCAAACATAGGCCTGTCTCATTTCATCTCAGTTTCTATCCCGGGTTTAAAGTCCCACAATTTGACTGGCTGTTCATGGGACCATAGCAGTTTGTGGAGATGGGAATCTCAGGAAAACAAAACATTCTTACTGCAGCACTATGTTGTGTTGTGTTTTCTCATGTTTCATTTCCAAAACACGCTAGATAGCTAAGAATCACTGAGAAATGGTTTGTGCAGCATGCAAAATGGCACTAAGTCAGCAGAATTTAAACAGGATGCTAAAAAAGTGAAATCCCTGAAGTGAAAACTTAAGTCTTGGCTATGAGTAGAGGAAATATAGGAGTTAGTGAATTAAATCTGGCCCATTTTTAATCTTTAAATAGACTACAACAAAGTGATCTCTGAACACCTCTGTACAAAACCCCGTGGAACACTGTAACTCAAAACCAAAATTATATCCTACTAAAACAAAATTTCATGCTATTATAACAACATCTGTTTTAATATGTGGTTTCATAGACACACCTCTAAGTACTTCTTTGAGGCAGTTTGAAAACAAAATAAGGCCATACAAGGAAAAAAACACTGCAAACCAAACGAATTAGGAATTCAAAAGATCAACCAGTGGCAGACCAAGTCAGATGGAAAGTACAGCCTTGTGTTCAAGAACCATGAAGAAACCCTTAAACTGAAATATACATTACAGGAAACTTCTGCCCCCACAGCTGTACCTCATTTTTATCTCCTCATCTTTTCTGAGCTGAGAGAAGTTGTCCCCCTGACAAGCAGCTTGCAAACACCTTTTCAGTTGCACCAGAGAAGCTTCAAATGAGCTAAAAAGTTCCAACAAAATGAAGTCGTGTCTTTTTATAACACCGAATGCCACTCATCTCACATTTTCAAGATCTGGTAGGAAGGCTATGCAGCCCCTGGCGGGCTCCTCTGGATTTGAGGGTTGTTTTGGATTTAGCAGGGGGTTCATTTGGACAAGGGTTCCCCAGGAATCCTACTGCCAGGAATGACTGAAGAGAAGTATCCGTGCTGCTCACGCTCCTTCTGTCAGCTCTTCAAAACGTGAGTTCCTGCCATTCACTCCCTAGCAACCTGAAGCAGGAACTAGTTTGCAGACACCAGGGCCTGGAAGAGCTGTATCCTATGACACTTTCAGCCAATGAGAACCAGTGAAATAGTTCACAGGAAATGGCGCAGCCGATGAATGGAAAAAAAATAAAGCCCACATCCTAAATCACCCACCATCCATCATACAGAAATGTTCCAACTCCCACAGTCTTCTGTAGCTTTCAACTTCTTTAAACTGCTAATAAGAATTAAAGAACATAAATGTCAAAGTTGAAGATTCCAAATGTAGTGTAATTAACAGATTTTCTGCACAAAACCCTCTTTGCTAACAATTATTGCATATTTCACTGCAGAAAGAAAAAGTCCTCAGGAAAGCTGAATGCTAATTTTAAAGCAATCAAAAATGCATAGATGTTTTAAATTACAAGAAATGGCTCTGTAACATCTTGACTATCTAAACAGAAACAGATGGTTTACATGGCTTTACTGCTTAATTAAACATTTTATATACTCCACAAAATTACATCTGATGGCATTCTTTCCGACTGGCTTTCTCAATTTAAATTACAAAGTAATTTTAAGTAAGCATCATATTAAGCTGAAAATTAATAAAAATGTTCATATTCAATACCAACCTACCACTTTAGTTTTTTCTAATACCTGTGAAAAATGCAATCAATGGTCCATCTCCTTATTCCTTCCTTGTGAATAATGCTAGCATTTTTTTCATACCTCTACCAGATTCCTTTATTTTAAATAGTCCCAATTCAAAAGCAAACATCTTAGATCTTCCCCTCCCATCGCCTTTAAAAAAAATAAAACCAGAAAAACAGGAAAAAATAAGATGGAGTTTATTTCATGAAGAACTTAAAACCACCTCCAAACAAGATAAAGGCGCGGATGTTGCTATCCTAGTAAGATACAGCTACCCATGGGTAGGAAAGACCTGAGAGAGATGATAATGAAGAAAGTCTAAAGAAACTACTTGAAAATACCACAAGTGAAAGACAACAGGGAAGAGGTGTGCTGTCACATGAATAAAGTCAGTTTACCTGGTTCCACAGAGCCACAGTCACCTGACTGGAAGGAAAAGAGGAACACAAAGGAACGACTGAGCATAACAGTCAGATTAATTTAATTACATAAATTACATAAATCATTATTTAGTTCAAAAAGTGAAAGAGAGACTTTCACAACTATTATTTATAGTTAATGGCATTAACTATATGGCTTTTTAAAGCTGATGCAAAACTGATGTAGTAAAAAGTAAAAAAAGATGAATAACAAAATTACTCAGCCAGGTGCTCGTTCAAGTGTGTGACTGCCAAAGACATGCTAAGATTTCAAGGAACTTCACTCTGTTCTCACTGATTATAGTTCAAACTGGACAAATTGGCACAGAAAGGTAGTATCATCAACTGTATTCGTAGATGGCCTTGCTCAGCTACGCTTCAGTACAATCTTTATACAAGCTGATGACCAAAGTACAGAACAGAACGATGAAGTTGACTTGCCAGTCACATGAAGTCGTGAGAATTGCAGATCGTTATGACCTCCTCCTACCAGAAGCTCTGTCGTTAGCACATACTTAAACCTACAGCAGCCTTTCTGCTTCTTTTCAGGCATTTGTTCAGCACCAAATGCCATGAAACTTTGGAGGACTTTTCCGGTCCCCTTAGCCCACCAAAAGCTCACACTGAGCAGCAGCAGAGCAGACCATTAAGAGGTATTCCTTAACTAATGATAAGCAACTACATCATAGCTCAGTCCATCACTGATGGACGCGTAGAAAGATAGAGAAGAAACAATCCAATTTTGACATCTAGTTGTACAAACACGTATTGGTTAAAAATGCAATTACCTAAAAAAGTGAGGCTTTTTTTTTTTTTTTTTTTTTACTAAATCAAAATATCAACTGTAGAACACTGAAGTAATGTGATAAAAGTAGGATAGTTAGCTGCTAAGGCAATCCAGACCCTCAGAGCTTTGTAGAAGTCTACTCCCCGTACGCATTAACACTCAAATTCAGCATTCAAAACCACAGACAAAGAGACCAGCAGGATGATTAACTCATGGACTCACTGCCACTAGAAATTAAGGCAAATAATTTAGAAAATGTTTTTAGACGTGCTTTTTTTTTTTTTTTTTAAGCAATAGCATGTATACCCACTGTACCTTCATTCCTTTAATATAAGCTAAGGTTATTATTAAATTTTAATCACGACCGCCTGTTCTTGTATTCCTCAAGCTGAATGAAAACTTTTACCCTTTGCCATGATGCTGCTGCTTTCTATCTACATATTGACTCATAGCAATAACTGATTTTGCTTACCTAGCAGTTGTTTATAATCCTCAAGTGACACTTGAGCTGAAAAAAAAAAAAAAAAAAAAAAAAAAAGGAAGAAACACATGACAGTCACTTATATATACTAACTTAGCATTAACATGCTTATGTCTTACCAAGAATTCTTTACTTAATATCCCCAGGGACTGTATGTATCATCCTGTGCTAAGGGAGCCTTAACAGCCCAACGTCCCCACCCAGCTGAGAGATTCCATGGCAGTGAATACCCGCAAAATAAATAAATAAATAAAAAAGAAAAAAGTTGCATTTAAATACGTGACTTAAAGTATCATCTAATTCTGACAACTGAAAGATAAAAACAAGGGAGTGCTGCTCTTCAACCTTAGTGACAAATCATTTAGGGAAGAAATATAGATGTTTCAGGTTTTTTTGCATATGTTTTGATTTCTGTAAGTTTGTAATAACACGATAATTAAAACTAATTTCTCAGGTACTCTCCACTGTAGTATTAGATTTTTTCTTTGATGGACAAGTGCTTTTTTTTTTTTTTTTAACCCCATCTTTTCATAACGGAAAAGCTTGGTTAGACAAGCCAAGCAGGTAAGCAAACAGGATGAGCTAATGCATTTCCAACAACGCCCCTTCAGCGCACCTGCAGGTGGGCGCAAGCTGAGGAGCTGCTCCCGTTGGGCACCGCCCGCGCCGGAGCGGCGCTGGGAGAACGGCGCTGTGCGGGAGGAGCGGCGCAGCCCCGCTCCGTGTGTTGCTCGGGAGGAGCGGTAGCGCTTGGGTACAAAACGTGGCTAGGAAGAAGGTGTTTCTAGTTTGGCTTTAGCTCTCGTTGCTCTACGGTTATTAATTACAAATAAACGACATTAATTTGCCCTAACTGAGCCTGCTGTGTCCGTGATGGTAGTGAGCGACCATCCGCTCCTGCCTGCCGCACGCCAGCTCTTCCTACTTTCGCTGAGGCAGAAAGGCACAGAGCGCCACGCGCGCAACCCGCCTACAGCCCTTGCGGGCGGCCAGATCGGGAGCGCCCGGCAGGGCGGAGCCGAGCACCGCCCGAGGCGCCACGTCAGTCCCGGAGCCGCCCCGCCCGCCGCCGGCCCACAGCCGGATCCCCGAGCGGGCCGCCCTTCCGCCCGGCGCCGGGTGGAGGTGCCGCCGTCCCATGCTGCCTCGCGCCCGGCCCGCTCCCTCTGCTCCGACCCCCTACCGCCGGTAAGAGCTACGCCGCTCCCGGGGCCTCCCAGCAAACCCGCCCCGGCCGCGCTCCGCTACCCCGTTACCTGCGGCCTTGCCGGGCGGGCGGCCCTCCCGCGGCTGCGGCCCGTGCGGCTCTGCGCTGAGAGAGAGGCGGCCCCGCAGGTGGGCGCGAGGGGAAGGTGGCTGCTGGAAGCACGCGCTTAAATACGGCGTGAGGGGCTGCTGCTGTGCTGTGCTGCCCACCCGGGTACAGCTGTGCCCGATCGCCTCAGTGATACACGGGGAAGGGATGGTCTGCTGGTTGTGTGGTCAGCCAGCAGGCAGTGAGCCATCAACAAACTCTGTGTTCAGGTGCAGAGCTAGCAGTGCAGCTCAGTACTCGTGTGTATTTACTGAACGAGTTGGAAGATGTACCTTTTTTTCTCCCTATTTTTCGTAGACGATAGTTCTTGCAGGACTCATGCCGTGAAGTAGGGCAGCCAGAGCTCTGAAGAGGGCCCTCAGGAGTGCTGCTCTGTCCCTCAGCTCCATAGGATCACTGGAGGCTCTTCTCAGCACCTGCTCGCATCAGAACTCATAAACTTCCCAAAGGCTCCACAATGGAGTTCTTGTTGTCCAAAGGAGATTATCCTACATCTTTCAGAAGGTCTTTACTAGTGGTTTTAGTATGTGTAATGGTTCTTGTGTGCACTGATCAGGACTACTATAGTTTACTCGGAGTATCCAAAGAAGCAAGTAGCAGAGAAATAAGACAGGCGTTCAAAAAGCTGGCACTGAAGTTACACCCTGATAAAAATCAGGTAAGTTACGTCCTTAGCAGGTCAGGGTTGTTGAGTTAATGAATTTTAAGGTTTGAACAGTGACTTATTTTATCTAAAATGTTATCTTTTCTTGTGATGTACCACCTGGTAAAGTGGTTTAGCTCAAATTTTCTGCAGAAAATGTTTTTGCATAGGGATAGACGTAGGTAGTAATGTGTGGTTGCATTGTCACTTGGATCACATTAAAGTGCTGTAGGAAAAAAGACAAGATCATTTAATTCACAGTTCTGTTTTTGTAAAGTACAAGAAAACCTACATTTGCACCATATTAGCTTGTTGGTAAACTGATGAGTTTCTGTTTAGCTTAAGGATACTTACTGTTACTCTGCTGGTAAGTCTCATCCAGATAGCATCCAACAGCAGCCTGTCTTGAGGCAGCAGTCTCCCAAGTGTCAAGTAAGACAAAGCAGAAGTTGTAGGACCACCTGAGCGTAACAAGGAAGAATAAAAAGGAGCTGTAGAATGACTGAGAAAGATGACTGGGAATGACTCAGTGCTGCTGTATTTTACAAAATAGAAAAAAAAAAATTACTTTTAAAAATTTAATTACTGTTCATTGTTTGGTCTTTCTTTTCCTGACATAATAGAAAATTTATGGGAAATATGAGGGTTTGGCTCTTTAAACATATGTGCAGCGGCACAGAGCCTCAGAAGACACCATTGTGCCATGTAGGCCCAGAGATAGCACAGATTTTCAAACTGAATGAGTAGGGATTATGGGGAAGTTGAAAAGGTTATCGGGGAAATTGGAAGTTGTCATTCTGTTTGTTTCATTGTGAAACAAGATGCATTCTGTTTCCCTGCTGCCCTTTTGAGTCCTGGTTTATAATGCATTTCTGTAAGTCCTCATACCAGAACAACTCAGTGAATCTATTGAGTTCGGAAAAATTCCTTTGGGAGATGCACTGGTATCACACTACTTGTTGGAAGAGGCCTCCTGCTCAATGTGCATGTATGCTCCTGCTTCTCCCCCCAATGCATTGTGTATCATCTTTTCAAGAGAATAAAAATTGCACAGGAACAAACAAAAGTTGGGAAGGTTAAAGAAGAGGTGTCACTGTGGAGAATGTTACAGCTCCCTACCAGGTTGCTTTGTATTTCAACTGATGCCTTAGTGACGAGGACGAGGAAATGAGCAGAAGATGCATTGGGCTTTAGGAAAGAAAAACTTCATTGTAGTATTTGTAGAGACCTCTGGGTAGTGTCAGCTTCCGCTGCACCGGGCAGCTTTAGTAGGGATACTGAAATATTTCCAGAGGTTATTTTTTCAGCATTATATGTACAACGTGGCTTATTATTTGCTTACTAATTATAGCTTTTCCTTAAATAGAATGATCCAAATGCCCATGAAAATTTTTTGAAAATAAATAGAGCCTATGAAGTACTTAAAGATGAAGATCTACGGAAGAAGTATGATAAATATGGAGAGAAAGGTCTCGAAGATCAGCAGCAAGGAGGCCGTTATGAAAGCTGGCACTATTACCGCTATGATTTTGGTAAGTTATGAGCTATGTTTGGGATTTGTTTGAAATAGTCAAAGTAAATGCAATGTTCAGTTGTGTAGCAATCTTTTTACATCAGAACTATCTGATGCATCCCCTCCACACTTCTACTTGCTCTGTTGTTCTCCTATAGCTGTCATTTTCACTGTGTTGAGTCAGTTTTTTATTTGTTGTTCTAGGTAGGATTGTGTGGCTTTCAAGAAAGCTGCTGTTCTAACTTTCTGCACCTTATTCCACTGCATCCACCTGTTCTATTAGTTCTACAAAGCTGAGATAGCCAGAGATTGAGAGAGGAAGTTAAAGCTTCCAGATATTACATGTAGGGCTCTCAACTGAGAGCTGAAGCTTTGTGAATTGCAGTCTAACAACTACTTGATGCAGTTTCTAATACACCTGCTATATGTAACACCTGAGCTGTCACCTAAAAGCCCACTGCTGATAGGAAGCTGCAGTTCCACTTTTCTTTGTTCAGTGACTGATCTACTAAAACACCAAAAGAAATTTTCTGTTCCCATAGTGGCTTCAGTAGCACAAGGGCACAGCAGTTTGTGTGAGAGTAAACTGAGGTGACGCATTGCTAAATAAATACAGCTTAGTCATAAAAACTCTCTGCCAGCTCACTGTTTCAATTTACACGTACTGTTTTTGGTTTCCTGCCTTGTGAATTTGTCTCTTCATTAAAAAAAAAAATGGAAAAATTAAAAAAACTGTTGTTCTTTTAATAGGTATTTATGATGATGATCCTGAAATTATAACGTTGGATCGAGGAGAATTTGGTAAGATTCAAATCAATATCTTTGCTTGACAATCTGACAACCCAGAGTAACAGTTTTTACATTCTGGCGTGTGTATCTATAGACTTACAATACGTGTCTTCAGATTATTTTTTTAACTGCCAGAAAATCATCTTTGTATGTGACAAAAAATCCCTTAACAATCCCTGGCAAACTGTAGTTAATTGGTATCTGTAAAAAGTTTAATTTATTTTGTGAGATCTGTAAGAGGAAATTACTTGACTTAATTTTTGTGCTTGTGAGCACAAAAACGTGCCTTAAAAAGCTCACTATAAAAACAGCGTTCACAGATGCAGACTGAAAGGCATGTAATTCAAGCGTGTGTGCACGTGTATTTTGTTGCTGTTGTTTTATTAGTGAGAGTAGTCATTACCTTTCCTATCATTTTTCTTGTTACCATCAGCTGATTATGTTGTATTCTGAGCTATTAGACAGGATTTCTACCTACAGCCATTGCCTTGTGGAACCCTAAGAAGCAGCAAAGCGATCATTAGGAAGCGGAAAGTTTGATTGTGTAAAGTTGTTCTAGCAATTGTGCTTTGTTGTTAATGTAACCAGTCTCACAGTAGCAAACATTTCAGCTAGGTTAATCTGTAAAGGGTATGTTTATTCTCAATAGAACTCATGTTGAAATGCAGGGTGGTGATTGATACCCTCCACAGAACAATTTTCATTCGCTTGCCTGCAGTAGTGACTGTGCGAGATGGAAACTATCGAGTCTGAGTTACTGTTACTGGCTTGTGTCTGACATCAGGAAACACTTCATTCAGCTTTCAGGCAAAAATATACATACAGTGTCCATTTGAGATATGCATACCTGCAGTGTAGTTATTACTTACAGTCTTCTTCTCTCCATCTAGATGCCGCTGTAAACTCTGGAGAGCTGTGGTTTGTCAACTTTTATTCTCCTCGGTGTTCCCACTGCCATGACTTGGCACCTACGGTGTGTATAGCATGCACTAAGCTCTCCAAGTGCAGTTCCTCAACTTAGTCATTACGCGACATAAAACTTAGTGAGGCGGATTTTTATGCTGAAGTGGAAGACAATTCCAAGATCCAGAAAAAAAAAAGGTGCTGATCTTTTTCATTGTTTCTTTATAGGGAAATAGCCCTTTTTTTCTTCTTTCTTTTTTTTTCTAGTGGAGGGAGTTTGCTAAAGAGATGGATGGAGCAATACGCATTGGAGCCGTCAACTGTGGAGATAACAGAATGCTGTGTCGAATTAAAGGGATTAACAGTTACCCCAGTCTGTACGTTTTCAAAACTGGAATGGTAAGTGATAAAACTTCAGGCATTTTTTAGAAGGATTGAAACCTGGACGAGTATTTCTGTAACCCTTGCTAAATCATGTATTTCTGTAGAGCTTTCCGTTTATCTAATTTCCTTGTAAGAAATTAATTTTTCTCTTCCTTCATCGTGGTTAAAATTTAGATAGCTAACTTCTATACACATTTCATACTGTGAGTTCTCTGGTTGTTTTTTTGTGAGCCTTGTTGTTCTTGGTTTGTTTTTGTTTGTCTTGAATCGTTTTGCTCTTCAACAGTAAACTTCCCATCTTTTCTTTTAAAAAAATACATTGACTTGCTGTGCAGAAGGAAACTTCTGATTTGGGAAGGTACTCTCATCAGTGGTGCAGCAGCAAAGCAATGAGTCTGAACCCTTAGACAGGTTCTGTTTGTATTTTAGAAGTCCCTTACAATCTGTAAGAACAATCTGTATCTATGACTGCATACGTAAAGAAACCTGGAGGAATTGTGCACGCTGTGCTTTGTAACTGCCTGTTAAGCAGTGGTGCCAGGAGTTGCGTGCAAATTGCACTTGCATCATTGGCGACGTTTTGACAATGTTAAGATTTGAGAGGTTGAGTACAGAGATTGCTTGTGTCAGCCCATTTAGCATATGCACAATTTTAATTTTTATTTAAATAAAAATGTAATCGTTGGGAGCTGACATTTCTAAGATGTAGTTATCCCTTGTGTTGCTTGACTTGAGAAGAAATCACGTTACAAAATTCAAATAAAGGTTAAATTCCAAACATTTCAATATGAGAGAAGAAGAACACAGCTAAAATCTTCCAGAGAGGGGAGGGAAAAGTGAGTCTGACAGTTGCGTAAGTACTGTTAACAAAAGCACTGGTATATGTGTATATGTGTGTGTATATATAAGCTGTATATAAAGTCAGCAAATAAAGTTTATAAAATACATTGTTCTTTGTCTTCTATAGCAACCTGTGAAATACTACGGAGACAGGTCAAAAGAGAGCTTAAAGAACTTCGCCATGCAGTATGTTACAAGCACAGTCACTGAGCTGTGGGCAGGTAATATTCATCGATTTTGCTTGGGGTGCTGCTCTTGAAATTGCTTTTACACTATCAAAGATGGCAGAAGCTAGGTGTAAAACAAAGTCTGTCAGCTTTGCTGTTACTTTTGAGATTAAAAATAGTGTTTACTGTACTTAATATAAAAGCGTCTTGTTTCAGTTTATACCGAAACCAGTCACAAACTGATGCAGATTGTTTCGTTCTTAGGAAATTTTGTAAATGCCATTGAGACCTCATTTGCTTCTGGCCTCGGTTGGTTGATCACCTTCTGTGCTGAACGTGGGGGTAGGTGTATTACACTCGTCAAAAAGGCAAACAGGAAAAAGTGTTCTTGTTGACAATGGCATGATCCCTTCTGTTTCTAATGAAGAATAAATTTGTTCAACATCTTAGACAACCAGAGTACTTGGGCTGTGGGTCTTTTAAGCTCCATTCATCAGGCATTTTCACAAAAGGAACGTGAATAGAAAGGTTATGGTATTGTGCTTCTGTATGTCATGTGAGTCATTAAAACAGCACTCAAGCACCACCCCTCAGGAAGGAAACAGGCAGAAAAGGTATCTGGTTTGAGTTTCCAGCTCTAGCTCAAATGACAGATACTGCATGCTGGCTTGCCATGGTACCTGAGTGGAAGAGAGGATGCATCCTCCACCTTAAACTGCCAATACCTAAAAATGAGCTGAATGTCATGGACTTTCTTGGGATCAGTATTAGATACAGCAGGAGAAAGCTGCCTGGGTTTGCTGGTAGAGCTAAGGAAATTTGCTACACCTTTGACAAATAAAGATTTCTCAGTCCTATGAAGAGACCTTTGTTCAGAAGAATAAATAATCAGAGTTGCAGTGTGAATTACGTTTGTAAACAGTTTGATTTCAAGTTGTAATACTTTTGTCATTAAATTTTCAGCTTTGGTCCAGTTAAAGTGAGGATGAAAGGTCATCTTAGTAAAGGAAAATTAAACTATTGAAACTAAGTCTAGGTGGGTTATTTGAGCATATAATAAATATATTACAGTGAGTAGTTATCATTTTAATCATAGGGATTTTATATTTTCATTTTAATCTCATTCCAAGGCAGTATATAGATATGTTTTTCATTACTTTTATTAACATTTCTTCTGATATTATTACTTAGGAGTCTTACTACAGCAAATAAATATTTTAATATAACTTTTAACAGTGAGGTTTCTTTGATGAAATGAGAATGCTATTCATGCTACTTTTAACTTACAGTAGACAACCATCGGTTGTCAATTACTGGATGTTACAGCTCGGTCACTGAAATACTTCACGACTAGCCAGGAAGCATGTCTTTTGAAGGGGTTACCTTTGTAAGGGAGAAAGGGATAATTCTAAACAAGAGTAGTTACAGTGAGTTAATAATCTGAAGTCTTACGTTTGCAAATAAACGACTTTTATTTTGCAGATTGCTTGAGTTACCAAACACGTCTTAAGCTTGCTGGCATGTTGGTAAGCAGCGTTTCATTTTGAAATAAGCAGCATTACCTGCTGTTTAAAAACAGAATTGAAAGCCTGAAGTTACAGCCAAAACTTTGTGTTGATTTGCAGAACAGTTAAATATTTTGACTTGGCAACTATTGGAATTATTTTCACATTTTATGTGGCACTTTAAAAATGTACTGAGTTAATATTAAGTGATATGTGACAATGTGATCTCCTTCCATTTTCTAAATGTTGTATGTAACAAATTTTGTTGGGATTTTCAGTAGTATTTCTGAACCTGAAATTTAAAGATACCTTTCTTGGTCTTTTTGTGATGTCTTCTTGGTTTTTTTTTTTTTTTTTTAATTACAGGAAGGTCTTGCTAATGTAGGCTGGATGGACTGTGGCACTCAGGGTGAGCTTTGTGATAATTTAGATATCTCATCTAGTACTACAGCATACTTTCCACCTGGAGCCACCATAAATAACAAAGAGAAAGGAGGTGTTTTGGTACGAGTTGTTTCTAAAAAAATTCTGTATTTAGATAAGGCAATGGCAATGACAAAGGAACGCATAAATGATGTCCAGATTGCTTATATACAATTGAAAGGATAGCGTGGGGGTTTGTCGTTTTTCTGTTTCTTTGTTTAATTTTTGTCTTCTAAGCTTGTGTATCCTATGAGTTTGTATCCCGCTTGGTTTCTAAGGAGTAGTCTGCAGCCTGCTGGTGTGCAGGGGGAGCAGAGGAGAGCACGGTGCAAGTAGCACCAGCCTGTAGCCCTGCTGAGCCACCTCTTCTGGAGCCTCACAGAGTGGCTGTGGGAATCCAGGGGGTGGGATGTGCTTTGTGACAGGCCCAAGAGCTAGTCCTGAAGCTGCTCTCCAGCTGTCCTGGGCAAGGTTAGGAGGTTTCCCACACGCCCCTAGTTTTTCCTCCAGGAAGAATATGCCCCAAGTATCACAATTTTGAGAAACGCTTTTCTGAACAGAGTGCTGACACACGTGATGAAAGTACTGCTACACTGTCAGTAGGGATTATGCTGTTCAGCTCTATTTTAATACTGCGACCTCCTCCTACCTTTGTATGGCAGCTTTAACTCCTTTAAGTGATGGGAGACATTCCTCAGTTTAAAGTATGGCTTGTTACCTTATTGCTGCTACTGTTGTCTGTATGCTTAAAAGGAGGAAATTAAATTCACAACCTACCCATTTTCAACCTTGTAACTTAGACCCGACTTACTGATTCATGTGAATTCCTACATGGTATGACTTACTGAAACTCAGGCACACATACCATGTGCTTAGGGAAGGTGGGAAAGCTCAAATTGAAGCTTTTTAAACTTGACTTTAAAATTTAGTTTGAAATTTGAATGTGAGGACTTCTGGCACCCATTCTGACAAAATTCAGTAACTTGAGATGAATGTTGTGGGAAAACAAGCTAAAAAGCAGTTGTCTGAGAACATTGTTATGAAAAAGAAGTTGATCAAATGTCATTTTTGACTGTACTTTTCAGTTGATGGAAAAGAACAAATCAGAATAATTTTGCTGACACTTTAGTACTAATCATTGATAAATGAGGTCGATGTTAATAGTTCTTTATAATCAGCAGTTTACTTTCCTTCCCAGTTTCTTAACTCCTTGGATGCCAGAGAAATATATCAGGAAGTGATGAAGCATCTGCCTGACTTTGAAATCATCTCTGCAACATCATTAGAGGTAAATTTAAAACAAAACGCCCACATTTACAATATCTCTAAGTAATGTCATCACCTGTTACTTCAAAATTTTAGATTATCACAGTTGGTGTGATAATCTAGTGTTGATATAGATAAAAACTGTATCTTTTTTCTCCTCTAACCAAATTGTTTAACATTTTTTGTCAACAATTTACTTCTGTAATTTAGCTCAACAGAAGTAGTGGGGTGCACGTGTGGATATTTTTATTGAAATACAGATAGATAGATATTAAGAAAATAGAAAGCCATGGAAATTGCCATTGGAACTCACAACAGTAACTTTCCGGTTAAAATCTAATTCAAAATCAACTACAATTTGGTCGTGTGTGGCAGGAGGGAGGGAGGACAGCCAGGCTCTTTTGACACTTGTAGTAGTCGCAGATTGATCCACAATAGAAAATATAATGGAAACAAGAAGTATAGAGAGTAACATGTAGCTATTATGTTTTCAGATTTCTTTGCCTCTTTTCACTTATGATTTAGTAGAAGGAAGTTTAGTGGAGGACTAATGGAAAGAATTTGAGTGTGGGAAGAGGTCACATAGAGATCGAGTGAATAATTGGGCATCTGTCTTTCTAAAACAAAGAATTTGTACATTGGTGTAAGTTAGAAATAATGTTTTTTCCCCCTATTTAAAGGACCACCTGGCTCACCACAGATGGCTGCTTTTCTTCCAGTTTGGGGAAAAGGACAAATCAAATGTACAGGAATTTAAGAAACTTAAATTTTTACTTAAAGACGAACATATTCAGGTAAGACTGCTCACTTACCCAGTGCTGGCCTCCGTTTGTATTCAGAGAACGAGCTGGTCAGTGCGATTTGTTACTGCCACGTCTGGTACCAAAGAGAGATGCTGTTAGTATGGCAGATGAGTAGTGATGTTTTTAAAGTAAAGCAAGCGGTGCAGTTTTCCATCCTATCTAAATAATTTAAAAGTAGCTAGGAAAGATTCTATTATAAATCTTTTCTTTCACAGCAAATATTGCTGCAGATCTCATTCAGTTAACAATCAAAAGTTAAAGCTTCAACATGAAACTGATGTATGCAAAACTGTATTATTCAAAAACCTCCATCGTTATCTTGAAAGTCATCGTAACAAAGAGAAACCAAATTCAGTCTCTGTACTAAAGACATGGATTGTGTTACTCTGTAAGCTGTGGATTTCAAAAAATCGTTGCACTGACTAGAAGAATTCTAATGTAATTTATTCCAGGTGTCTTTTTGCTTCCATGGAGAAAGTAAGAGAGATTCTTTTAGGTGTCATTCTATTTTGACCTTTAAATTTGAAATTAGCAGAACAACCTAATGTAGCTGTGATAGTTTTGCTCAAACATCATAGACGTAAGATTGTCTTAAGAGCTGTTATGTTTAAAAAGGCTACCACTTGTCCATGTTTTTATCTTTTTTATTATGAATTTTTCGTAACTTTTACCGCCTTCCAGAATATGTTAGTCTGTATAAATTTGGATGCCTTAATTGAAATGGCACTCTGTTAAATAGGTTGGCAAGTTTGACTGTCTTTCCTCTCCAACCATCTGCAACAAACTGTATGTGTATCAGCCATGTCTAGCAGTGTTCAAAGGAAAAGGAATTGAAGATTATGAAATTCATCATGGTAAGGGAAACTTTGGCAAGACTAAGTCATTACATAATCACTTTAAGATGACACCATCTTTGGCAAACTGCTCTTCTTTATTAAAGGAGCAGTTCTGTAGTCTTAATATTTGCTATTTGTCTCTGACCTTATTGTAAGCTTGCATAGACTTTTTTTTTAATCCCCCCTCTCCCAGAAAGAGGCATCAGATACTAAGAGATGTACTTCGCCTTTTCTGTCTTGTCTATGTCAAAGTCACCTATACATTTTCATAGAAATGAAATCTCTGAAGCTGATCAAGACAGCTTATGTTTTGAGTGGGACATCCAAAGAGTGCTGCAAGGCACAAGCTTCCTTGAGACTTAACCTGCCAGCTGTACAGTGCTGTCACTTGAAAAACTTGGATTTGATATCACATCATTGCACTTAAAACAATTCCCTTGTTTAGCTAATTTCAGTTCAAGAAAGTCTGTATTAAGACTTTGCCACTTACGTTCATTTAGTTTCTTTCCATGAAAGATTGTAACTATGGTACTGTGTACCTCTAAAAGGATTAAAAAGTAATGGTACAAGAAGAACAAAGATTGAAAGAAAACTGTAGCTAGCAACAGCTGGTGTTGTTTCATCCAGAATGCAGCACGAGGCAACTATGCATGATGAGGTTCTGATTCTTCAGCCTCTCAGCTACCAGAAACAACTTGCAAGAAATCAGTCAAAACGTGAGCGCTGTAATGTTAAAGAAGAGAGAATACAATTGTTTGACCACCTGGAAAAGATGGACCACATCTGATAGGGAAGGATGGTCCCACGCATCTCACGTGTGCTCTCAGGGAAAAACTTTATATACTTTCTGCAATTTCTGCTCCTGCAGAAAAGCTGAGAAGAGTTTGTGTACATACAGCGTTCCTACATCTTTTCATAATGGCATGAGCTACAAACAGTACCAGAGAAACATATTGGACTACAATACATACATTCTTCTGAATTTTGTTTTGCTATTTACAAGGCTGATGGCACATACAACTTTTGCCAGAAGTCTCCTCCATCCAATATTTCTAACAACATAATATCAAGTGACCTTTCACAGGGAAAAATGATTTCCTTTCTACGTTGTTCTTTGAAGGAAAGAAGATCTTGTACGACATTGTTGCATTTGCCAAAGAAAGTGTCAACTCTCACGTTATCACACTGGGACCTCAGAATTTTCCTGGTAAAGAAAAGGAACCGTGGCTTGTGGATTTCTTTGCACCGGTAAATATTTAATATCTACATTCCCCTTTATAAAAAATGCGTTGTGTAATTATGTAACAAAATGCTATCGGTATCTTGAAGGTGTCCTTCAGCGTTACGGGACGGCACTGTAATTTCTTGTTCCTTGGCAGCACTATTTCCTAGATCGCGTGGGTTGTTATTTTTAGTGCAGCTTGTTGCCAAAGCAGCATATTATTCTTTTCAAACAGCTGCCATTCTCTTGAGAGCCAGCTGCAAGGCAAAGCAGTTGTGTTGGTTTGCATTTTGTTTTCCAGTGGTGTCCTCCTTGTCGAGCTTTGTTACCAGAGCTGAGAAAAGCATCAAAACATCTTTATGGTCAGCTTAAATTTGGAACACTAGACTGTACAGTCCATGAGGGGCTTTGTAACATGGTAAGCTGGAGGAATTTATATTTGATAGGTTTTCTTGTTCTTTTTTTTTATACGTAACAATATACTGTTCTATGCATTCTTAAAATCCTGCCTCTTTCTCCATGTTTGAATTTGCATAGTTTTGCTTCAATTAATTTATCTGGGTAAAAAATGGAATTACTCTCTCTGAATTCCAGCAAGTGCTACATTTTAGGAGGCAGACTGCCTACATCAGCACATCTTACTGTTTGTAAGAGCTGCTTCTGTTAGAAGCTTTCTATCTATATTAGAAATGCGGACATCTAAAAGCTCTTTAAACTGTTCAAAAAAGGGAAAACTTTCAAGATGAGTTTCATTGTATTCACACACTGAAGAATTCTGATTTTGGAAGCATCTGTATTCAATGTTAGACAGTACAGTTCCTCATATGGTACAAGTGTCTCCACCTGAGGCGAAGGTAGCCTTTAAGTTAAGGCTTAGAAATCCTGCGGATTAATTTCTGTTTTGTGGAAGATGGCAACAGAACTACTGGCTGGCTTTCAAATTCAGGACAAACTGTGCCATCTGAACACAATTGGCCTTTTTTCTATACAGGTTTCAGACTCCACTCCACTTGTAAGTTTAAGCGGTTGTATAGCACAGAAAGGATAGATTAGCAGCTGGGAGATATCAATACTAATGACAGTTAAAGGAAAGTACAGGACACCTACTAATTCCTTGCCATTTCTTACTGTGTTTTGTTAGCATAATATTCGAGCTTATCCAACAACAGTTGTGTTCAATCAGTCAGATGTTCATGAATACGAAGGCCATCACTCTGCTGAGCAGATCTTGGAGTTTATAGAGGTACGTAAGTTATAATCCTGGTTAGGATCATGCTACATTTGCAGCTTATCCACGAACATTTTGTTGGAGGACTAAGATTTATTTTGGTTTGAATTAGACTAGTAAGACTGGGAATGAAAAAAAAAACCTTGGGCAAGAGGTGATACAGCAAGTGTCAGTCTGGCACTTGAAACTTAGTAGATTTATTTCCCTACTCTGTCAAGCTATTTCTTTCAAATCAGTAGCAAATAAGATACTTTCCAATCTGCAGAACAGTGGTAATGACTTCTACTTCATAGAATGGATAATCTTGAGTAAAAGAGGAATATTCTCAGAACCGTAATACAGTCAGTGTGTGATGACAGCTGGTACAGGACAACTTCTAATTGCAGTGTACATATCCATAAATGCCTTTGCCATAGGATCTTAGGAATCCATCAGTGATCTCCCTAACACCAGAGACATTTGTTGAATTAGTCGAGAGAAGAAAACGAGAGGAAATCTGGATGGTTGATTTCTACGCTCCATGGTGTGGACCTTGTCAGGCTTTAATGCCAGAGTGGAAAAAAATGGCCAGGGTAAGTGACGTGCAGATGTTGTTCTGTCTTTATGTTCCATTCTGTGGAGTTCATCACTGCTGTCTTACATTTGTCAGCTGAAAAAGTCTGCTGATTAATATCATGAACAAAACAGGAATTCATAGCTAGCAGTTTTACACTGCTCCAGATACTAGGTTTTTTGTTTGTTTTTCAGCACATTAACTCCGTAAGCCAGTGCTTCCTGTTCATACAGGTGTGTTTTCAAAGTTGTGAGGAACTCTCAAGTAACTTTACTTGATACTTAACAGCTCTGCATTTGTTTAAAATAAAATCTGAAAAATTAAAGATTCATCTATAAATCGGGTAAGAATTAGTTGAAATAATTTACCACTTTATCCACAGTTATTCTCTGTGACCATTAGTCATTTTTAAGATGGCACCTAGACCTTGGTGAAAGCTCTGGTTTTGACTTAAAATTAGAGGAACTCAGTCTTACATATCTTAATTAATTCTTGTCCTTGCAAGATATTTTTTCTAGAGATCTTGTTTCCTCACTGAAAGTAAATAAATGTTAAATTCAATACTCTTTTAGGGTGGTGGTCAGTTAACTGGATTTCACATCCTTCCCACTCACACTAATTGGGTATGGAAGGATGTTTTTCTTTTGCAAGGGTCATTACAGCGTTCCCTTACTTGCAAAGGTAGTACCACAATCACCAACAGTCATCTGAGTTTTCTTAGACACGTTTCAGAAATCTGAAGTAGAAACTTTGGGCAAAACATGAGGGATTGGAAAACTAGTCTGTGACTTTCAGACACTTCAAACTAGCCTGGACTAGGAGTTGTATCCAAAGTTCTACTTTCTGGTCAAACATCTGTAAAGTATTACAAGCCCTACAGGATACACACTAACTATAGGTTTCCTTGCCCTTGCTAGGTGGTTTGGGCCTCTGCAACAAATTCAGCATGTCTGAGACACTTGCAAGCTGTGAAACTGATAGCACAGCTATATTGTACTGGGATCTGTCTTAACTGCTGAGCCTGAGATATGAAACATTGTAGCCATACCCACTAGCCATATTTCCATGTTCCTTTCAAGCCAAGACAGGTGGTGCCTTGTAAGCCACGCACACGCAACTTACACGAAAACATTATATGGCTGCTAGCAGTACAGCTGGATGGCTGGCTCCCATTAGATACCAGTGAGCCATTTACAGGAAAGAAGAAAGCCTCGGATCATCTTGGTTTGTTTTGTTCTCCAGCTCAGTTAATTCAAGTGATTAAGACATCAATTCTGAGACCATAGTATTATCAATTAGCATGTTTGATTGTTTCTTTTCTTTTATTAGATGTTAAATGGATTAATCAGTGTAGGCAGCGTGGACTGTCAAAAATTTTACTCTTTCTGTCACCAAGAAAATGTTCGGGGATATCCTGAAATAAGACTCTTTCCTCAGAAATCAAGCACAGCTCATCAGTATTAGTAAGTATCGCAGTTTAGAAAGTGATTGATCGCACGCTAAAGTCACATGTTCTGATGCATGGAAAAAATGTTCATTAAAAGCTATTAAAATAGGCTTCTATAGTATTTTCATCCTAGTCATTGTTGACTTTAAACACATGCCATTTTAATTTGCTGTCGCATTTCAGTAAGTTGAACTGAAAGTCAGGAACACGGCTTTTTCTTTCTTCTTGTTTAGCAGTGGCCAGTTTTCTAAGGTTAGTAGCCTGTTAAAGTAGATTATGTATATCATAGACTCTAAAAACATTAATAGGCTTAATTATTTGCAGCTTCAAAGAACAGTATGGTATAGATACTTTCTGACCATCCTTAGCATCATTGCAAAAATTGTCATTGTACATCATCTCATTCACTGTATCATTAGCATGGAAACATTACTCACTAACACCACTAAAAATTCTAAGGGACATGAAACGTAGCCAAAGAAACTGTCCCCTTTGTTTCCCAGTACTGTGTGAAGAGCTGGGGATTTCAGGAGGTAAGTGCCACAGGTCTGAAATAGCAGATGGCTTACTTATTCTTTTATGAACTGGAAAGCTGATAAAATACTGGCAGATAACAAATTAATGCTTCTTCACTGTAACACTTAATAGCAGGCTTGGCTTCGGTAGCTTTCATCGTGAGATTGCTTACTTTTATTTGATTCTTTTGGACAAACTTTCTTCTAAAAGCAGGTTTTTATTTCACATTTGGAAAAAAAAATTGGTAGATATTACTTGCCAAATTCATAATGGGGAGTTACTTTTTTCCTGCAAAAATACACGTGTCTTTAAACAAAATTAACCTAAAAAAGGTCAGATTTTCACCAGATACCTCTATACTGATAAATACTTTATGAAGCTGTAAATTGATACTAAACTTCCTCTAGAATTTCAAACTAAACAGTACCTTGACAGTCCGTATAATAAATCTTTGTCAAAGTTCCTAGTTTGCCTTGCTTTTCTACTGTTAAATTGAGGGAAACATAAGTAACAATAGTTTCATTATAAGAAAGGAATATCAGTTAAAAAAAAATATAAAGGTATTTTGATTTAATTCTTATGTTTCTTAATGTCTACAGTTCTAGAGCTGTTACTAAAGATCATTCAGACTTTCAGCTAGCAAAGCTCATGCGCCCGTTTCTCACTCTCTTGATATAAAACTGTCTTTTCCTTTCTTTCTACTACTCCTTAATTCTCTATCTTTGAATAACAAGACCTTTATTTATTCAGAATTGAAAGCAAGGCAAAAATATATTCTGAATGTATGCATGCTTTAAGGCTCATTATTTCATCATCCACTTAAAAGACTTTTTTTTTTCCTAAACAGAAAGCCAAAGTGTAACCAGCTTTTTGCTTTCTTCTTACAGTAGCTATAATGGGTGGCACAGAAATTCATATTCACTGAGAGGCTGGGCATTAGGGTAAGTGACAGCATTGAACTTTGCAACCAAGTTACATAAGGTTGTTTTTTTTCTAGAATTTTATATCCAAACTGTATGTAAATCAAGAACTAGAAAACACTGATGTGTATGTAACACTTAAATTAAGATTTTAATGTTCCCATACCTTTTAAATCAAGCTTTTAAAAGCACAGACATATTGCTACTCTGTCCACCCATTTCCTGAAAAGCTTATCTTTTGTCTACAACTTCTAAGTGATTCCTTAATAGTGCAACATGTAAAGTAGGGATTTGCAAACCACTTTTCTTGTACCTAAGTGGAAGTGCATATATGTTTGAGGCACCAAATGGATGAGGACTGTTTTTCTTTCTTTCCTCAGATATTTACCACAAGTGTCCGTAGACCTGACTCCTCAGAGTTTTACAGAAAAAGTTCTGAATGGGAAAGATCACTGGGTCATTGATTTTTATGCTCCCTGGTGTGGACCTTGCCAAAACTTTGCTCCTGAATTTGAGATCCTTGCAAGGGTAGGCTTTTAACTATACTAGCGGATTGCTTTTTTCTCCTAGTAGTGGTTATAATACTCAGGATCACTTGCCAACACACTATTTCTAGGCAATTATCCAAAAATCACATGCTCCTTTCTAGCTATAAGAGAGAAAGCCTTTAATATTTCAGTTTTTGAATAGCTAACTGTTGCTGTCTTGGTTCATTATTCGCTGTAGATTTTTTATTATCTTACAGGTAGGCAGTTATTGTCCTTGTACAGAGAAAAAATTAATACAGCATTTCACCCTCGTGACAGTGAGAGAAGATTTATTTCAAGTCAGGTGTTCCTTGTTTTCATGCTAGTCTGCCGTAATTTCTAATCAAAACCTCACTTAACCGTATTTTCAATAACAACTGAGATATGAGATTCACTGTCATTAGAAGTCTGCCCTTTTAGGTTCCCTCTGTCAGTGGGTATTGGCCCTTATATGTACACAGGTCCTCGTTTAGACAAACTTCAGTCCACGATCAGGAGCCCTTTGGAACTGCAGTGTGCTGTGCTCTGAATTCAAGTATGTGTGCTCTGCAGAACATATGGCAACTTCTGCTACAAGGCTGTGGGACACTGAAAATGAAGCGAATGACTACAAGTTACTTAAAAGATTTGAGCAATCTCTTTTGCTTATTTTTAGCTGCACCGCTGGCTTATTCAAATTATCTGCTTATAGTCAGACATGGAAACTTAAAGCTTGTTTCTAATAAAAGTATTTCTTTTTAGGCCATTAAAGGAAAAGTAAAAGCTGGAAAAGTAGACTGTCAGGCATATGGTCAGACCTGCCAAAGTGCTGATATCAGAGCCTATCCTACTGTTAAGTTTTACCCCTACCAAGGAACAAAGGTAAAGTGTCTCCCTTTGTGTACGCTGCTGGGCAGGTACTGGTAGTAGATCTATTTCATTTCATATTAAACTTAGACTATTTCTGTAACATATTGAAGCACACAATATAGATATTCAAGAAATAAAATTGTAATATATACAGTAGTGATGTGTTACTGAAAAATAGTATGTTGTAAATTAATCAAACAGCAACTAAAATAGAGACTTAATCAGAACTGGGGTTTAAGCGAGCAGGAGACTCAAGTGACAAAACGCTTCTGTAAACCACTTCCAGCATTAGCTACTAAAAGCAGGCAGGCTCTCTCAGAATGAAATGTGGACATCGTTGTGGCTAAGGAGAAATGCACCTTCACTGCAATCGTTAGTATTTCATTGTAATTTTGACTTATAAGATAGAAAATTGATAGAAAATATTTAGTTGTTTTCTGTCTTAGGCCTTTATAAACTACTTCAATTATAAAGGAGTAAGACTAATATCTATTAACAGATCAGTAGTATTAAATTTTTAAAAATGAAGTGTTCAGACAGTTCTAGGAAACTGCCTTTGTTCTTGTACAAGCAATTGGCTACTGTTACATTTCAAGAAAATTACAGTCATCTTTAGGTGTATTCATTAATCTTAAAGAGAAGCATTCGATGTATACTAATAGTTAAGCCAACTCAACTATACTTTTTTTTTTTAAATCTCTATCTCTTACAACAAAATGCTAGAAATCCTTACTCACACAATTCCATCAAACTCAGTAAGACTTTTCTGGATTAAGAGTAACAGCTTTTCAGGTCTCCAAATAGTGACCTACATAATAATCAACATTCAAGAAATCTATCAAAAGTTGCAGGCTTATTAATATTGCCAACATTAAATACCTAGCTGAATGAATGAGAGATGATGGCAAACAACTCTTCCAGATTTCCTTAACCTAAATGACCAAGTTTGTATAGTTCTAAAAACTGTACCTAGGAGTGGTTCTTACTGCAAAAAAAGAATTAGTGTTGCTGAAATAAAAATAAAAATGTATCATTGAATCATAAATCAACCTACCAGAGCCATTGTCTGCCTCCCTCCACGCCTTTGGAACTTTATCTAAAAGGAAGGCAATATCCCATTCAGTGTTGTGCATGGGTAATGTAACCATTTCTTTTATTTTCTCGTTTCATTTTTAAAGAAAAGTGCTCTTGGGGAATATATAGACAGCAGAGACGCAAAAGGTATTGCTGACATCTTGAACGAAAAATTAGAAGCAATTCAAAATAAAGGAAAAAGAAAAAAATCTAGAAATAAGGTAAGAATTCTTATTCTGGTGTCTTTTGCAAGATACCTTATTGTAAAGAATAGACTTAGTTAATATTTGCTCTTTGTCCATGAAGTGTTAAATGCCCTATCTTCAGGTAGCACCAGGCACATTTTACGTCCCGTCTTGTTTTGGTTACAGTTACCTATTCAGTTTTTCCACACCCACTGACGCTGCAGCAGCAATATTCTCTGATATCAGCTTTACCAAGACTTAGCAGAATTTATGGTATCCATGGGACAGCTGCATTGAAGAATGATTGAGACACACCTTATTCTTAAGCGTAATCCCTAGACTAGATTTAGGAAGCAGGCACCAAAATTCAGAGGCTGAGTTTAAGACTGGGATTGACATTTTAACTCAGGAGGTACTTAACAGTTGTGGATTATGCTGAAATCTCAGTTGGACAAGTGTTTCTTAAATAGGTAAGTTCTTCTTACTACTATATCTCATTATAACTCTATGAGATAATAAGTTCTTATCTCAAAATAGAGAGAGGGAAACTTAAAATCAAGTAATGCAAGTAAAAAAAAAAATCTGGAAGATTTTTGTGCTTCTAACACAACTTGTTTACTTTCTTGTCACTAGGATGAGCTCTAACTGGTACTGGAGGTGGATAGAACTCAAGATACTCCAAAGCTGTGAATATAGAAGATGCACCATAAGGAAATATAAAGCCAGTTACATTCATGACAGGATAAATGAAGTGAAAACTAGTTTGAGTTCATGGGCACATGTGACTGTCTGTATGAATTCTGTTGAACTGGGGGAGGATGACAGCATTTCAGTTTGGGGGGAGGCATTCACTGTTTCTGCAGCTGAACTGTGCACAGTCCTCTTCTGATGAACCAGCTACCTTCTTCCTACTCAGCCACTGGAGATGGCCAGAAACAGGGACTATATTGCTTTTGCTCACCCATTCACTATTTTTCTGTCTCTTTCCAAACACTCTTGGATGTGGCACAGCCTATGGCTGAAAATGCTCTCAAACCACTCTGCAATGCAGAAACACAATGAGGGACTGTCTAGTTGAAAGACAGAATTACTCTGCTTTAAGTCTGTGTTATTGTCTGGTAAATTGCTAAGAAAAAATAAAATCAGGAGGGGGTAGCAGGACAGGCTCATTGATACACAGCGTGCCTGGGCACGTTACGATCCTGTGGCACTGGTGGTGCCAGGATGAACGTAACTTTGAAAAGCTCTTGTTTGGCGTTGAGGTCTGGGGCTTGTTTCTGCTTTAAATAAAAAAAAAAAAAAAAATCAAGGACTCAGCTGTGTTTCCGAACATCAACTTTCAGAATTTGAATTATGCTAGAGAAATATCTGTTTAAGTTATTAGGTCATAACATTACTGTTGTCTTTTTAAATATGAATGTATTCTGTGGACATATTTAACTTTTTTGGTATTGCCACTTTTCCTTTCTCTGTAAAGATGTTTTGGGGTTTTTTTGTTTCAAATCTTTTGGCAAACAGGAAAGCAAGTGCCTTTTTTAATTTAATAATGAACACTGTACATTAGAATGTCTCCTCATACATCTTAGTGTAAATTCTGTTCTTTAGAAGAGTACTATTTTTCATAGCTTCTGAACTGACAAAAAAAACTGAAGACAGTAGGAGTTACACATGGAAATACTTTGTTTTTCTCAATAAAATGCTGCTCAGAATGTCAGGCTTGTCTCTCTGCTGTGTATTTAGATTTGACTTCATATTATTCACAGGACAGTATTTAGTAAATTAGTAAATACATTCAGCCACAAGTAATTTATTTTATACAGAAGGCAGCAAGAGATAGATACAAGGAAAATATTCTAGTCATTCTGAGAAATTCAAATGCTCCTTATTCAGGGTTACCTATAGTCCTTGGGGCTTCTGTAATACATTAGCCAGAAAGAGAAGACTGCATTTGTTTTTATTCAGGTTGGCCTTCCCACATCTAAATCAAATCATCTAAATCAAAACTCAGTCACAGTCAAAAAAGGAAAAATTTGTGACTTTTAATACAAACTAATCCTGATCATGGTTACATTAAAAACCAAAACACACTGAAAGTATGTAAGCACACACCTTCAGGACTAACTCTGGAAGGCAAACTAGAGGTACCTCAGCACTGTTTGCGTTACCACAAAATTGCTGATGATCTTCATAACATCACAAATAGTGATGCTGGAATGGTAAGTTCTCAGTAAAAGGCAAGTTCCCAATGAATTAACTAAGCAGCATGTTAGATTTCTCCTGGGAGAGCAGCTGTGGAACACTGCATAATAAATACACGGCATCTCACCAAACACAAACTGCATCATTTCACAGATCTACCTAGATAAGATAAAAGTAGCTCAGTTTTCTTCTAACCAAATCTATACTGATGGACATCCCCATGCTGGGACAGCTTCTGATAGATTCATACACTAGCAGATAAAACTGAGACTCACCTGGCAAAAGCAGAGATGGCACATAATGCAGGTGTATTCCTTCCATTTTAACTTTTAATACAGTCTAGGAACCAACAAGTCCCCTTCCTAGATCCAATTGCACATCATTTTTTGCTTTAAGAGCGGAAGTTACTACGTACTAGCAATATGAAGCAATTAAGACAAGTCATTTCACTTTTAAAATAATAATCCAAAGAAGTTTAACCTTATCCACTTCTGAGAAAACCACATAAATACCTGGAGATCTTTTCTGAAGGAAGGTCTGCCTCTAGGAAGAATTGGGCATTGAAACACCGCCACCTGCTGGATAAAATGCTCCGTCTCACACAGCACTGTTGGAAAAGCAGCTGCAAAGAAAGGTGGGAGAAGTGCACGACAGGTTATTTGCACGTTTTATAAACGCTGACCTGGAGAGCCGCCCACAGATCCTGCTTCATCAGAACAGTCAGACTACAAGGCAGATATTTCAGGCATGCTTACGCTGCACACAAAACTAGAAACCTCCAGCAGAGCAATTGACGCAGAGCAAGCACAGGCCTTGGCCTGTGACCAGGAAAGAGGGATGCTGCAAGAAACATAACCACTACATCATAGGGAACGGACCCATGTATATTTTAGTCACTTTATTTATATTTTTATCTATATACATTACATTTTGATTCTCCAAGTAATCAAGGTAGTTACTCTCAAATAGTTTAGTACATCAATTTTATAAAATACAGTTGAACCGACGTAGATTAGAAATACATACATTATGATACATTAAGTGCTTTGAAGAATGAGTAGTCCAGCCTCCTACCAGTGAGTGGTTCATTTGGTTTTGGTCATTCTCACAGAGGACAGACCACTCATTCCACAGGTAACTCCACCTGAGCCCAGTGGAGCTCCTTAACCAGCAGGAGTCCCTCCTGTGCGTCTGGGGACAGAATGCAGCCCTGGGTCACCACATGACGTTCTGCTGCTTGGAATCATCATGTAGACAAGTCATCCCTTCTGACTGGGACAAGATTTAGATGTCTGTCACAAGGCCTCAGATCAAAACAGAAGAGCCAGCCAACTCTGAAAAAATGCAGTCTTTGCATTTACAACTGGATTTTGTTTACACACACTAAACCTGTGTTAACAAGAAATAAAATAATCAAAAGGCTGGTTTAACACCCAGACTGTTCCCTTAGGACATCCTTGCATATGCTGCAAGGACACAGGTCTAACAAAGAGGTCTCTCAAAGATATCTTCTGCAAAAACTACTGTTTTTCTTAGAAATCCAGCTTTGTAGCAAGTGAAACGCAAGGACAATTCTTACTCTGAAAAGGGAACACCTTGGGAGATCTGCCCAGCTTGTGGGATTTGAACTAGAAATGCTTACCACTAACTCAGGTTACGTGGCACCCAAAGATGTCCCAATTCCAGTTAACACTACTGTTTTACCTATGACTAGATCCAAAGTCTAGCTGCTGATTCCAGACCAAGATCATTCTTTCAAGCCTCTCCAACTGCTATGACTTTAGCCCAAGAAGGCTGCAATTCACACATCCAGGCTCTGCATTCGCAGGCTACAAACCAGCTGGCCAGAATGGAAGGTTCTCTGATTTTGTACGCTGCCAATGGCCTCATATGATCACGTACAGGGGAACAGTAGCTACAATCAGATGACCAGGTTGTTTTTACAGCCAGCTGCTTGAGACTCTGGAAGACAAGCAGTACAGAACAGCTACGTATCACTCTGGAGTAAGGGTTACTGATGACAAAACAGAGCTAGCACATCCCAGCTCTACATCAGCTTAGTGCAGATACCATGACACTGCCCAAACTCATGGTCCACCAGCCACTGCACATACTGACTAAGGTTGGGTCACCTTAGATTTCAGGCAAGACAAATTTTTCCCTGTAAACTTTAGAAGGGGAAGGAAAAAGAACACATGTAAACTGTAATAGAGACCAGAAAAAATTCAGGCTACATATCACGCTCTTTCTTCCACATCAATAGAAAGACATTCAAAGCCACAGAAATGATTAGCATTGAGCTGATGGGTAGGTTGGTTCCTCATTACACACAAGGCCCTACAACACAAAACTAACCAGCTCAGGAGTGCATATTAACACAGGAGACAAGATGTGTTGCAGAGGTAATCTTCACCCGAAGCACTGTACTGAACTAGAGAGATTCTGTGCCAGAGAAATCAAGCACTACTGTGTCACTTTTCCACAGCACACACCACTGCAGCTTTCCGCACTACATCCCCAGAAACTGATTGGACAAAGGAAGGGAGAATGCTTTCATTTCTACTGCTTCAAGGTCAGCATCTTTGCTCATCACTCAGAAATGCTTTGCAATGCAATGCAGTTCAGGGAAGGGGAAATACTTCCAATATAAATGACTGTTGCCTCCTAGCAGCTCAGATCTGAACTGCACTAGTTGCTTTCAGAACCAACAGCTCAGTTCTCAGTCATTTTCTTTTCAGTGCTGCCCAGATGTCACTCCTGAACAGAACCACCACCATCTGCTGCAGAAGAAAATACTGAACGTGGGAGGAAAAGCGAACAAATGCATGTTTTCACTCACAGTTACAGTGAAGATGGCATTACCAGGCAACTAATTGGTCAGAATGAGTAACTCATAAAGAGCTATGCTGTTCCAGACTCCATGTTTGAAGTCAACCCTTCCACCAGAGAGTGGAAGTCCAAGGACACTATTCTTGCCTCTCAAACTCACATAAAAAAATAAATTCTTATTTACTGGCCTATATTATTCTGAAGCTAAAAAGTAAACTTGCCACCTACAAGAACAGGCAGGTAAAAAAATAATCAAAACGGAAAGAACTGCTTACTGTCATAACGCAGAGATTCTCAGGTCTCTGCATATCTGAACCACCATACAAAATACTTATTAGTTTTTCATTTTACAGAAGACTACATTCATCATCTCAGTGCTGCAAAAAAAAAAAAAAACATCTAATACTGCTGAAGAGAGGTTTTACATAGGAATGGCACAGTTAAATGAGATCGGGATGCTTATTCTCATCAACATATCACAAATACAAGAAAAGCATTCTCCTGGCAAAATTCCACCATGAGGTAAGTGCATTGTTTCATTGTTTGAAAGGCTTTGGAAATTGAAATGGATTTGAAGTGATCTGCCAGGAACAGCGGTGTCATTACGGAGAAAATTGTCAATGTAAGGTAGCATGCATTTCATCTAGCAATTTGGTGCCTTCTACTAAGGGAACAGTTAATCAACTTCATAACTATAATTGAGCTTTCTTACATAGAAGGGTATAGTTTTAGTTGCCTGTTTCCAAGGATTTGAGTAACATTTAAATCAAGTTCTTGTTTAGGATTGAAGGGATACATATTGAGGTTTGCAATATGCTTATCACTGACAACCCATTTGTATTGGATTCTGCTAAAAATCAAATTATAACAGAGAGAGATGCGTACTGCAGTACTGTAACTTACAAACTGTAGTGATTTAGAGAGTTACGGCAACATAGCTGTGGAGCTGCCTTTAAAAAATAAGAAGCATGCGCGTAAGTTATTCTTGGGTCCTAAAGAGGTCAACTACAGATCACTGCAACCACAGCATAACTTCAGAATTAACTTGATTCTTCCTTCACCCACCCGCGTGGGGCAGGAGTGCTTATTTCACATTTGCAATACCACACATCCACTACAGAAACATGAGCTACTCATACTCAACACCAATTAAGGAGTGCAAGACTTACAGAGATCATGTACTTCTGTACCACCATGAAAGAGATAGTGTTGGTTTCAGTGTTCATACGTGGAGATATGACCAACTTCCCTACCGACAGAGGGAAAGTCTCTTATCAGCGCTCTTCAGTGGTACCTTACAGCTTAAATCCTTGATGAGACTGGCCCACTCATCACCCTTCAAGAAAGGATTAAAGTGCAACAAGCAAATTTCACACCTTTCAACATGACGCACGTCGTCAGTGCAGATGTAGAATCCTCTTGCTTACTGCTGGGCAGACCACAGAAAGAGAGTGACCTGTAACACCATTATCCTCTTGTGCTTTGCCAATATGGGCTTTAGTTTAGCAATTCAGGCCGAGCCCTGTCCAATGGTCTGGCACCATCAGGAAATACTTGTCCATAGCTTCACAAAACCTGGTCCGGTACAGTTCCGGCGAGACCACAGTTGGCATCTTACCTAATGTGCAAAAGTCAAAGGCAGTTAGAAATGGGCTAAAACATACACTGCAGTACAAACAGCTTTCACATGAAGTTACAGCACCACATGGCACATGGATGAATGCATGCTCTACATGGAATCAACAAGCATGGTTAGATTTCTTAAACATTTGGGAAACAAATGAGATCAAGACCTGGATCAGCTGATGCTGAATTGAGAGACATGGAGCTGGAGGAGCTATCTAGGCTTTTTTACACTAGCCCTGACTAGTGTAAAACTGATTGTTTTTCCTTCTCTCCAGTTTACATGTCTTTACAGGTTTTTTCCAGCACAGATGCTAATTTCTCCCAGGAAGAAAGTCACTGTATGGACATGCTCTTATCTTCTCCAGACATCCAAGCAGTGAGATCGCGAATGTTTCCCTCCCTTCTTGAACAACTTTCCTATTAACATGTGACCACTACTTGGAAATTCTGCATAAAAAGATACTTCTCTCATTTCCACATAGGAAACTCATCAGCTCCTCAAAATCTGGGTAGCAGCAGTCAATCGTTTGGTAAGGACTCCTCCAAACTAAAATCCCAGAGTATATTTGATTTTCTGGACTCAGACAATCTCTTCCGAAACCAGGCAGAAAGGGCTTTTTTGCTAATATTTCTCTCTGTTTTTGTGAGCACTGGATAACCACGAAAAAAAATAGAACAGCCTGGTAAGTAGATGACTACACCTCATTTTCAGGCATTAGAGTATCTCAAGAGTCTCTCATGAAAGCAGACAAATACATGACTTTTTTCTGAAAGTTTTTATTCCTTCCCCTGCTCCACATAAATAGAAGTGCAATTCTGCACGGGGGAAGTTGCAGCTTTACTAGCAGTTATTGGAAGCTTCCAGCTAAATAAAAAGTAGACAGAACAAATAAAGCTTTTGATTATAACCTTACCTTGTCCTCCCAAGATGCCAGTTGACTTCACCACCATTTCCAGCTTTTTGTCCCAGGTAAAAGTGCGAATATAGTCTGTTGCAAGAAAAAAAGAAATCCATACACAGACATGCCATATCTGCTATAGCCCAAGTAGTGTTGTTCTAAAAAATGCACGATTTCTCCTCCAACAAGGAAGAAAATACAGTAGGCTTCCATAGCCAGAAAGACGGGTGTTCCCCCTAACAGCAGCTTCACTTTCCAGATTCCATTCTAGATTGCCACTCTATTTGGCCGGGGTGAATATGATAGCCAACTCTTCCTACCTCTACAAAAAAAAAAAAGAAGTCACTTAGCTGACCTTCATCCTAGAAACAAATCAGAAGCCCCACTTTGCTGTAACAGCTTCCATTACTTTTCTACAGCTGCTAGCAGCATCAAAACTTGAACACCTAGCTATTTAGGCTGATAGCATTCCCCATCAGTGCAGCCACCTGCAGGTCTAACAAACCGTTTACACCTCATGAAACGGAAGACTGGAAACACCACAAGTGACCCTAGAAAAGGTGGCTGCAAAGAGAGTTCAGAACTGTTTCCAAACCAATTTTAGGAAAAATGTGCTTAATGATTACAAGCATACAGACATTCTGGTCTGCAAAAGTAAAGATGAAGTTAATCACTTCCAAGATTTTTGCACTCAACTAGCTTACCTGTCTAAAGATGGCACTCTACTTTCCAGTCACAAGTCAGAGGACGTGGCAAGGGAATTACTTGGTTGACACTCATTTATCCAGGTCTGGCTACATGATCCCAAGTGATCTCAGAATATTCCATCTCCCTCTTCTATCCCTACTTCTCTCCTCACTTTTTGTTCCTACTTAGATCTATTCCACAGAAGTTACTATTTGAACAGATATGTAAATATTATTGAACTTAACTTTAAAGATTAAACACATATGAAGACATACAAGTAATTCTATTTCAACTCGAGTCAAACTGCAGGTTAAACATCAACTTGATTGTTTTCTCACTACGTGTAAGGCCCCATGCATACATTCTTCCTAATGTTTCCCAGATATATTCCTACTAATACAAATGATAGCGCAAATGATACAAGAGCTGGAGAAAAAAAGCTTCCTGCCTCCACTATGAACACTCATGACAGATAAGGGCAGTATTCCAGCAGATGGGAGAGAGAAGCTTTCTTGACACACATCTCTGGGGGGTGGTGATACATTTCTAAGAGTACTGAAATCAGAAGAAAGCAGTTTCATGAAAGCAAGAAAAAGCAACATTCAACATACCAATGATCCCAACAACCAGCTCATTGCTTGTATCGTCTCGACCCACCAGCAGGGAATAGTCTATGATGAGGTGGCTGGAGAGGAACTGGGAATCACTGTGTATAGAAGCTCTCAGCACAGCCTTGCAATGGGAACGGATGTACAAAGGGTTGTCACGGACCATCTTCAGAAGGTTCTCATCCAATAGGACTACATCACAGCTTTCTTTCCCTGTGTCTGTTTTAACATTTCTATTCCGGAGGGAGCCCTTTAGGTCAAAAACCTGTAAATGGAGAACAGCACTACAGTTTACACTTTCTTCTGTAAGATTAAAGACTTCAACATGCCTGACTGCAGTGTTTGAGCAGGGATCGCAGCAGGGCAGCTCTTCCCTTCTCACTACAGAAAAAACAGCAAACAAAATTTAATACAGCAAAAAATAAGTTTCCTAAGTGGAGAGCAGCATGTAAACCTACACAAAAGCTCTGCAACTTTAAATCTCAAATTTTAGGCAAGTAATTTCATTAGTATTTAGTCTAACCTAAGGGAAAACGTACCTCTATTTTTAAATCATATGAGCAAACTCAGTTTCCCAGCCAGTTTATAGACTCAAATGCTGACAACAGCAAAAGGCACTCAAGAAGGAGGTGGGTCCTTGCTTGATGAACCACTTAACATGGGTTGACAAGACAAGAGACAGACCACAGAATACTTTCTTTGACTGGAAAAGACCTCTGCAGGTCTCTAGCCCAGTGCTCTACTTGAAGCATGTCCAGTTAGAGCAGGTTGTTCAAGTCAAGACTTGATTAACTCCAGGGAAAAAGTCCATAATCTTTATTTCTATAACTACTCACTATTTGACGTCAGACACTAGGAGGGAAGGTAACATTTGTTTCAGTTTCCTTTTCAGCACCAACCTAGTATTTGAAGAGGACTTCCCCTGTCACTTTAAGGCCTCTATGCTACTGCCTCATAAAATCCAGTCTTCCTTAACTAAAAAGCAAGGCTGAATTCAGAACCTCGTCACACACGAAACGGCTCAGAGACAGAACAGTGAGTTTAAAGTGTTATTATGCAATTTCCTTCACAATCTCCATACATAAGGCTCCCCTTTTAAATACATTAGGATGTAATACTAGTTTATTTTTTAAATGCTTTACAAAAAACGGTAGCATTTTGTTAATTAAATTGGCAAGGCTCTCTCAGACATCAGATACGCATGGACAAATAAGACTTAACAACTGAAGTATAGCTCATTCAGATAGCTGTAGTGCAATCTAGTCATCAAGTTACTGAGGATCACATAACAAAAAACAGGCACTAACTGCCACCTTAGAGCATATGCAAAAGATAATTACTATTAACCCTGCTATTGCTCTCAGCCCAGAAAGAATACGCACTGCAGTGGAACAGAAACTCTGTCAGACATGGTCAAAACCTTTGCTCTTACCTGAGCCATTTTCCTTCCATAGAAAAGGTTTTCCATGACAAGCAGATCCAGTTTCTTCTCAGTGTTGTTTTGAGAGTTCTTGTACCCAATTCGATACACCCCAAGGATTTTGGCCAGTGCTGTGGGCTTCTGATTAAGAAAAGACACTGGGTAAGATCTCTGCACGCAGGCAACCAATCACGTCTCAGAAGTACCACTGTGCATTGCAGCTTAGAATCTCCAGTGAAACTCCCATGTTACATCCTGAACATATTCTTAGTACAACTCATACCCTCCAACAGATATTCTTTTTGCTTAAATGAAAATGGTTAACGGGAACACCTACTGGTCCATAAAACACAGAACACTGCCTAACATAAAAGCACTTTTTTTAAATACCTTCTGCTGAACTGCATTAGTGATGTAAGTGAAGTAGTGGGGAGCAAAGTCAAGGAATGACTGGACTTCCAGGCGAGGCATCTGCTTCAAGATGAATCTATCATCTGTTTTAATATCAGACAAATGATATACTGTGAGCAACATTTTTTGTAAGTTCTTTAGAACAGCCATGCAATTGAAATGGTTCAAAAGACTGCCATTCCCTTCAACTCTTAGCTACAGAAGACATTATATTTATATTTATAATTCTTTTCTGGCTATATTCTTAATTTGAATCTGCTGGTAAGTCAGAAAGAAAAGACTGCCTAAGTTTGATTTAGCTCAGTTTTACGGGCTCCTTATGCACACAATAAAAGCAGCCTACAGACCCTTCCATTCAAGACCTGCACTAAGCAAGAGACTTGAATCAGACGCTGTTGAAAAAAAGGAAATCTTATTATAAGCCACGTGAGATGATAAGAAACAGTATCTTCAATAATCAGATTTTTCCTTGAAGTATACTGAATTTGTTTACTGAAATCCACCTAGCAGAATACCACCTTTCTGCTCAACTGGACTCCCTAGCTGCCCCTACTGAAAACAGAACTCCATTTTCCCTCCTGCCCATTAGTTTTATTTAAAAAAAAAAAAAAAAAAGTGGAAAAAAAAAACAAGAAAAAATCTGATTTTGAATACTCAAAACAATCCACTTAACTTTCCATTCTGATTGGCCACTTAACAGTCAGCAACTCTCTGTAATCAGGGATTACACAACATACTAATCATCACCAGCTCTAAACAATACCCTCTAATTCTGAAAGATGAGGCAGCAGTTTTTACCTTCAGTCACATAGAAGGCAGCCCCAGATTTGCCACCTCGTGCCTGCCAGGGCATCGAGTGAGAAAGGGAGCGGATGAAGTCCTCTTCACTGCTCCCCAGTATCACTTCACGCATCTTATGGAACTCGCCAGCATAATAAATCCTGCAGTAGAACTTGGCATTCGCATCTGAGAACTCTGCAAGAAAAAACTTCTTTCTCAATAGCAGTACGCAACACTCACTACCTGAGATGACACTTAGGAGATTTTAATGATGCCTCAAAAAAATATTACTTTCTTTAACATCCTGCTCCAATACCTATTGTACCTTGGGCACTTAAATCAACACAATTTAAATTAAAGGCTTGCAGAAAAAAAAAAAAAAAAAAAAAAAAAAAAAAAATCAACCTCTTCTAGGTTAGCTTACAGTATATGCCAAAGCGACAACAACCCAAATGGAGGAGGAAGGCAGATCACACAGTATTTTTTGCATCAGACATGGATTAGAGCAAGTAAAAATGGTATTGCTTTGTTATTAGTTTTTTGTCCCTCCTGTCTCATACAGCTATATACGTAAATATAAAAACATGTGAAGTGCTATAAATAGAGCAATCCACCTGAAGACTACATACACAAGGAAAAAGGATTTTGTCAGCTAAGACTCCAAGTTATTATGCAAAACTCACGGAGTTCTACATGGGGATTCACCAGCTGTTTCTTCTGTCCATCTCCTCCATCCACCTCGTCTGAAAGCATAAAGGACTTCTTCATTATTATCATCATCATCATCTAAAGAGCTACGCAAGATAATGCTTGTAAATCTGTATTATGAGAAAATTACTTTCTTCAAGAATACATTGGCAACTACAGAATTAGAGGCACAGCTGTACTTACACATATGCTAGAAGGGCATTGATATTCCTAGGACACAAGTACAAGTTTTCTTTGTTTTCTCTGTTTGCTTACCGTGAGCATAAACAAAAGAAGTTAAACAGGAAGCAAGGAAGAGAGTATGGGCTGATAAACTGAAGTCAATTTACATCCAGACTACTCAATGTCCTTTTAGGTACAGGGGTTTAAAAGCCCCCATTTCTCTATTTCTCTTCTTAAAAAGCAAAGCAAAATCCTTAGGACAAATCTACATTTTGTGCTTCAGTCATCTGTTTTCAACGCATGCCGGGGTTGAAAAATGTTAAAACCACTGAAAAAGTATGAGCTGGAATGTATTCTGGGCCTTTTAAGTATGAATGAGGTTTGGAAGAATTAGCACTTCAAAACAGAAGATGGATTCAACAGCAGTCATCTTGTACCTTGTGGCTCTGCTCCTTGGTTCTCCACTCCCTCTTTACCCATCTGTCCAACCTGGTAATAGGCACTGTCAGCACCACGTAAGGTTTCTTTCTTCTGGGAAGACAGGTCTGGGCTCTTTCCTCCCGTGCCACGGAAGAAAGACAAAACACTAGATGGTTTCTTTGCTACAGCGAAAAGAATAAAGAAGATGGTATTAGCATTACCAGAATCAGTTTAATAAAGGCTTGAGTCAGACAAGCATTCTCTGTTCATTGTTCTAACTGGAGGGGTGACATCACCCAGCAAACCTGCCATTCTTCAGGCAACCAGTGTTCATTCGGTCAGCAGATTTAATGTCCTGAGTGACACTGTGGAATGCTGGAATCATTCAAGAGAGCACACTTCACAAGAACAATAAATACAAGCTCCAGTCACTGTTTCTGCTTGTTTGGGTGAAATACCAACATTTCAAATGCAGCAAATACAATTCAAAACAGGAGCTGTGGCATGAGCCGTATAGTCATACTTCAAGAAAATGGTGGAGGAGGACTACAGCACAGAAGCCTACCCCACTGGGATCCTGAAACCACACAAAGTGTGAGGACCTTCCCCTCTCCATTTGAAAATGTTTGGTGTCATTTTAGACAAGGCCATGCTGAAGAGGTCAGAACACACAGGCATCATGCCCCACTGAGTATGTTAGGCCCTAGAATAAATTATGTTCCATTATGTAATAATACCACATTAAAGCATAGGATGGCAACATTATCTCTTAAGAATCAGAGAAAGCCATTATGGACAGAGACTTATAAAAAAAATACAATATGTTCTACATCAAGTTGACTACAAGACAAGTCACAATTTAAAGATGACAAAGCTCAGCAAGCCCAGCTGGAACAAGATGATGGTACTCAGACTGCCTTTTCCTTTGTTATAACAACTTTCACAGAGTTCAAACAGATTGAATGGACTGAAGTCTGAAATTAATATATATACATGACTTTGAAAATGGTCTTACGTTGTTCCATTTCAGCAGCACGATTTGCAGGACCCGTGTTAGCCTCAGGCAGGCGCACAGGACTACCGCTCTTTGGTTTGCCATCTGACGTACTGAAAGGAAAAATGTCATAGCTGTTTGTTGCCCTTACTATCTGAGACACTACTGCTTTACTTCTGTAGTAAAGGGAAGGGGGTTGTGGCAAGGTGGGGATCAGCCTCTTCTCCCATGCAACTAGCGATAGGATGTGAGCAAACAGCCTCAAGTTGACCAGGGGAGATTCAGGTTGGACATTAGGAAATACTTTTCCAAAAGAGAGTCAGGTGCTGGAACAGGCTGCCCAGGGAGGTGGTGGAGTCACCAACCCTGGAGGTGTTCAAGAAACATTTAGATGTTGTACTGAAAGACATGGTCTAGTGGAAAATACTGATGATAGGTGGACAGTAGGACTGGATGATCTTGGAGATCTTCAATTTTGGTGATTCTATGATTCTAGTTATTTCTCCTCCATGCCTAACAGCACATGCTGCTAAGGGAAAAGGATACAGTGTGAAGTGGTGATGGTACAGAACTCTCCAGAGTTGTTCATCTTCTCCTCTCTGACAAAACCTCTCAGAGCTCTATAGCAACAGTTGCTTCTATCATCACAGGCAAGTTAAACAAGGCCAGTGCTTCCTACCACACTTCTGGCCAAGGGACAGGTGAGGGAGCCAGCAGAGCCAGATTCCATCAGAAAGCAGAGATCCTAACAGAGGCATATTCTCTGGGTCCTCCCTCATCCTAGTTTTGGCTGCTTTAAACAACCACTTTGCTACTATAGTTTCCTCTATATAACATTTTTCCTGCATCTAACCTGCTTGGCTGTAGTCCTTCTTCAGTACCGTTTTTTGGAGATGCTTTGGACAACTCATCCAGGGCATTTCTGTATTCCTTGCAACTGAAGGAGAAAAAGATAAAGAGATGAAAATAAATAAGTAAATAAAAGTTTTTCTCTGGGAAATCCTGCTACACCAACTCAAAGATTCAGTTCAGAGACATCAAACAAACCTACAGTACGAAATGCTTCTATTACTTTTCCTTACAGCTAGGATTATTTCCTTTATGACAGTTGCTGCTTTATATCATACTGTGGGAAAAATTCCCCCCTTGTTGCTTCTGCAGTTTAAGAATGAGCTACTCAAAGTCTACTGCCTGGTGCCAAGAAAGCTCCAAGGTTTACTGAAGTAGCTGGTTTGCAGAGCTAAGTAGTAGCAGGAGCTGGTATAACTGAAGGCAGGTAAGGGAGAGATTGTATTACAAATAGTCGGTGTTCCTTTTTTCAGTTGCACTGTCTCCAGGCTAGAGAACTGAGCAAGCTATATTCACACTTCTTCCTCTATCAGTATTAGCTTCAACAGAACACCATAATTAAATCATTTTTGTGTGGGTAGAAAAAGCCCAAAATCCAGCTGGAAGCTGGAAAACCTACATTCCATATCTTAGTAGTATAAGTAGACAACTTCAGCTGTCAGAAAGTCTCAAAGCAGCTCAGTGATGAAATTGTCATGCTTGTTCCCTCCTATTAGGATTTAAATATTCCCTGCATAGAAAAGCTGCCAGAATATAACATGTCAGATGTAGAGCAAGTACCTGAGAGCAAAAGCGATGATGGAGCTTGGTTCTTTCTCACAGACTGCAATAGGTACGCGTTCATGCTCATACATTAGGTAGTGCTTATCTGGGTCACTGAATGAAAATGGAATAGAGAGACAATTAGCAGACCACAGAAGTTTATGAAAAGGTTAATTTTTGGTCAAAACCCCATCTCTTCACTGCACTCTAGGCACAAGCTTCAAGTCTTAGCACAGAGCCAAAGCGTTCCAGATCAGTCTCTCAAAACAGACCCACTCATAGCTAGCTATGTGGTTAAATCTAACTGGTAACGTGTTAGAGCAATTATCACATCAAGCAAGCTTCTAGTACCAGAGGACCAGTTCTAAGTTAAAGTCTATTTCTGTTTAGCAGCCACTGTTTCTAATGGCACTAAAACCTGCCAGTTTACTTTAACTGTCCTGCAGAATAGTCCGCAGAGTGAAGTTAGGAGGCTAAAAAAAATTCAAGTCTTCTGAACAAGAGATTTAGCACAGAAACCTCCTCAAAGCCTCCTGAGTTTCCATCAGATTTTCTTTAACTTACCTATAAGATTCTGTCATTTAACTTTTACCTCACTAGCCTGTGGCCTCCACTATTACTTCAGGGTAGAGGTCAGATCTTAAACTCAGGCTGCCAAACATTAGGTTCATGTCAAACAAGAAACACTACAACACATACAGACAGAGTAGCTGAAAAAACTTTCCAGCCTGCTCATTTTCACGTGAGAGGGACTTGAGGGCACATGCAGCAGCCATTGAACCTGACCTACACCCAGACAATGCCCATTTGAGTCCAACCCTTGGGAGAGGTCTGGAAGCAAAAACAAGAAGCAGGCATGTAGCTTTAGTAAGTCTTTATTACGGAAGGACATTTCTGTTCCCTCCCTGAAGCAAGTTAGAAAGTACCTCTCTTTCCCCTCTTAAAAGACTTCTGGAGTGGCATGCCTACTAGGAAAAAGGGAATCTCATAAAAGGGTCAGGGTCATAGTTTTGAGCTTTACGTTGGGCAGCGGGATGTGACCTGGCCACGTGGGGAGTAGGCAGAGCCCACAGTTCTACAGGGGTATAACAGGAGAAGGATTGGGTCATTAGTAAGGAAAGGGGGCAACCTACAAACACCTAGGAAAGGACAGAAAATTTCTTGTCTTGAGGAAGATCATTGGCTTACTTGGATGCAGACCCAGGTAATGACTTAAGTTACATACAAAGCAAAAAAAGCATGCATAGCTCTGTCTACAGTTTTACCAGGCTACTCGTTTGTACATCATATGTATTAAGCAGTACTTACAAGGGAAATGGAATGGGGTTATAATTGTTCCCAGGCAATAAGTTAGCCAAAATAGCTTTCATAGTAGACTTCTCTTTCACTTGACTGTCAGTAGATCCCAGTGAGTGTCCATCAAACACATCTGAAACAGAGATAAGTTCCGTCTGCCCCACAAACTTTACACTGTATATTTGGGAGCAAGGTGGTAGACCACAAAGTTACCATATTTGCCATTTCCTAAGTAGATCTCATACACTTGCCACAGAGAAAGAAGATAATGAATACAAGACCAAAACTGAACTATACCTTCTGAGCTACTGGTTGTATCCTGTTCAGAAAGTGTGTTGGCACCAGTCAGTTGTTCAGATACAACCTCTGGAGGAGTGGGCAACTGAAGATGGGTGGAGCCTGCGGAGCTCTGACTTGATAAAGTAGTCAGGAAACGATCCTCTGAAAGATCAAGGACGGAGGAAAACATTTTATATGGCTGTCAGAAGTGGTATTGCTTGTCTTCAGGCCAAGCCATCACCAGTGTCTACTTTCAAGAAGTTTTTACTTAGAAAGCAGGTGGGAATGCTCAGAGCATAATAACTAGCAGCTGATCAGTGTACACATAACCTCCAGAAGATGCATACACTCAAGCACCCAGTGTCTTCAGCTCCCAGACTCAGTATGCCTTACAAGCAAGGAAGGGGTCTCAGCACACACAACCACCTCAAGGAAAAGATGCATTTCCCAAACTCCATGCACATATTCAATTATTTAGAAAGGTTCTGAGAATTTTTAAACAATACTCAATTTCAAAGAAAAACCCTTGATAGTCAAATTAGGATCACTCAATCCCACATTCAGATCTGTTTGTATTTTATAACAGTACGCTTATAGTTGGCTTAATTCCATCTTGTACAATGTGAAGTCTGATACTTCAGAGAAACAAAGGCTCCCACATTGCCAGAGAAAGGGTTACAACAAACATCTTCTCATATCTTAGGAAAAATAGATAACGTACCTTTTTCTCCATTTTGCAGTGCTGGAGAAGCATTGCGTGGGGAAGCATCCATGCTGCTGATCTAGGAAGAACATCAGGTGATCAATGTTGACACTAGGCTCTTTAAAGCTATATCCCCTTCCCCTTTGTGGAACACTTGCAAAAGCTGATGTACCACAGCAGAACACTCCTACCCACTGTTCTCAGATTCAGCATATCACTGCCTCTGCCAGTATATGAAAGAGACAAAGCAACAGCAATCTAGTTTCACAAGATTGCTCATGCCTGCTATCATCTCTATATGGTGCTTTAAAGACAACACTCTTCCTCTATATAAGCTTACTTAAAGCTAGCTGAAGGCTAAGTGTGTTTTAGCATTAATAAATGTTTTAAGTGGAATGGACACAAACACACGCAGCTGAGCAAACCAGAGTTCCACCAGGTTTCTTTGTGCATTTTGCTAGCTAGCTACTTGGGAGGTCAGCCTCCCTGTACAACACTTGTATTGTGCTGCCTTGCAGTCTGGACATTTCCTCATCAGCTCCACAAAGGCAGCTGTTCAGCATACTGGCTACTGTATCCATATACATAGCCAGAGGAGCAACAGTTCACAATCATGTACACATCCTCCCAGCCTGTTCCCAAAGATATCACGGAACAGAGACAAACTTACAAATTTATCACCATTCTCCCTGCATTCTTTACTCTGCCTCTCCTGATACTTTACTTTTTCACTTGCATAAGGAATAACATTAACAGATAATAGTCCTTGTGCCATTTTCTCTCACTCTGTTTTCATCCAGTCTAGCCCCTAACAAGATGACTTCCCTCCTACCTAGATGTAACCCTGACAATGAGGACAGCTCTGTTGTCAGCATTCATTTTAATTGTCCAGAAGCATCAAAGAAAAACACAATAATATCATATCCTCTTCTGTAGAACACAGATCTCGGTTTATGTCTTTATGGTTTACGTTTTTAGAAGTATGATAACATGCCATTCAAATGTTTACAGATGAAAATTACACAATGCAATAAGACAAGTTAACTAATTATTAAAGTGAACTGAAGTTGAACTTTAGACAATTGTGCTCCCCCAAAACAAATGTTTAAGTAATGTCCAGCCTGCTGCTTGTACCTTGCTTTCTTCACCTTGCCTCAGTCTTCCAGGACTGGGTGGTACTGAGGGGCGTTTTCTCCCTTTCTCTTGCTGGAAAAGATCCTGCAATCTTTAAAAAAATAAAATAAACTCAAAAAATAGGTTACACGTATTAGCTCTAAAAGGCAAAAAATTACGTTTCTCCATATTAAAATACAGCCCAGCATGCATTCACAAGCCTTTAACACAAACTAAGATGACTGCTAGTAGGTGCTGAAGCTGTGTTCTATGGCCAAAGACAAAACGTCTTCCTCATGCCTTGATTAGCACAATAGCAACAGGAGATGCTGCGAATACCACATCCCAGATGCTCTGCAGTATGAGAGCAAAGTCTTCAAAAGAACAGAAGAATCTTAAGCTTTTCATTTGGCATGTGCGCACCTGAGACCATTTCACTCAATTGCTTTTACATGCTTCCATCTTCCACCTTTGTTCAAATGATGCTTTCCCTCCTCAGATGAAAGTTGTGCTCTACATCACACAGCCTTTAACAATTTTCTGTTCCAGTCAACCAGCCATTAAGGGTATTCAGCACAAGCTGTCATAACACCCTCTGTATAGCAATTGCACTAGAGAGAGAAAAAGCATACAACTTCTTCCCTTACAGAAGCAGCAGAGTACTGATGTTACCATTTCTGCATCTGTCCTCTTACCTACTATTCCATGCTTGTAGCATTTCACAGAGTCCTTGCTTTTTAGCAATCAGAGACTCAAAAACAGATTGTAGCTGTTGAGGTGTGTCCAATGATGATGAAAGCAGCCTTGCCTGAATCTTCTCAGTCCAGTTTCGAAATTCCCCCTCTTCCATCTGCCAAAACAAAAACTGTCAGCATTCTGTCACACGACATAACGCTCAACCCAAGTGGCTTCTCCACACATTTTGGAGCCTATACTCTGTAAATGCAGAAGTAGTCCATTACCTCCTTTTGTGCAAACAGATCTTCCATTTTCTCTTCCCTTGTTTTGCTGAAAGTGTCAGTTTTCAGAGAAGCAAGGCGATCATCAACAGCAAGGTACACTTGTGACACCCTGAGGACAGGAATACAAAGAGTTAAGCTGTGATTACTTGAAACAACGTCAACATTCTTTAATAAAAAACAGAATGTGCTTACAGTTAGTTTGAGAATACAAAAGATGATACATGACAGTCTTCTGCACAATAGGACGTGCCACTGAATTTACTATGAATGTTGGAAAAAAAAGCATTCATGCTGTAGAAATCTCTTAAGTTGCACACAGCGTTCTTCCCCACAGCTTATTCTTAACAGTAGAAGTTTCCAGAGAGCAATTCAAAGGTCACAACTCCATTACTAGCAGAGGGGAGCTGTTGCGCTACTGGTGCCTAGGGAGACTGTCAGACCGCAAGCTAAACTAACACCACCAGCAGGGATGAGAGAGAATACATTATTTCAGTTCTCAACAAAACTTGACAGTTCCTTAAGTCAGGCAGTCATGGAGAAGTCAGCCAAACAGGAATGCTGCCACCAGGTCAAACAGCAGTCAGATTAGAATTAAGATAGCTTCTTCCACCATGCCTATCTTCCACATTTTTGTTCCTACATTTAGAAGGTGTCTAGGCCTACAGCAGTTTGCCTCAGACTACAAAAACATACCAGACTGCCTACTAGTATAGAAACAAGCTAGATCACTCGTAACAATGCAGCATTCAGAGACTACAGTAAACATAGCCAGTAGAAGATAAGATTAAGCTAAATTGCAACAGACGAAAAGGTAAGAATTGGTACTGATGGAACTCGGTAAAGGTAGCAAAGAACACTCCAATGCTTCTCTCCCTTAGAAAGGCATCCAGCAAGAAAAGTAATGATTTTAAACACATTTATATTTAATTATGAATATTTAGCAAGCATATTATCTACATCAACAAAAATACTATTGTGTTTTAAGTCCAAAATACAAACAAGTTAAAATCAAAGCTTACTTTTGAGAGAAGTCCTTCAGATCCTGCAAAATTGTAACTTTTAATGGAGCCTGCCGTTTGATATAGATCTTGGGTAGTGGGACACATACTTCAAGTAGACGGATTGGAGAGTAGCTGAGAAGAGAATGTGACAACTTTTAATAGTTTTCCTCATACAGAGGTACACGTACAACTTTTTTCAGCTTCAGAATAAAATTCTGAAAGTATTCTAGATTATCCAAAGCAGAAGTGTTTCCCTTCAGCGTCATGTACTGGAACAATTCACAGTCCCATATCACGTGCTTATTATTGGGTTTGTTTAGCTTGGAGAAGAGAAGGCTCCAGGGAGACCTTACTGAAGTCTTCCAGTACGTGAGGGGAGCTTACAAGCAGAAGGGGAACCAACTTTTTACATGGCCTGATACTGACAGGACAAGGGGGAATGGCTTTAAACTAAAAGAGGGGAGATCTTAAGAAGAAATTTTTTACTCAGAGAGCGATGAGGTGCTGGAACAGGTTGCCCAGAGAGGTTAAAGACGCCCCATCCCTAGATGCATTCAAGTCCAGGTTGGATGGGATCCTGGGCAGCCAGATGTAGTGGTCAGCAACCCTGCCCATGGCAGGGGGACTGAAACTACACGATTTATAATGTCCCCTCCAACCTAAGCCATTCTATGACTCTATGGCTGTTCTTAGGAATTCTGTCCACCTCATCCACCACAGTGATGGCAGCTACATCGCACTCTGTATGCCAGCACACAATCCAGCATTTGCAGTTTCTGTTCAATCATGCTATCCCACACTTTACCCAGTGAGGGACAGACTTAAGGAATTTTTGTCAGAGCTAGGTGCTTCATACAATACTAGAAATGAATTCATTTATTAAAAATCAGAGGACCTCACCTGAAAGATGCCACCATCTGATTGTAAGAAAAATACTGGTGGTAGTCATGGTGAATGGAATGACCACAAGGCTCTGCATTGGCCCTTCGTGTGTACTGGTGCCCATAGAATCTCAGCTCAAGGTATTTTGCAAAAGACATAGACCAAGAATCGCTAGAAAGGGGAACAACTGGTGTCACCTGGAATTGAAAGCAAAGCATCTTAATTTCACCCTTCAACCAGGATCAAAGACAGGCTAATCTAGAGTCTAATCTAGTAATTTTTAGTACCAGAAGCACTCATAACCCCGAAAGATACCAAAACAACTAAAAAATTGTTTATATAGAGCTAAAGCCAATGCACAGATGGATGCAATAAACTGGATAAGCAATAAACGCCAGTTGATATTAACAGGCACTAAGCTGGGGGAGCACAAACATCATTCTTTCTGGCATGCTATTCCTGTATACAAAGAATTTCCAGCAGACCAGTCAGCAGCAGTGTTTTCATCACATACTTTTTCACTAGTGATTCTTCACCTACAAATACTCTGTGGTGTATTTCAACCTCAGCAGCACTTACAAGCTTGAAGTAGCCATTTACACTTCATAGCTACAAACAGTGTTTACACGAGCACACAGTAATAAAAGGTTACAGAACATACATAAGCAGTGTAGGGCAGTGTATACATAGGCAGTGTAGGGCCTTGCCTTCAGCAACTACATTAACTTCCTTTAGATATCTTTAAGTCCAACACCTATGTTTAAGCCAACATTAAGTAGGTGAACTGAGTCATTAGCACAGATAATTAAGGTGTTTCAAGTTTGAGGCACTACATGACTCTTAAGTTTTATTCTCATCTCTCTTAGAAAGCTCTTAAGATTTACAAAAAGGTTGGCTAGAGAAGAATATCCAGCTGGTAATGTTTTTCTTAGTTCAATTAAAGAACAAGTTTCAGATAATACACAGTCTTATTATGTTGTGTTTTTTCATCTTTCTAATGAAGATTTCACTTACTTTCTAATGCCTACTAAAGGAAGTCTAGACATCACACTGACTCAATGCAGACTGTCCAGTTTAAAGCAGATCAAAGAATACCAAGTAGGCAATTACTAAGCCGGTAGGTCTCAACATCTACCCTTTCCCACACACACATTCTTCTGATGCTTGTATAGATTCACATGGAAGGGACAATGCTCTTCACCTCTGAAAGGACAGCCCTAGTTTTTCCCATGTCAGAAACTGGTTACCAACAATACATCAATTTCACTTAAGCCTATCCTTTCAGGATTGATACTTTCCAACACAACTCCATCATACTACATTTTATCCTCAATGTTTCTAATTCTACAAGAGGAGTTTGTAGACACACAGGACCACTTGGCACTAGTAACAGCTTTTGTACAATCCCATCTTTCCATACACACCCAACTGGAAAAGAATGATTCTTAAATCCTCATCCTTACCTGTTTGCACAGCCTACACCAGGAATAAGTAAGAATTGTGTGCTGGTACCCAGGGACTGGGGAGTCCAGCTCCTTTAATACAATTTGCACACATCCTTGCCCATGTACAAAGCGACGAATGTGGTGCACCATTGGCGTTTCACAGAACATGCTGGGGCACTGGTATGAAGGCCTTAAAGAGAAAAATGGAAACACCTATGAATGATCATATGCAAAGCACTGCTGAAGAGTTGGTTCAACTCATCTACTATGCCTTTTAATGTGACAGTACTATTAATCTTTATTATAAAAAGTTTCCTAAGCCTTTAATTAAAGCTGTTGCTGCACAGCTTATTGTTCCCGTTTAGGAACAGCATGTAGGGAGTCTCCCCTGCCAGCAATAGCTGTATTGGTCACAAGAGTAGTGACTAGATACTGGTAGCTATCACAGTCCTTTTTTACTGTTTCTATTACTGAATCTGTTTCTACCAACATATTACACATAGACCACAAAGTATGAATTAAGCACCTGGAAGCGCTAGGCACCAAATTAGAAGAGCATTTCGGCAATGTACTAGAGCAAAGGCTATGGGGGACAAAGATAGGCCAAGGAGCTCTCAAAATCTTAAAGCTTCAGATCCTGAAGAAAGAGGTATGCAAAATAGTGCCATATAACCTCTTTGAACAGGAAAATCCATGACCTTTCTTTGGATGGTTGTCTCTCAAGTCACTGCACAGACTGGTATCAGAAAAATAAATGCAGAATTCTTCAGGTACCAGAATCAAATAGGAAATTTCTCAAAAGCAGTAAGAGTTGAAATGAAAAAAAAAAAAACCCACCTTCCTTGCTCATATTAAAAAAAAAAACACTGGAACTGTGAAGACAGAGTGATTCACTTAACATGGGACAGATTTTATTTGCTTTAGAATGAGATTTACAATTAATTCACCTAAAACAATAGCGCTCCAGAAAAATCCCTAGAGTCAGGTCATTTTTTCCGTAGAATTCCATGGTCACAATCCTAAAGCAGAGAAAGAAGAAAAGCTTCAGAGGAGGAATTCTGCCACTGCTAATTGCGCAATGGCCTTTAGGCGCACAGATCTGCACCTCTTGCTTGGCTATTTTCAGCCCTGTATACACTCAAAGGCTCCCCCACTCCAGGACTTGACTATTCCCAAATTCCTACTATCGAGTTCACTAATGAGATCCAAGGAACAACTTTAAAGTTCATATTTAAAAGTGGAATACAATTCAACTGCACTTTTGAAGAATATGTTCAAGAACACCTACGCACAGAACATTAACATCCAAACTGCTACAAAAAGAGCACGTCTAGAAGGTGAAAAAAGCCTGAAAGTACTTGAATAAAAATTTAATAGCAGCTTTTTATTTCTCAGAATCTGAAGTGACCAAGACACGTAACAAATAAATATCAACTGAAGTGTCAATTCAGATATTTCTAATATAATTACATCATTTTATTGCTGCTTATAAGCGAGCTTATCACATTCTTTGGTTTGTTCCTCAGCTTTTAGAGGAACTCAAGACCTTTTTCAAGAAAGGCATCTATACAATTTCACCTGATATAGACAACGAAACAAAGACTTGTCCAAGGAGTAGCAATGAAAGCACATCATCATCCGCATAATCAATAAGTCACAGCCCTCTTAGCTAAAATTGTAGATGAAACTCTTAACAGTGCTGATTTCAATATGAGAAAGACAGCAGTACTTTCAAATCCCACTCTCAGGTAATACAACCTATAAGTATTCTGAGATTATTATTTTTAAGCTTGGACATTATTTATATACACTGACTCTTCCTCACAGAACTGCCTAAAGAAGTGCCCTCCCTACGCATACAGATCTCTGCAGTCAAAGGTCTAACCACAGCATTCAGTTTCATGTTGGGCCTTCTCCTTCATGCCCAAGATTAGAAAGGCTGTGGGATACAGCTCTGGATCCACCTGATCAGGCAAGAGGAAAATTTGGTAACAGTTCACATTAGAGAATGATTAAAACCTACAAAGGAGTCCTCAGTGAAATACTTTAAGATGCAAGGACTGACCTTGTCTTTGGAAAGAAGATAGCAACTACACAAGCTACAGAAGAGTAGTTTTCCTACCAAGGGCTGACACAGGCACTTGGAGCATTGCTGGACTGTGCAGAAGAGCTACTGAAGAGAACACAGAGCCTCTGATGGTTTACTGGACTCAAGCAATCCACCTGGTTGAGAGAAAACAACTCACTCACTGGTTACAGGCATCTTCATCCACACACAACCAATGACAGAATTATATTCTAATAGATTTAAGGACAAATTCCTGCTTATTCCTTTTCTACAGATTCACTTTACATTATCTTTGCACTTCAGACAAAAGTGCTAACTGGCCATTTTTAGAAGAGCATAACTAGTATGTATAATAAAAACAGTGTATGCATATATGTTACCGTGGAAAGGAAGCTAAAGGGCCAAAACAGGAAACAATCAAAGCCCCAAGACAAACGTGCAGCATCTTCAAGACACTGTACACTTCAGCACAACTTGAAGTCAAATCCTCGCCATTATATTTTAATTACTTCTTGCAGCTACAAAAAGACTTCCAGTTTTCTGTTCTTCTCTGTGAAGGGATTTACCACTTTGCTGCCAGAATGGAACCATCTCCCTTTCCACACCTTACAGAGCTATGAAGTCACCAGATATTTTCTTTGGCCACTGAGTAAATTTAAAACAACCAAGACAAGTAGAGTAATGGCTACTCTTACAGCTTGTAAGACTACTGCCTGTGATACACAGATGTATATTTAAGCACCCATTAAAATATGACTTCTGCTCATGAACTTGGGGGCTAGCAGCGGCTCAGGAACCAAAATGTATGACTATTACAAGAAACCAGTTCTGCAACTCTTGTCATAGACATCTTTTTGTGTCTAGTTCTCAGTGCAAGAAAGTCCCAAGACCTCAGATACAAATCAGCAGCTGTCATAACAGTTTCCCCTGTCTTTAAATATTTTTGGTTCCAAGTACACTGCCCTACTTGGAAATTTCTGACAAGATACCGCCCCCTCCATTAAGACATTTCCATATTTCTCCAAATCTCCCAACACTTTACAAACAAATACTTCAACGTAATTGCAGTCTGTAATTGTTTCCATGGCATTAAGCCCTCTTACAACTTTAGAAATCAGTACAAGCAGCAGAAAAGCTGATTCAGAAACAAAGAAGTTTCTGCCCCCTCTGCATTTTCAGCAATCAGTCATACGCAGCTAAGCTGAATAGTCAATCTACTAAACTGACTCTGGAGTCTCACAAGCTTTTCCCTTCTTATGGAAATTTTGCCGTCAGTTCCCCGTTCAGTTTTTCTCATATTCACCTAGTCCTTGGTTATATTAGCTTGCTTAAGTGCCCAGAGCACTGCAATCTAAAATGGTTTTGACTTAGTCAAAAAAAAAAGCCTCTGGATCAACATTCGGCATAAAAGACCACATGTTCTGTATTACCAGGGGAAACAGATGTAACTGTGTTTTGAGTAGCATAGCTTGGATCTTACCTTATGAGACCAGGAGGATTCACTTTGAGCCAGTCCTTTCTCATCCTCTTCAATTTTGTATCCAGTTCTTCCAGCAGGGACACTGGATACATCCTTACCTTGGGCAAAGGGATCTGTGCTTCTCTGTAGTATCCTCCCTCCCCTGGCTCGATAGTCAGCCAGCATTCTGGCTAAACTCTGGCTATCACCTAGATGCTCTGCTATTCTAGTATTGACCAGCTCATGGGAAGGTAAAATTTGGATAGCCTTGGCTTGGACACTCCCATTCATCCCTTGTAATCCAGAGAGATCCCGCAATAATTGTCTCTTCCTTCTACTCTCCAACTCCTTGTATTCCTTATTAAGGAGAGGAGACCAATAAACTTGCTCAGGGAAGTACTCTCGAGCAGGGCATCTCATGCCTTTTTCAGTCAATAGAAATGGTTCACGGAACACCATTACGGGAGAAATACAGAGAATAACATCTTTCAGCTCCTGCTTAAATGCTGCAGAGTATGTCTTGAGACGATCCTCAGAAGAAGTTACCTCTTCCGTAACATATAAACCAGTATCATCCTGGAGAGGGTCTCTGAAGACTCTCATCTGATTCTTGGATTCCTGCAGATCATCTGCCTGTTGAAGAGGCTCTAGTGGCTGGCTGTCCAGAGTCACCAAGTGTTGGTCAATGCCATGGAGGGGGAGCAGAGATGTTTCAGGTACTGCAGGAGGTACAGAGTGAAACACTGGAAATGATGACTCCATTTTGTGGTGCTCTTGCTGTTTTGAGGGCATTGTTTCCAGCTGACTGTTCTCTTGGTCACTTCTCTCAAATAAACCTCTTTGTTCAAGCAAGGTGACCTCATCAGATGACACTGACTCGGAGATCACAGGAAGCTTTTCAGCTGAGGGTTCAACATCTCTGATCGCAGTGCTGAAATCTTCACCATTGAATAGGTCCTGTTGTTCATTTTCATCTCCTGGCTCCTCGATAAGGGAGTGAAAGGAACTGTTTTTGGTGAGAGTAGGGGGCATGGCAAACTCATCCATAAGGAAAGAGATTTCCAGCTGGGAATGATAAGCCACACAGATCATGAAGATCAAGATCTCCTTCACACGGGCCAGCTCATACTCTGCAGCACCACACAATTTGATAGTGCAACCCAGGTGCTGGGGACACCCCTCAAAGAACATCAGTGTTTTTGTTTGATCTAAACAAAACAAAAACAGAAAAGCAAAATACAAGCATTAGGATGACAACTACAGTCAATCTTGTTTTGTGGAAATATTATTTACAGTTAGGATGGTTAAGCTGCCGAACAGGTGCACAGACTGATCATGAAATCTCTATTCTGCATTATTTTCAACACTTTGCTGACAAGCCCCTGGGAAATCTTATCTAGCACTAAAGTTAACTCTTCCTGTTTTGAATAGGAAGTTGGACAGTGGACTCCAGGGTAGTGGAAGTAGAAAAAAAAAACAATTTAGAAGAAACAATCCAACCTAATTAAAAACTAGCATCTCTCATCTTAGTAAGACAGGGAGACCTTGCACTTCTTGAGCAAGTTTTTTTGTCCACAGTCTTATAACACTTTTATTCCTAGTTGTACCAAAAGTAAAGAAAAATTAATAGGAAGGATAATAACACTTGATCACACAAGGCACGTGATTGTTCAGATCTCATTAAGAAGAACAAAACATACAGTGTCTCACACACACAAAGCAGGATTTACTCACCATAGGGCAACTGAAACACTTGCATGTAAAATTTATGACAGGTTCCCAAACGCGGCTTTGTCAACAGTTGATCCATTGACATCACCAAGTCTCCCTGGGTCATTCGACTTACACGATCTAACACTTGCTGTGAAAATGAGAAAAACAGTAAGAATCTACAGTTACCTCTTACTTTTTAAGTTTTGAATTAAATCCAGTCATCCAAACACTCTCCATCCACAAATAAAATTTTAAGAGCAGCAGTTTTGGCAAATACTACTGATGAGAGAGAAGGTTGAGCCCTTTCACGAACATAACTGAACCCATTCAAGTGAAGGAAGTTCCAGGAGATACACTGCAGTCAGTGTAGGGCTGTCTGTCAGGACAGCCAACTCTGCTTGGCTCACCCTGCCTCACAGCGACAGAGGGCCTTGTTGAGGATCACAGGGGACCCACTGAGCATTTGTGACAAATAGGAGTCAGAATTAACTAGAATCAATTTGGTGTAAAGACCTGCCAGCAAGGGCACAGCAGAGAGTAGGAGAAAAGTTACATTCTAGGTTTGCCTGTTCTGTCTTCTTGGAAATGAATTACCATTAAAAGAAAAGCCCTGGCTTAGTTAGGAAAGAAAATAAATATGATTTTTCCTTGCTTTCTCCAAGGAGCCTGCTGAAATTAAGAGTTCTACTGTAGAGTCTGACATGAAACACTCACCGGCTTGACATTGATGACTAGGGTGATACCATGCTCTAGCAGCATGTCCTGGGCGATTCGAGACACAGTCTTTTCAACAAGGACCAAATTAGGCCTGACATCAACTATCCGCTGCACATAGTTCTTCAGGAACTCCCTCTCCTGCAGACATAAACACCACACAGCAGTTAACTAGAGCAAACTTGTCCGGAAGAAAAAAAACCAACACCTAAATACTTAACACTACCTTCTCATTTATATACTGACCACTCCTATGAAACAGGGAAACCAGATATTTATTTTTTCCATTGTGCACATTCCCTCACCTCCTAAGCACACCATTCAGCATATCATTATGTGCCCTAATCATACATGACTATCTGAAATAATAGACCTGCAGAATCCAAGCATTTTTACATATGCATAGACACGTCACACAGCAGAAACCACCTCTGTAAATACAGTCCAGAGTCAGCAGCTCCACTCTTGATAAACTAGGTCACTTCCTCTCTACAAAACAGTACTTCCTTCTGCCACATGAACCTCAAATATCTTAAATAAAGCTAATTTACTTGTACAGGTATTAGACAAATCCACCAGAGGAAAAGCATTACTGGACCTGATGTTCATCAGGAACTCATTAAAAGGGTTAAGACTGGAAGTACCCTAGGCTGTAGTGATCATGCCCTGGTTGAGTTTAGGATCTCAAGGAACACGGGCCTAGCAAAAAAAGGGACCATGAACTTCAGGAGAACTTAAACTTCAGTAGTTTAAGGAACTACTGGATGAGATCCCCTGGGAAGTTCTCCTTAGGGACAAATGAGTTGAGCAGAGCTAGCAGCTTTTAAAGGATGCCCTTCTAAGAGCACAAGAGCTTTTCATTCTCTGGTACAAGAAATCAAGCAGAGAAGGCAGGAAACTGGCACAGCTGAGCAAGAACCTGCTGGTCACATTGAGGGAAAAGAGTGACAGTGTCCTTGCTTCCACTGCCTGTACATGTGACATGGGAAGAATACAGGGATGCCATCTGGATGTGCAGAGATGGGATAAGGAAGACCAAGGTGTGTAGAACTGGATTTTACAAGGGATGTGAAAAATAACCATAAAGGATCATACAGGTACATTGGTCAGAAGAGACAGGAAAAGGAGAGTGTACCCCTTCTGATAAATGAGAGAAGAACACGCCTCAATAAATATGGACTGACTTCTTACATGGTCTGATAGTGGGAATGTGGCAGAACAGCTTTAAACTAAAACAGAGAAGATTTAGGTTAGATGTTAGGCAGAAATTCTTTACTCAGAGTGTGGTGAGGCACTTGCTGCCCAAATTAATTTGTGGATGCCCCATTCCTGAAGGCGTCCAAAGTCAGGTTGGCTAGGGCTCTGAACAACCTGATTGAATGTCTAATTTAGTGGTTGGCAACCCTGTTCAGAGCAGTGGGATTGGAACTAGATGATCTTCAAAGTTCCTTCAAACCCAAGCCGCTCTATGATTCTACAGAAATCTATATGTACCTTACAATCCCACCATAGAAAATGTCTTATGTTCAAAAGGCACAAGAAACAGAGCATTTCAAACAAAAATCATTTGCAATATTATGTTCTCCACCTTCAGATACACGCTAACATTGAGCAGCGTCACACAGAGATGCTTCCATTCACTCACTGTATACAAATGCTGCATCTCTTCCAGACCCCGAGAGCCTCAGTCCCTAAATCTGCAAAACTGCTGTTGTTCCCATGCCCACTATCTGGCTTCATTTCATTATCTCCCCACTTTCACTACCATGCACTAAAAGAAAAGAGGGCTGCAAAGTCATTAGAACTAATCAGTTACACCGCAGAAGGGAAGATACAGCTTCTGAAGCCAGGTATTTTCAAATATGTTATTGTGGCTCATATCATTCAAGTTTTAGAGGTTGTCAGTATAAGAAGGGCATCACAAGAACAGTTTGCCAACTGATAGAAACTGTCTTCTTCAACTGAAATAGTATTTCTGTAGTATTCTCAACCCTAGAGAGATTTAACACAGATATACAAGTACATTTTCTGAAGCAAGCACTGAAACAATCACAGCAACTAGCAGTCATAAAGAATAGCAGATGCTTCTGTCCCATTCAAAGAACAGGTCTCAGCTTAAATTTCTACTGGAAAACAGCTCACTAGGCAGAGAAATTTTACTGCTACAGCTTTAATACCTGTAAACCTGTCATTAAGCACTAAATGGAAGTGGTATTGTATGCAATTGAAGGAAATAGTTAACTACTAACATTATGGCCCAAGCTCGGTAAAGCACAATATGCCTGTGTTACAAATACCCTGGCAAAGATCTGAAACCTCAGGCAGACATGCAGTACGTTAAACAAAAAGTCCACCTATTTCAGTGTTTTCATACCCAAAGCACCTCCCTGTTCACAAGGGCTGAGCAGAAGTTCCAAAGTGACATTTTGTAGTTCATCGCTTCATTAGGTTGGGTGTTGTCCCATTTGTTCAAGCCTGACAAAAAAAGTTATGTGGCTACAACCTAAATCTTGCCTATATTCACTTCTTTAATATTCTCTACACACCTAAACAATGTCTAGCTCTGATCTGCTGAATTGTATGGTTCTCATACAGTGCATCATTAAAACTGAGAGACGTTTCCTCAACTACTACATTTAATTGTAAGGATCATAAAAATGCTCTCAATATGCGCACTCCGGATGCCTTCTCATAAATCTCTTGTAATCTTCTCAGCAGAAGACTGTAAGTTCAATACTCTATTTAGCACAACTTTTCCTTGCCAGCTACTACAAAAGGAAATTTCTTTATTTCCTGTGCAATTCCACTAACTCGAGTGCACCTTACTCACTCACTGAAGAGCTGTGTGTGCACTAATCACTCTCTTTTGTTCCAATCACTGGAACTTGAGCAATTCTAACCAATAAAAACATACTCTTACCTGAAGTACTATAGGATCTATGCAGGTAAATTTTGTTTCTTCTCTATAAAGGTACTCTATTGAGCACTTCAGCAGAAGAATTTTGGGATTTTTTATGCAAGAATTCATCTAAAAAAAACCCACAAAACAATTTTTAAAAAGAGACAGACAGAAGGGAAACGCAAATAGAGTGGCAAAAAACTACATGAGACTACTCACGACTGTACACAAAATTTCTTGGTTATTTCCCACACCATCTCCTTCTTATCTTACACCCAGATTTTCGAATTTCACGGCTACTGTCCAGCAAGACTGCAATGCTGAAGGTTTCTGCACTCACCTCCAAGAGCATTACGTCACATTAAGTCTTGGTATACTTTAGAGCCTCCAGGTGGATCATTTCAGTCTTGACCTCTAGCCTTGTTTAAAGGTTCACTTAACTGTACTGTCACCTAAACCAAGACCATAAAGGTCTCTTTTTCTGTCCAGAACTTGGGGCAGTCATAGAATCGCCCAGGTAGGAAAAGAATTCCAAGATCATCCAGTTCAACTAACAACAATATTTCCCCATTAAATCATGTCCCTTAGTAAAACATCTAAACATCTCTTGAACACCTCTCCAGGGACAGCGACTCCTGTTCCAGCGCCTCTCTTCTGGAGAAGAAATTTTTCCTAATATCCAACCTGAACCTCCCCTGCCACAACTTAAGGCCATTCCCTCCAGTCCTACCGCTAGTTATGTGGGAGCAGAGGCTGACCCCCACCTCACCACAAGCTCCTTTCAGGGAGTCGTAGAGAGCTGTAAGGTCTCCCCCTGAGCCTTCTCTTTTCCAGACTATCACTAGATGCCTCTGGAGTGAAAGGAATGGAAAGGATATTTTGCTACAAATGCACAAGGGAAGATTTTTCTCCCCCTCTTGCTAATCTCTCATTTGAAAGAAAATAGCTTTGAAAAGAAACGCATCCTTGCTCCTGAGCTCAACAAACTGGAGAAAGTGGTGAGAGAAGCATCTAACACAAAAGGAAGTCACAGCACACTTCTTTCCCTCAGCACATTCCACAGCCAGCACTTGATCAATCAACTTACCTTCTTGTGCGCAACATTCTTAGTGCATACAAATCCATTCACCACCATGGAGTCAAACTTCTTTCCACCAGGGATCTAACAGAGTAAAGGAAGCTGAACACTTCAATATGGTTAAACATTTCAGTAACTTTTAGACATCGTAAACCTAACAGAACAGCCATTGTGGCTAGTGTACAGGCTTTGTCCACGCCGTTAGTTATCAGATTAAAGATCATGTGCTGTCATGCTGGGCACAAAACTCTTTGTCAGAATCATGGAAACAAAGGACAAAAGCACAAGAACAGGCATTAAGTTCCAGGAAATCCAGGCCCCTCCTAAAAGACATGTATTTATGAAATCAAACATACTCTGGAAAGTAATAAGGAAACTCAAGTTCTACAGGCCACGGGGAGCATATGCCTCTGTACGCACCATTTTCACTACTCATGAACAAGAGTTGTAATGATCAAAGAGAACAAACAAACAAACCTCTACCTACTGCTCAAACACAAATGTTTGAGTATTGTGCCTACAGTCACAACCAACCACAGGAGCAATAAACATAAAACAAGTTCCCGAGTACCATGTTTCTGTTACTGGCATGTGAAAACACCTATGAGAGCTTTCATCTCTGAACATCTGATTTTTGAAACTGGGGTTCAAGAGAGGCAGCATCAGTTGTTGCTGCTTCAAGAGATGCTACAGAATTGCCATGAGTAACATAAGGCTCTCCTCATATTTTACTTTGCTTCCAAACTGAAGAGATCTCCCAAGGCAAATTTCTACCATGCAAAAATAAGCCTCTGAGCTTCAGTTACACTACTTCCCTGGAGGTTAGTTTCACATCAGCTTCTCAGAAAAAGCTCTGCCTGCCACAACTCCAGCCTTACAGTTCAACAATGACATCACTGGGACACCTGGTAAAACTGGATGCACCCTCCCTGCCAATCAAGTTCTCCTCTGGGAAGAAAGTCATCGTACTTCGCATCCAGCAAGTTAAACCCTCCATAATGGGAAGTTGCAGGGCAATAGATTGCTACACACAGTCTTGCATGCTACTAATACAGTGTTCAGTACCTCTATAATCTAAGTACAAACCAAGTAGAAGCCAGGAAAGGAAGCAAGTCATTACAAAGGTGGTGTTCTTTGCTAATTTATGCAGCCTAAAGCCAGAAAGAACAGGTCAGCTCCAGGGCATTAAAACACCTTTTGCAGAAAGCATAACTCTTTCTGTACAAGTTTTCCTAGAACCCCACACTACTCAAAGGCCAGAATAACCAATTACACTGGACAAGCTGAGCATGGGGATGGCAACTCTTCCCTTCAAACAATGGGTGCTGCCAGAAGCTTCATCTTTTGTCTTTCCCTACACCCAGTGTCAAAAACTTACTTTTTTGATGTGGACAAACTGACGGATATCCATGTCATCATCTCTGTTCTTGACATCAGGCCTTACAGTTTGAACTACCTGACAGACCACAGGTACAATGATATCCCTCCATGACAGCGACAGGGACTCATTGTACAGAAGTTGCTGAAGCAGTGCCATCATGTGGTTGTGGTTAGCAGAGCTGCAAATAAGAAATTTTGCGGTGAGGAAAATACAGAGCTGAGTTTAAATTAAGTCATGTTTCAAAAGTTAATTACTTAATATTTACAGAACAGGAAGTCATCCAAAGATATGGATCCTTACAGAGTTTTACAGTCAACTCGCTTCTCTTCCACTTGAGCAGGCATATGCTGCTCCAAAAGTAATGCCTCTTATTTTATTACGTTGATCCATCAGACACAGATGTTGGTCATAGAGCAGTAGACACTGAACCTTCCCACCAATATTCCATGACATTTTGTTGCCATGAGACAGACAGCAGCAGACAAAATGGCGCCTGACACTGAAATGCGTGTGAAGCAAAGATCTGTCACTGAATTCCTCTATGGGGAAAAAATGGCATTCACTGACACTTGCTGAACATTCACGGAGACCAAACAGTGGACATGAGCACAAAGAGGTGACGGGTGCTGCATTTCAACAGTGGCAACAATGATGTGAAAGACAAGCCACGTTCCGGATGGCCATGCACAGTTGTCACACCACAAAATGAAGAGCATCTCAAGCTACATTAATTGGCCAGTGATGGTGGCTATGTTGAAAAATGGTGTTTTGTAGCTGAGAATTTGCTCTATCAGATAACATTTTTGTTCTCTTCGTATCCATTGTAGTTTTCACAGAAATAAACAGGAGGCATTACTTTTGGAGCAACCTACATAAAACTACAGAAAAGAGAAAAAAAATGTCCACAGAAGACTGAGCCCCACTAAAAACCGGTGGAACAAGAGCGTTTCCAGAATTGTTATTCAAGATATGAAAATTCTTTTTAGTTTTTCTTACAGCAGCCTTTCCATGGCTTGTTTCTCCCCATTCTCTTCTCTCAGCAGATCCAGATTGCTGTGGTGCCAGCCTAGCGGTGTGAAAAAGAGTTCTTTGGACTTCTCCTCCACCCTCCTGTTGAATAATGATTCTGCAAGAGACAAGCCAACCTTGTTAATAAAAGGTCACAGCTGAAAGACTACTTTGAAAAGGGAAGAATTTACTAGGGCATAAGTCTAAGCTTCTTGAAAGCCTGAGATTGAGCTAGAAGTCACGGCAACATGATGCTATAAACAATATGAAGTGTAACAGTAATAAGCGTGCAAAGGAAAAGCGAGTTACTTTAATTCTCATACTGCCAGCACAGAGTAGGTAGTTTGCTCTCCTGGAATTAAAACTATGGCAAGAGAAAAAAAGTTATATTACAGTTTTGCCTATAAATAAGCAGTAAATTCTAAATACCTTACATATTCATAGGGCTTTTCAATTTAGAATATTGATCAAAGGCACAATAATTCAATCTGCAGATAGCTGCTGCTTTGAAGACATATACAAGTTACCTGCACTATAAAGATCAAGTTACACCATTCAGGCTGCAGCACAAGTTTCAAAAATATCTTGGTACAGGCCTGGTTTAAGCATGTCTCCCAAACATTTTAAAATACTATACTACCAATAAGCCCTGATGTGACTTGTAGTCAGATCTCAAACACCACCACTTTGCTAGTCAGGTGCAGAGTGAGCTGCTAGCAAGCTGGTTCATCTAGCCTATGTCATAGTATTTAACACTACAGAACTATTTTCTCTCACATGCTTAAGGTTTTCCCATAAAGAAACTGACACAAAATTTTCAAAAGTCTTCGCACATCTTCTCATCCCTTTTCACCTAACCATCGCATACACAGGTATCTCTCCACTATGTTAAACAGGATAAGTAAAACTGTATCCACTGGACACAGTTTTAAAAACTCTAGATGTCAGTAAAAACTGTAGTCATTACTGGTTTTGGAAACAGTAAACAAGTTTCAGCTGTGCAGAATAGTTCCTGCTTGAAGGGAGCAACTGCCACTTTCAATCACCGCATTGTGTAGCATATCTATAAAACTGTTCTCTATTTGTTTTGCATTACTAAGATTACAAGCTATTTCTTTACATTTTTCTGTGCTTTGAAAGTGTTATGAAGCTACTTTCCACATGGGTACTACTATATTCCAAGTTAGAACTTCCTCAATTTTATATAATGGCTAACTCTATTGTAAATCATTCATGCTAGTAGTGTACAACTTCTCATTGGCAAGCATGTAACCCTTTAGAGTTCAAGCTAAAAACAACTGCATTATCTGAATGCAAAATCCTTATACAATAACCTGATGAAAAAGACACTTTAAAAATAGCAATTTACTTCTTCCAGACACCCGCGCGCAAAATTATCTGCATAGAATAGCAGAAGTTAAGCAGGGTTTTTCCCTTCCCCCCTCTCCTGCAGAAGTTCAGTTGAAAACTAAGCATGATTTCAGCCAAACACTTTATTTTTCTGGATGCACAGACACCAGGATTTCCCCGATTATTTCCTCTTCTCTGAGCTCACTACAATCAACAGCATCAAATGGAAAAATCCCACAAGTACAGCTGATTACAAAATTGGAAGGCGCAGTTTTAAAACTCAGAACTGTGGCTGATGGCCTTTCATTTCAAAAGTAGTAGTGCTGGTGACAGGGAACCCAGAAAGTTTTAAGAGATGAAGCTCTGAACTACTCCGTAGGAGTGTAATTCATTACATTACATCTCCATTTGCTAGCAAAGAAAGTTAGAACTGGCACCTGTTATACAAGTTCGTGGGTGGGTAAATTATGAACAAAAAGTGATAAAACCTGCCACTGAGATTTACTTTCAAAAAATTAAAAGATTGAGTTATTTTGAATGAAGAAATTTGAGAAGGAATTTGAGCTTGAAATAGCTTAAAAATGACAGAATGCAGTCTATATGCCAGTTCTCCCCACAGTAACTTCAGTTTGTAAAGAGCCAACGCTCTATTAAAGGAGCATTAAAGAATTTTCATCATTATACTATAGTACACAACAGCAACATCTGAAATTTTTCCTCTTACCTTTAATAAAAGCATCACTTATAGAGAACATCTGCTGCCCTCCGTTGTCAGGATTCAAGTACTCTGAAAGAAGAGAGAAGAGGGAGATAGGCGGAGACAAATGACAGGTTACACTGGTGTGCCCATATAATTATGATGTACACACCCACACCAGAAGCAGCAGCATTACTCATCTAAGCATTTAGTCACTAATTTAGCAACAGCTTGATGAGTGGTCAAGACAAGAATATCCTCTCATTCTCGTTCTATCAGAAAGCTCTAGGAAGACAAGAAAACACTATTTATTACTGCATTACCGTGGAAACAAAGTAAAAATGAGCACAGACTGAACTGACATTTAAGAGCCTGCTCTTCCTATTGACACTAAGAAATAAAAACAATAATAATCTGAATATATTTGCGGCAAGCTGCAAAAACACCATGGGAATGACCTCCACATTCTCATCTAAAAATACAGCTTCAGGAGGCATTTTGATCACACATTCCAATGAAATATTCTGGTGTTATCAAACTCAGCGAGAGATCAGCCGTAAGATTTATCTTACACAGAGAAGGGAACAAAAAGCAGCCTGCCTTTTGGGAGAGAGAAGTCTGAAGCCTAGAATAGATTGAAGCATTCTGAAGAATCCAGGCACAAAAAGTTAGACTTCCAGTATCTGAGGAAAGTGAGAGTTACACATCATCATTTACATTTGGGAAACAGGACAAAGCTCTATCTGCTACACCTCTTTACCTTACTGGATCAAGAGAAGAATATCAATATTTCAAGCAGGCTCTGTAGCTACACAAACCTTGTTTTCTCCAGAGGCCTATTGTGCATTTACTTAGTTTACCTGTTTCTACATAAAAGCGATTTCAATGGGAAAACAAGCAGTAGCCAGATTTCTTGCACACTGTGATGATCCCAAGTCCAAAACGAACCCTTTATCATCTTTCCTGAGAATGGTCCAGACTTGCCGCCACAAACAATGCAAAGCAAGGCTTCAGACACCAACAGAAAGCAACAGGAAGTAGACAGGACACAAGCAATCACAAGCCTCTGAACAGCAGCACTCAAGAGACCCCTTACATACCAGTATTTCAGACATCTAAGCTTGTCTGCTGTTACCCAGTTTGAAATCAGATACCCAACAGATGATCAGTGTACCAAACATACATGGCAAGAAGGGGCAAGTATCCCCTGCAGCTCAGTAGTTATTTGCAGACTCCTTTCAGCTCTCGCTTAGATGAAGCATTTAGTGTTACAAGCAACCTAGTGCTTGACCTAAGTTGGCTCACCTCCAGCATTCACCCATAGCCGCACTAGCTAGAGAAAGTCACATCGGACTGTCCCTACACATGTACACATATACCAACACCTCGGTCCTTTTCAACATCACAGCAGCCTCAGGGCAGAAGCTCTTACTGTGAACACACTGAAATTAGATCTGATATATAACCCTGACTGGCACAGCCAAGGCAGCAGCTACCACCAACTGAAATTAACCTTGGTTAATTAATCTAACTAAAGAAGCAGGTGACACCTTCAAATAGGGAACACTTCTCATCAATAGAGTTTCACCTCCTGCAACTTTGCTTCCTTCTATTTCTGTCCCAAGGGAAGTTTCTAACAAGGTAAGAAAACCACACTTCTTCCTAGGCCAGAGAGGATGACACACTCATAGCTGCAAGTTTGAGCCCCTGAGAGTGGCTAATAGACATTTCTTACAGAGATGGGATGACAAAAGAAAACCCAGAGAATCCTGTTGCATATTTTGTAGCCCTATCTGCAAGCAGTTAGCTGTCAATAAGCTACCCTACATTCTCCCCTCATCAAACACACACACACAAAAAAATACCACCACACACAATATATAAAGGCAGAAGTGTAATATTCAAGAGTATTATTGGAAGCAAATACCACAATGTACACAAATTCACAGGTCTCCACTGGAAACCAGCAGGTAGATATTTCAGCAGATAAATCTATAGAATGTCTAAAAGTCTAAACAGACCAGCCATAACTCAGTTTTTCTTCTAGATACACAAAGCACGCATACATCCAGAGACAGCCGCTAAAAACTGCGGTATATATCCAAAAGGCTCTGACAGCAGAACTCTAAGCCTTGGCAAACAATAGCAATAAGGAACTGTGTCATTACACAAGATTCTCTTCTCTTCCCGCTCCTAACTAGATGCTGGCTACCCAAAATACCTGCCCTCCCAGGATGTTTGGCTTTGAGGGCATTTAGGAAATTTTTCTATACTGACGATTACGTCATTTTAAGCACAGTAATTAAAAGCCATGTTTAAAATAAATGAAGTCATTTAATCTCTTCATCCAATCTAAATGCAGAAAGCAATATTGCTTTGTTTCCCATTTTGAAACATGCCAGAAAGTACCATTATCTGGGAGTAGATGATACTACAAGTGAGTCACTTACACTCATTTTTGAGATATTACATGCCAGCTGGCTTGGAGTCACTAGAATTTCATGGGAGCACACTGGACGTTAGTCAGCCGTTCACATCACAAGAAGTCCTGCCACTAGGCCCAGATCATATACAAACTGCTGTTACACAACACAGCTAGCACATCACAGGCCACTGCTTCAAAGCAGCTGGCCTCCACAACCAGTGGAAATCGCATCTCTCAATCATTTGAAAAAAGCTGCTAATCGCTTAGATCAAAGTTGAACCTGCACTTCTAGCACTGATGCTTTGTCCCCTCAGTCTGACCCCAATTAGTCTAATTTACACAGCTGTGAGGAAATCAAGTGAATAACCTCAAGACGTGGGTATCATCTTCAGCTGTTTCCTTTTTTTCTTTCTAAAGAAAATTAAGTCACAGCCTAGTCACCTGGTCTAAGCACAGGGAAATTCAGATGAAATCAAGCCCAACACATTCGCCTGGCACAGGGAAGTTACTGATCTCTAACACCTACAAACCCAATGTCATGAAATAGCTACAGTGCTCTGTTACATAGGTCACTCTGAAAGTAATGCCTCCTATTTATTTCCATGGAAACTACAACTGCTACAAAGAGCACAATAACACTATTTGATAGGGAAACTTCTCAGCTACAAAACACTTTTTTCCAACATACTCACCACCAGTAGCTATGCATTCTCACCAGTGATGAGCAAAATCCTGCATACCACGCTCAAAAATCTGCACAGCCATCTGGAATATGACTTGTCTGTCAAATTGCAGTCACCATTACTGAAACACACCACCCACCACCTCTCTGTGCTCACATCCACTGTTCGATCTCCACAAATGTTCAACAAGCTTTGATAAATCTCAGTGTGTGCCATTTTTTTCCCACCACAGAAGAATTCAATGACAGATCTTTGCTTCATACACACTTCCATGCCAGATGCCATTTTGTCAGACTGCCCCTCCACCGCCATCCATCACATGGCAACAAAAGGTGATGGAGTATTAGTGGAAAGATTCAACCTCTAGTGTCATACCAACATCATCCATCTCTGACATCGTGGGCCAACGTAATAAAATAGGAGGAATTGCTTTCAGAGCAGCCCTCTATTCAAATAAGCTTCTACATAAAATGAAAATGGTTAACTATCTAGTTCTGCCTGACCAGTGTCACTCTGGTAATCAGTAACACCCTGCAAGGCATCTTTCGCAGAAAATGGCCAGGATCAGTCAGAACACAGGGTGAAAGTCTTTGCTTGCGCTCATACTTTAATATGTTCCGGAACTAAGTTTCAGAAGTCATACATTGCACAGCCCTGGGCGCTGCACAGTTTTGTGACATCTAATTTTCAAAGTCCTTCTGTAACAAAATAGTTAAGCACCCAGGAAATTTCAGTATTGCGAGGAAACTTATCCTGCTACTCAGGACGTCAGTGGACATTTTAACTTTTGCACCCTGGATAGATCTTTCCAATAAAGATTCTGATGATGCAGACGTTATCAGAAGACAATAAAAGACATGAAGTAAGTCTTCTGTATCTGCAGAGGCAACAGATTTTTTCAAAAAAATGCAAGAAAATATTTACTTCCCCACCATGTGTTTTAATGACTCATACTCCCACCTTATCTCAGTTCTGGACATTTTACTGATATTACTTCCCTCTTAAAAGAGGGATGTATTCTGCTATGATCTGTACTCCTAGAAGAATAACCTGGTTGAGAAACCACACATTTCAGGAACAACAAATACTACTCAGGAGAGATCCCAAGATATCATTGTACTGCCATTATACATAATTTAAAAGCAGAATTCTCTCTTTTCACTTCTCTCACTACTTGCCTTCTCTGATGATCTTCCTCGAGCACTCCATCATTAGAATCTTTTTCACAAGAGCTTCACTTCTGGTTATTAAAAACCTTGACTTGGCTGACAGTTTCTGGGAGAAGCAGGCTCTCTTACATTCCCCCTTCATCATACAAAGCTTTTTACGTATAAGAACTGAGATGCATGGGAAACCAGAATTGTCACTCTAACACTGTCCTATGCCTGAACTGACCACAGCCTGTTTTAATACCAACACACACTAATAAAGATAAACTTGCTACAGCTGTAAGCTCATAGGATGCTGCAACACACCTGGGCCTGGTTCAAGCTCTCTTTAAAAAACCCTCCTTCCAATTAAGAATTCTTTGATAAATTTCTCCCTCTCTACAACTCTCCTCCCCTTGCAGATGCATAAACTTTTCATTTGATTAGGGCTTGAGCTGGAAACAAGACTAAAGGAACCATTAACAAATTCGTGTCAGTAGTGCTGACAACCTTCCCTGTTATAAACCACAGCCAAACTTGAATTTCAAATTTGCTCTACTCCTCTTTGAGGTGAGGGCAAGAAAGCATATAGATTTGTTTCTGTAGATGTTTTTAGCAAATGTTAGTTACAGTAGGTAATGACAAATGCTCCCTCTGATTTGTCTCACTCTCCCTCCATTATCTACCACACTTTGGAAGTCAGCTGTGGCCAGTCCTCCTCCCCCACCTCTCCTGAGCTATCACTTCAGTATCAGAGAATGCAATTCACATGTAAGAATAAAGGTAAATCCTGTATACTGAGCCACACCAACAGAAGAGCTCTGTTAGAACTTCAAGAAAGGGTGAATTCGCTACAAGTCCCAATTATCGGTAACATACACAGATTAAATTTGGCCATACCGCGCATCAGTATGATTATTTTTCTGTCAAACATAAACTTAAGGCAGGATTAGAAGCCAGCAGGAAGCTCATCAAGTTAATTTTGTTCATTGTTCTTCTGCTTGCTTTTTTTCAGCTTCACCTCAAACTGGGAAAGATGAGTATTAAACCAGTTTATTCATGGACTACTTTTTCACCCCAGTTATGCAGAAACTGTATGTGTAGGTATGCTCTATTATGTGCAAACAGCAGGATACCTCGTTTCAACTGAAAAGAGAAAGTCACAGAGGAAGTTACACACGCTGCAGAGAAGTTGGTTCAGTGGGACTACTGAGCCTCTTCAGAGGCAAGCATATCAAAACTGCAAGCGAGTGCCAGCTAGATATCGCACGTCCCCCTCTGTAAGACAGCTACTCAAGTAGCGTCCAAACAGGTCAGTGTTATTAGGACCCAGCTCTCCATCATGTGCAACTCCAGCTGGTGACTACCTCGTACCTTTTTGGTCGGCAGGGTGAGGGGGCACATGTGGGTACTTGGAGTGCTTCTTGATATGGAAGTTCACGTTGTCCATCTCCACGTTCAGGCTGATGGAGGCGGCTGAATCACTGTCCATTGTGGACTGGAAGCTGCTGACTGAAGTGCGCTTGCTAGGGCTGGCGGAGTCTTTTAGTGTTGGTAAGGGGGAAGATACAGGGAGGAGAAGGGTTCAAACGGGTATCATGAGGGTATCGGAGAGGAGAAAAATTGTCTTTAATACATAAAGACCAGTGTGAAATACTACAGGAAAACAGTATTTTCATAGTTCTTATCTTGATCTGCGCATGCTGACATACTGAGTCAGCATTCTCTAGTGCATTACTATAGGACCAAAGTCAAGTAGAAGTCTGTCTGAGAAAGAGAAGGCAATTTACATGCCTTTTGTCCACTACAAGTATGAAGCTTTATCAGTTCCAGTAAAAACAAAATACTGTACCATCAGAAGACACAGAAGGACTAGCTAGGTATTGTTTGCTTATATCCTTACAGCCCCATGCACACGTACGCACAAGTAAAGCAAGACGTGGTTAAACTACTATGTCTTGAAGGACTAGAGATAACAGGGAAGACAGACTGAGAACAAGACTTAGCTGAAACTCACTGGCCAAGTTATCTTCCCCTTCATCAGCAATCTGCTCCGTGTCACTGTCATCAAATTTGATGTCTTTGAACCAGGATGGCTCTGAGTGCCCCTCTACAGAGTTCACGGAGTCACTGTCTGGAGAGGGGGTTTCCGAAAACTCTGTGCTCTGGTAGGAAAGAAAAAAGGGTGTTAAAATGCAGCTCTGCTGACTTCAGCTTATTTATTAAGCAGCCTTAGAAAGCAGCCTGTCACAAACACAAATCAGACATTTTAAAATTCAGAAGATACTCTTGGTGGCCTGAGATGAATTAGTCACAAAACCACTCCCCTGGCACAAAATAGGAACTGTCTGGAACAAGAAACAAGCATTTCTTTTCACTTCTCACAGTGCTTAGTTTCTGCTTCCTCCACACTTCCGTACAAGTTGTGTCTAAGTGACACTAAAGGACAGGTTCATTTTACCGCACATTTTCGGTAACCATGCCCAGGGAAGCAGTTTTAAACACTTGTTATCTCCAACAGAAGTGGACGATGGCCATATTCTGTGCTCAGATTCAGGCAGCTTTTGATGCAGACTAAGTCTAAACTACTGGAGCAATTCTGTGGCTGACCAAACAGAACAGCTCTAAGCTTCACTCACAAGTCAGGCTCTGTCTGGAGCTACTGAGTCAGAACAAAGCCTGGCTATAGTGCCAAGTAACCCTGAATGAATCTAAGCAATTACAATTAGCCATTCTGATGTCTACATTCACCCCAAGTGTAAATTCTCATTATCACTCCTTGCACAGAGCAAGTGCAACATGCAACAGAGTTACCAACAGTTTCTCCTGAATCTTGTTTAAGCAGGGAGAAAAGTGATCATATAGAGCTCTCGGCTGATGAGAATTGGCTTTAAACCTGGAATAACATGACCTCCTTGCAAATAGTTACAAACACAGATCCACAAGTGTCTGCTACTAAAGGGTACGCTTTACTAGCGAACTGAAATACTACGGCCAAGAGCTGAAACACACAAGGAAAACATGAAGCTAATGACTGTAAGCTTTCTAGCTGATGTGCAAGGGACAACTAAGCCATTCTCCCTTGTAAGAAGCTGAAGAACACGGAAGACTCATAACTAAGTGCAAGTTTAATTGCAATGAAATATGGTAGGATAGCATCTCTGGTCAGTGGTTTCCTGACTTTCTCTCAGCTAGTCAGCCCTATCTGGAAAGCTGGACAGAGACTCCCTCCCAGTCTTGCATCACATGGTTATGGTACTGAATTCCTTACTGCTGCCATCACTAGAGATCAGAAGGTTATCTTATGTTCAAACATAGTATATCCAAAATACTCATACTTTGGAAATGTTTAAAGCTCAGTACTGGTTATTGCATAACAGACTCTAGACTATGCACATTATATACAGCACAGTTGCCAAAAGCACTGACTGTGGCATTACAAGGCCTCTGGAAGATGCCCACCATGAGAGGTATTGACCTAAACTGGAAATCCTTTCCTTTTCTGTAGACAGCACTAAGTGCAGGAATTCATCCTCCACAAGGCAAAGCTCCAAAGCTTTCTGGGCAAATGCAGCTTCCTCAGGCTTTTGGGCACTAAGGAAAAAGTTGCAGACACCAGTTCTCTATACAGGAGAGCTTATTTAGAAAACACACAATGGCTGCAGAGATAATAATTTTAAAATAATCTAGTGAGCAGCCAAAAGCGGTAAGATCATAACACTACTACTCCCCTTCTCCCTCAAGTCAGATTCACCCTTTTACCTGTAATGGTCGGTACAGGGCATACTCGTCTCTGAAGAGCTGATCATGATGACTGACGCAATCTAGCCAGCGTCCATCAACTAGTGCTTGCCCAATTGCAATGGCTTGAACCCTGGAAGCATGAGAACAGAGACAGTTTTCTGTTTTTAAACACATGGTTTATGGTACAAACATGGGACAAGAGGAAAACGTCATTTGCTACGATTTTTTACTCCTCTGTATTCCATTGCCATACATAACTAGACAATTCTTAAAATACTGTAGAGGGGCAGAGTGTAATGATTCAAGTATGGAGTAAGATGAAGAGACTGCCAGAGCTCTAAAACTGAGATGTCCAATGGACAAGACACACTGTTTGTACTCCTCCAATACCTTTAGCTTGAGTTGCACATATTGAACATTCCTGTTAAGTAAGGACGCTGGCTCTGTAAATATGAAAGCAATCTTAGTTTTATCTCCCTCTTGCATAGTGAAATACATCTGCCTCTTTTAACTTATTTACAGTGTTAAGAGTCAACCAGTTCCACCAAAAATTTAGCTATCAAACACAAATAGTGATCTCTGACCCCAAGGGCAGACTCATCCTTAGGAGCATCAGTGAACTCAGCAGTCTGCTTTCTTCTAGGCTTGTAAAGATTGAAATTAATTTTTTACCCCCTCTTATCAACAAGGAAATGCTTTGTGTGGCCAAAAACTCCTTTGTGAAGCCGGGAGAACACACCTCTATGTTACAAAGCAGGAATCTTTGCAAACATATCCAAAACACATGTAGCTTGGTGACCCTGTGAATTGCATTCTGTTTACCAAAATGGAGCACACAGCTCTGAAAAAGAATTTTTTAGGAGAGTCTTTGCAATACAATCACTGTTCTCTGCCCAATTGAGTGATAACTGCCCCATACACTGCCTCCCACACCAGCTCCTGAACCAGCCTGCCCCCATGCCCTTCTCTGGGGGACCACGGGGAATCAGAATCATACTTGCAGGCAGCAAAGAAACAAAATTCTGATACCCTTCCTTCTTGCTTTCTTGCAAAGGGGTCCCTCTATGGAATCAAAGTTACCCTACATTAGCTAAAACTCACAACCTTCTGCCACAGAGTCAGAAGACACCTGTCTTCCTAAAGCATCAGGGTTACCTTGTGGTTATGTGCCCATTTCTGATGAGCCAGTTCACCAGCTCTTTTCCCACAATGCAGTTGGGATGTGTCCGCAGCCAGTAGCGATGGTCTTGGAACTCCATCCCACTATTGTGATGGCAGATTTTCTTCCATAGATCTTTCAGCTGGACTGAGTCCTGGACAGGAAAATACACAAGTTACTTAGTAGTCTGACCTCAGCACTGGTTTCAAGAGCATCAGCCTGGGTCCTCAAATCAGGCTCTCAATCAAGTACCCTCTACAAACAGGCACAAAAATCTAAGCCATTCTGCTTAACTTACATGAGGGTGCAAAACAAACAGCAGACATAGGATCAGCTCCTTACAACCTTCCTTTATATAAGGTTGGGAACAAAGAAGAAACGAGGCAGTTACACTCAGAGTTAAGGGGCTTAGGGTTTTAATGGAGCAAGCTTTTCTACCACCCGCAAGATATTTATGCCCTCACTACTGCTCTCTTCCACCTAATTCTCAAACTCAGGTGCTGTGTATAAGATCAAGGAAAACTCATCCTTTGGAAGAGGGTTTTTTTTCCCTACACATTCTTTGCTCATCTCAGGTTTTATGAAGCACCCTAGTTCATTTGCCAGCCCAAATAAGGCAAGTACTTGACACCACATGTACACTAGAGTGTTTTCATTTACTTGCATTCTGCTGACATCAGGCAAATACCTGACAATATAAAGGTAACGTTCCTGATTTTCAATATGGCAATGAAAAGTAATTTTCAATCTTTGAATGTGAAAAGAACTCTTCTTTTCTCCAATTGGTTTTGCCCCAGTTGTTGGAAACCTGTCTCTCCACCCCAAAAAGAAACACCATTTTCTACTTAACGTTGCACAGTAACTGCTACCTACAACACTCCAGTCAGCAACAAGAGAACAACAGGACTACTTAGAACTTAGATAGTTACACATTGATTTTTCCTTGAAAAAGTACGTCACAATCTTTCAAAAAATATTAACATTTATTCTGCAAACAAGGGGTGGGGTCAAGTTACATTTTGGTCCAATAGGCTGCAGCAGCTTTAACTCATTCATCAGAGAAACATTTTGAAATAGCTATTTAGAGTTCCCCTTTAAGTAGCCCAAGAAGGGGAAAATCTGAACTTGGAAAAAGACAGAATCAGATCACTCGGTTACAGCTGCAACTGTGGCAGGTATAATACACACAGATCTACATACACTAACTCCACAGAGTAACAAGTTTCCTGAGACCAAAAATCAATATATATTTATGCAAATGCCACATATGATTTCAGGAGGACAGCAGAGCCCAAAGCAGTGTCAATATTCTCCATCCCTGCACCACCTGGAGGAGCCGTCTAGGCAAGAATACTCAAATAAGATCCTTGAAAGGCAGCAAGATACTTCCCCTGCATGACACAAGGAAGCCAAACTTCATTGCTTTCACAGAGCAAGACAAATAGAAGCCTGAAAGGTACCAGAAGGATTTTACGCTCATCCTCGCTGGTCTCTGCCTTCATATGTGTGCGATTGGCCTGGGGGCTGACGGACGTCTCATAGGAAGGCACCATCGGTGAGCCCGACCGATCCAGCGACAGATTAGTGATGCTGGCTGACCTGGAGTGCGGGAGAGAAGGATGGAATTCTAAGTGTTCATTGTGCAGTGCTTCAGCAGAGCAGACAGTGATCTTGTGGCATGCTAAGGGAGAACTTAAGTCTTTGATGCTATCATACTCCTCAATACAGATTTATTGACTAAAGCCCCCTTCTTCGCCCCCAGTCAAAGGAGAAGAAAGGATGCTCAGGAAGCAAGTGTACTGGGGTGGAACATCAAAGTGAAATGAAAACTTCTGTAAAGCCCTTTGTAGAAAGCAGTTAGAGCTAAGTTCAGATACAGCAATTCTTATATGCCTGCATTTGAATAGAGTAGGAAAGGCATGAGATGCGGATAATTAGGAGGTCCAGCACTTTGGAGGCAAGGCAGATGCCAGCAAGGGCAGTTAATACCAGGATCCTTGTTACAAGGCACTGAGATTCCCCCTACTCCTGAACCATTCAAAAATCTCTCCTCCTCACATCTCTGAAATATATAAACGTCCACTGGTGTTGTCCAGTTTGCAATGGAAAGAATTTTAAAAGTTAATCTGTCTGCTGCACTTGGAGGTCTCTCCAGTTGGCCATTTTCCCTTGTATTGTGATACAGAGCATTCACCTGATCTCAGCCCAACTGTTAGGAAATCCAAGCTAGGTACACCAATACAAACATACTATTTTGCAATAATCATTGCAAAGCTACAAATGCAAATACATTTTCCAAATAATTCTGCTCCAATACCCCATAGCTAGATTAAGCCTCTGAATAAACAGAGTACAAACACTTCTCATGTCAGCAGCTGCATATATGCAGTATAAGCTGCATATATGCAGTATAAGCTAGTAATGCTAACAGTACTGTAAGGAGTGCACACAATGTTTCTGCACACAACAACAGAGAAGATCAGAATTTCAATGCTGCACTCACCCAAGAGGCTTGGAGCAGCCTCAGTGGTGAGAACTGTTGCCAGCTCTTACTCTCTGGAATGAAACTCAGATAGCCAATTAGAAAGCTCTATTAACAGTCACACTGACTTTTCCCAAGAGTTCTCAAAGGACGATGTGGCTAATCCCAAGTGCAAAAAACTAAAGCTGAATTATTGCAAGGAAGTAGGAACTGAAGGTACTGTAGGCACAAAATCACTACTTTTTCTTGCTCTTTTTCTTGAGCAGGAGTCCATTTTAGTCATTTATGCAGAATCAAAAGGAAAGTATCTTGGCACTGTATCTGTATACACTAGGCATGATAACAAACATTTTCTGTCCTAGGCATTCAAAGCAAGTTAGAACTCTGCCAGTCTTCTACTGTTCAGATGCTGTAAGTTGAAAAGAACTAGAATTGATAAATCAGCTAGGCAGAGTAATCCAGTTTTACAGAAGGCATTCTTATGTGGAATACGAGATTGACATTAAAGCCCACAACTAAGTTGTTTCACAAAAGCTGCCTTAACTGTGCTACCTATCTGTAAGCAGCAGGGATTTTTAATTTATGTAAAAGGATATTAAGCAAGAGCTAGAACAGTCACACTACGTTTCCTATCTATGTTCTTATCAACACCAATGATATCCAGAACTCAAACGTATTTGGCTAGTCTAAAGACAGAGGGAGATGTTACAATGAAAACCCCTATCCTTTAAAAGAACCTGCAGAAAAGTTTTAATCCTCTGCAACATTTAACTGACGTACTTCGTTTCCCCATTAATTTGAGAAACAGTATCACATATCTCTCATCCACAAAGACCGATAACAGAAGGTAACTTCTGTTAACTGCATCTAGATGCACCCAGCCTGCACCTTCTTTGATTCCTGTCATCTAGAAAGAAGTATGGTCAATCCTGCCTCAAACAAATACCAAAAGCTGCTTTGAGAAGATCTAGAAGCTAGTTTTGCTTAGCCCTGAGATTACAGTCTGTGAATACAGTTACAAACAACAGAAACACTCTTTAAATAAAAAGCTCACAACTTTGTTTCTACATGCTCAGAGTTTTGGCAGAGGTGAGTTATATCTGATCACTACTCCTCAAATGTGAGCCCAGAGGGCTAAATACCACAGCGAGTTCACAAATAGGCAGAGAGAGTTAACTTGAACTAGCAGTTTGGGCCTGTCAGAACCAGCTTAGAATCCTCCTCCCACTGCATGTGTGAGCAAACACCAAAAGCTTTTTAAGTAGGCAATGTCAACTCACACAGGAAGCAGAACATCATCCTCAAGGTCTCCTGACATCACTGCAGATATTTACCACTGAACTTTTAACTCAGGACTCCTTGTCACGTTTGCCCAGAACTGACATCTGGTACTAGCTTATTCACCAAGTTTTATTCCCCCTAGGTGAGATCCTCACCCCTCAGCAGTACAGTCCGTGTTCGCTTCCTCTTAACTGTCCCCGTCACACAGAAGATAAGAACGTGAAGTAGTCCATTCCCTGAAAGGCACACCCAGCATCCTTCCCAGCTGAGTGCCCAAGTCTTTGCTGTCCCTGCCAGAACCCTCCAAACCACTTCACATTCTGTATTCATGGAACGCCAATGCAAGCAAGTTGATGAACGTCTCGTGGCTCCAACACTGAAATCTGGATCATCTTCGCTCTGCTCCTCCTATCTTTGCCTCATCTTTATTTCCCCAATTTAACCACAACAAAAATATTTAACTAGAAACACAGCAGAAGCACTGTGAAATAGAAATTACTTGTTCTTCTCATACCAGACTATTTAATGGGATTAAGCTCAAGCATTCACAAGTTATACTAAGGCTCTCATAAACATTTCAAATTCATTCCAGCACTGTGTTGCATAAAGATCTACAGTGAGACTCTGGCCTAAGAAAACCAGGTAACTTTAACAAGATTATATTTAGTGGATCAGCAGAGGGACTGAGGGGTGGGAAACAATACAAAATAAAAACAACAGGAAAAAAACCACATCTCTGCTCCTTCTTGTCCTCAGACTTAGCCTCCCAGTACCATGTCTCTTTGCTACTCCCTTTTGTTCAGCTGCCTTGGAATTCTCCCTTTCTTAGCCATTTCTTTTCTTTTACTTCCCCTTTACCACCATCTCCATTTGAATTACTCAGTAGCAAACTACAGGTTCCTCAAAGTAGCACATTTATTAGTAGGAACACGTACCTAAGTGGTCTTTTAGCCCAAAGAGTCTCATTTTAGACATGAAATAGCATGCTCAGTAAAAACAAAATGTAAAATATAGGCTTTACAGTGAAGAGCATACAGTGAGTGCATCCAGAACAGGAAATATGCAGATATGATTAGTTTACCTATTCCTAGCTGGAGACTTCCCTGCATCCTCCTGGACAGACCCAAGGCATGCAGACAGTGTTGTAGTTGAAGAGTCTGGGTGAATCAAACTGTAGGAGAAAGGGGTGTGTTACAGATGTTTGAGAGACCTGGCACATGCAGTAATATCAGAACAGTTCCAATTAAAGTACAGTTCATCATAACGTTACCTTCACATCCACAATAGTTAAATCAATGAGATAATAGGGAAATCCTTCCCCATCTGTAGGCCAATGAAATCAGGGGGACAGCACTTAAGACTTCTACTCTCAGGCTCATGTTCTGCTCATCCCCCACCTCTTACATCAATCCGCCCTCTTTCCCTATATCCCTTTCATACAAGTTTCTCCCCCTTTTATTACTTGCTATTCAGGGGCAATGCCTCTACCTGCAGAGCACTATCTCACTATCTCCAACACATCATCTTTGCAATACAAACAAAGATATCTATAACTACTACTAAATAGCTCATATCAAGATACAGAAAAGCTTCTGTAATTGTTTAACACTGTCACCTTTGCCCTGTTTCCCTTCAGTCCAGAAGGAAGGAGAGCAGATGCACAAACACCTAAAACATTAATTCGTACTTGCAAAACTATGAGATACAAGTCACTACGCTCCCACCTACAACAACTGTACCAGTTGTGCTCTGGGATGTAAATATGTTACCAACACAATAAATGGCCTTAATAAGAAAATGTACACAATACAACTGTCTGAGTTGCTGTACTTGCCCAGAATACTCTACTCCTTGACTTTTAAAGGACCTGACACTTTAAGTTAGTTGAAGTAGGAAGGCATGCTTCCTTGTTCCAGCTGCTCAAAGATTAGAGTAGCATCAGACAAGCAAATACAGCACACCCTCCTAAATACCTTTCTCACTTCTCTGTCGCACATGACAGGAGGAGACAGCCTTTTTCTATATACAGTATTTTGGGAAGAGATTGAATTCCCAGATTTTCTTCTGACGAAAATTACTTCACATACAGAAATCACATAATATCAAATAATTTAAAACACTTCACTAGAAAAGTTTCCATATTTCAATTTGAGGAGAAGAATGTGAAAACCAAGCACAGGATTAGAATCTTGTTCTAATTCTACATGCTCCTAAACCAGCAGCTTTTGTCTCAACATGTGACAGCCTAAAAACACAGTTAAGACTCCAGAGCTCAACAAAAAGCCCTTCACCTTACCTCTGCCAGGTCAGATCCTCCTCCAGAAAGATGTTGCGGCTAGCTTTACGGCTCCCAACTGGAGTGCGAGGCTCACCAGGATCCAACACTGACACGGAACACGCAGAATCGGACAGAGCATTTAAATCTTCTCCAATGGAATTGCTATCTGTGGAGTGTGCATAGCTTAAGGCTATTTTGCGGCAGTAAGTACAGGCTCGGAGATCCCCTACGAATAGAGGAACCAGACAGTCTAAGTGAACAGGAACGAAGAGTACACTGTTCCTTTAGGATCAGGTGTGCAGTGGTGAGAAAAAGAAGGATTTCCTGTTTCAAAACATCTTTGCATGTTAAAGTCTAGTTCTCTTACTCCCTTGAAGAGCAAAACCCCAGATAATTATACACCAAGGGAACTTATCCAAGTCAAATGATGCCTAACACATGATCAGTTGGAGAGAGATTGGTTAGGAGAGTAAGAGACAGGGCACAGGGTACAACAATAGCTAGTAAGATGTGACATACGAGTCGATGTCTGGAAGTAGGAATTTTCATCAGGAAACATCTAGAGTTTGCTGATCAGCATTTGAAAGGGTTTCCCTTGCCCTCCATTAAGAACACACAGCCTACTTTCTGAAGTGAATGTCCTTATTATATAGTGGCCATACTTGTTCTGTCATCACAGTGTTGGTACAAAGAAGCAGACATGGCATAATCCAACAACACACGCGAGAAAAGGTAGAATTGGGTCCTGTCATCCCTTAAGATTACTTCTGAGCCTGGTAGAGACCTGTACAGCATATCTAGATGTCGGAATCTGAAAGGCAATAGTACACAGTTGAGCACACAGAGAACGTTCTACTTCTCAGTGATTAAATCCTACCTGTGTAGCCCATGAATTTTCCAGGGATTTCTTGATTGCAGCATCTACTACAGAAGATCTGCCCGCAAAGTCGGCAGTGGTGCCTCCGACGGAAGGTGGTGAATTTCTCACTACAGTCATAGCACTCTTTGCACTGGCTGTCAGGCATCCAGTACTGCTTCAAATCACTGTCCTACATACAAAGCAAGGCAACATAGAAAACATTTTTTGTAAATAAGAAAACATGTTTAGATTAACGATTGCTTTGTAGGCTGTGCACATTAAAGGATAACATCACTTCTTCACATTTGTGCATGTGCATACTTGGGTATAAGTACACGCATGCACAGAAGTTATTTTTCACACAGTTTTATAGCAAGCCAGAAGACTAAGACAGTTCTTAACTGCGAGATTAAATCTATCAAGCCTTTGCCTTCTTGATTCAACATGGATGGAAACCAGAAGATGAAAAACAAAGCAAAAACCATGACCTGTACACAACAGTCAAGAAGCAACAAAGCTTCTTGATTGCTTCTCCCTTTTCACTTGCTCCTTGCACAGCAGGTCCTCAACCAACACAGCTTAGTATCAGCTGAGGTTCAGTTTTTCAGAGGTAAATTAAGCTATCAGGAATTCGCAATGCAAGATCATTTCAATAGCTAACACTGGGATGTCCTCTGAAATGATAAAGGACAAAACTATAAAGTTTTATTACATTGCCAAACTTTTCGTTGTCCAGTAAACAGCTGCAAAACTTGACTCCAAGACTGATGTAGCTTCAAAACTCCAGGTTAATTTCTATGTGAAGACAACTGCAGAATACACATTCAGCAGATAATGTCATACACTGATTACACAGCATGGGTGCAGCCACAGTTTGGTCTCAATTTTTAAGGCTTGAAAACAAAGAGGTGAAACCTCCATGTGCTGAAATAGCTATCAACAAAGTAAGACAAATCTACTAATTATAATTCTGAGCACGTCAGCTACAGTCACCATGGATGGAGGCAACTGCTAATGGTCATGTGACAGCTCTGACTGTGAATCATTCTTTTCTAGAGTTCGACTCTGGCAATGAGCCCTTTTAGAGGGGCTGAATACATGGGATTTTTCTTAGGAAGAAAAAGAACGGCATGAATTTTCTTAAAACAAGCCAAGAATAAGCACAGAAAAGAAAGCTGATCTGTATTCCAGTTTTCGCATAAGGAAAAGGTATATCCTGGATTTCCATTTATTTTTGGATATTCACAAAGTGAAGTTTAACATAGCTGCTAAAACAGTCTTGAGGCGAAAAAGACCAAGATGACAATTTCATGATATATTTGTCCATCTTGTACAGAAAGAGGCCAAAACTGTTCAAGACAGTATAGAAAACTTTAACGTGAATAATAAACTTCAAGCAGAGAAAACCGTAAGGAAGAGCTTTGCCAAGGAACTGCTGCAAAGCTACAGAGGATGCTGATGAACAGTTTTTGCTGTGGTTCTGCAGGATGAGCAAAGTCTCCGGTTCTACCACGTGGACAGAATGGCTATTCTAGCCATAGAACATTCTACCATATGCAGCCCCTACCCATGACCTCGACCGCATTGCTTCTGTCACATTTACTTATGGCTGGGTGTTGAGAAACTCAGCCATTGCAGATTTCTCTGTATTTAGGGAGAAGCATAGAGGAAGGAAACTAGAAACATCTTTTAAGCTCTCTGCCTTGCTCAGCTTGAAGCCAACACCCATAGCAAGAACAACCTACAAGGCAGGATTCAGAACAGAAACCTGTTACTCTGAGCAGTACCTTTCAGGATGTAACATGTGCCTTCTACAACAGTAATGTGGTCTCCTCTAGAACTAAGCCAACTCCATAGCGGGAAGAAACTTGCCTGAAGTGACTCAAGCAAGATGTGTTTGCAGGCAGGCCGGGGCAGCAAGGCATCAGCGTTTGTACATGTCAGTATGCTGACAACTGAATGACCACTTCCAGAGAAAGATCTAGACTTATTAGTTTACTGCTGCATCCTGCCTGTTTGAACACTAATTTCCCAATCGCCTCAATGATAAAATTTCCAAGGCCTTCAGAATCTGTCAAAAGTTGAAAAATATGTAAGGGCCGTACTCAATGTCCTGCTAACTGCAGTGAAAGGCTTCAGTTTCACCCCCAAAAATATCACTCTCTGTCAAAGCAAAGTTTCTTTAAAAAGCAGAATGGCACTTAAGTGAGTTTACTCAAAGTCCACCAGCAAAAGCTATCAAGACAAAAGCCTTTTTCCACATTAATTTAATTAAATATACTTTTGCCTGTTCATTCCTTGTGTTCTCAGACACAGCTATTTATATCATGACTATAGATAGTTGTGGTTTCTTCTCTTGACTAGACCCTCCCGTTAAAGGCCTCATCCAAAACAGCAGAAGGAAGCAAAAGCAGCACATTAATAGCAACCACCAGACCACTGTCAGTTGAATCAAAATGGTTAACAGAACAAGACTTTCAAGTGAATACTGCTGAAAATTCATTACCACAGTAAACAGATTTAATTCATCCCTAGAACTCTCGTTACTCTTTCTGACAGGCAATGTGTTTCTCCTCCCCTAGGAGTGCCCTCAAGGAAGAAAATAGTTAGGTAATACTAGATAAGGTAATACAGAAAGGGGAAGTAGTGTTAAATGAGAACATCTAGTCTAGATTCAAAAAAATGAACAACAATTACAGACCTCTGGCACGTCAAAAGCCATCACCAATTTAAATTATTTCCCATGCACTCACACAATGAGTTCTGAGCTCATTCACTCATCCTTCAAACATCTGAAAAAAATCTCCATGATACATAAAGAAATGAAGATCTAGGAGCTCAGTACACAGCTGTTTCTAGATGCTTTGGCATACAAACCCCACAAAAGTACCTGGCTCTTCCCTTCCATGATTTCTTTGAGGCGCTTTAAGACAGTGCTGAGGCTTCTTAACTGAACTGCTGTTCGAGGATCATGACCTCCAAGAGGAGGTTCCACTTTCCTTCGATTGTCTGCAAAGGAAGGGAGAGTAATAACACTTACTCCATGGCACACCCACATTTACACCACAACATGAAACTCCATTGGAGAGAGAAACATTCACATGAATAGGCGCTTTACAAAGTCACAGTGTGCATCATTTCTTGCCCTTATACTCCTCTCCTCCAAAATGAGCTTTTGATGTCTGATAGCTTACTTTGGCATTTTAAATACTATTCTCTAAGCGTTTACGAAAAACCCATTTAAATTCTGAGAATTACAATATCTTTTACAGAAGTGATTTTCAGTTTACTGTATTAACCTTGTAATATCCTTTAAGAAAGTAACCGAAGTCTTGCTTTATAATGCCCTCTAGGATACTAATACTCACAAAATAATTGTAACAATTCCTTTTAGGACTGCTATGAGTCAATGGCTTAAGCTTAGCTTACTTACAAATGACTGCAACAAGTCTAAGAACTCCATAGCTCAGTTCCTATTACATTCAGTAACTCAGAATAAAATTTATCCAGAAGTTAGATGCTTAAAAAAAAAAAAAAAAGTCAAGCTGCTGAGAACTTGTACAGGCATTCTTCTTTAACTACAGTAAAGAGACTACTGAATAAGAATGCAGTATAGTTAATTTCTTCCCTGTAAATGCTAGATTGCTTTGAATCGTTGCTGTACTACTAACAAACTGGGTCCTTCTCTCCAAGAAGGATCTGCAGACAGTGCTGTACTTAACCAACACGTCAGAGTCACCTTTCTAAATATTTTTCTGAATAGTTTAAAGTTTCTTACCAGCTTTGCTGCTCTCCATCTGACGACTGGCATTTTAATCTGATTCCCTCAGCACAGGAAAAACAGACATGGCTGCTTTTTGTTTACAGCTTTAGAGACCACTGATGTCAGCAGGAATGCTGACAGCACCAGCAGAAGGCTGTTAACTGTTGCACTGCAGTGAGAACTCAGCTGTGCCTCTGTGTGCAGGAGATCAAAACCCTTAAGAGTAATGTGATTAAAACTGCGAGATTCCATGCCTTCTCTTCAGGTTCTTAGTAGATATTTTTAGCTAATTAAGTTAATGGTACGTGCATATAACGAACTCCGTGTACAACACAGAATACACAATAGATCATTTTAAAAAGACCTGAGTACTTAAATCCAGTGGCCAGCCACTTGAACTTTATTTAAAAGCCAAATAAGCACGCTTTCTAACAGAACCAAGATTTTCTAGGGTGATTTAAGTGACTTTTTCAGGAAATTATTATCAGGTCTCCTGTCCAATTAGCCACAAACCTTATAAGGCAAGTGATTACTAAATTATGAACATACACAGTGCTGAGGAAATGTCACATCTTAACCCCCACTGGGCCTCTTGTTAGTTAACGGCTGCTTGCTGTATTACACAAAACAATGTCAAAAGGTTGTCGTCTACATTAGAAAAAACACGCCATTAGCAGTAGAGGCATCATTAGATCACCTTCACTTCCACAAACATTACAGTCTTTTTACAAGTACAAGCTTACACAGCAGCAACTGTGTTTTCTTTCCATTTCTTTCCCATCCACACACTCCCTGAACACGGACTCTGAATGCCAACTGAACCCCATACCGATTTCCAATTTGACTCATTTCTAACCTATTTGTCCTCCATAAGCTAAAAATTAACTCTTAAAGAGCCAAAAAATATCTCATATTTCAACAGTAATCCTCATCCTTCCTACATGTGTTCATAGCAGCAAAATCTACACATCCTCTGAAATACAATGTTTTCTGCCTCTTCTTACTGATTTCTGATCTGAATCTGGACTGTGATCACTACAAACGTAGAATACTATTCCAGCTATAACCACCTACTAAGCTTACGTGTTCTTCTGAGTTCAATTCACAGAGATTAGCTGAGCTGACCAAACACTAACATTGGATGTAGAACTTCACACAGTTTCAACAGTGAACAACGAACCCTACCAGGGACACAACAGTTTTGATAATGCAACATGAGCTGCTTTCTAGTTTCCATGGCCAAAGCACAGTTTCACATTCAAGCTCACTGTAACAGCTTGAACATGTCAGTGACTTGAGGAAGATGCAAAGTATGTCATTTTCCAAGGCCTTTTTCAATGAAACAGATGCTCTGGTAATAGGTCATGTTCTTCATGCTTCCCAATAGCCACCACATAATTTCACTAGGCCTTCTTCCTTCTCATACGATCGCTGTCCCTTTTTCATGTCTACTAAGCCTCTCTGCCTTCCTCGTTACTGTCAGTCTGCTACAATCTTGTAGCACCAACAGCTTTCTTGTGCTGTTCAGGTAACAAGTTAGAATCACTTTTACTACTATGGTGGTGACTATGTTGAAAAAATAGTGTTTGGTAGCTGGGAATTTGCTCAATCAAACAGTGTTATTGTGCTCTTTGTATACGTTGTCGTTTCCATGAAAATAAAAAGGAGGCATTACTTTTGGAGCAACATAGGTATATGCAGCCCAAGACAATTTCTGTTCACTAAATGCAGCCCAGACAAGCCAAAAGGTTGGGCATCTATGCCCTAGAGGGAAGCCACAAGTCAGTGCAGACTCCTAGTACTGGTTTTTCTGCCACACAACGCACAAAGTGTCTTTGACCTAAACCTGGTATCCAGCAGTTCCTCCTATTTTCACAAATGCCATTACATGCCAATATAATGTTTTGATGTAAGCAGTCCTGAAGGAAACACACAACTGCAACCCCACACATTTGACACTAGACACTTTCCTACAAAAGACATCCTTCCTTCTTTTCTTGCATTTGCAGTTGCCAGACAGCATGGTCCCTGAGGAACAAAAACATCTCCCGTGCAGACAGTGCAAGCTAGTGGACTGATGAAGGGTAGGAGTCAGCATCTTCAGAAGCAATTCCATTCCACCACTGTTTAGAGGCACCAGCAGCCTTGCTCCAAGTCTTTTATTTATTTATTCATTTCAGTTTGCTTAAACTTGGCATAATATTTAAACTCAAGTAGGCTAGGGAAACCTTGGTGAAGGACTTACCCATTTTCCTGCTTATGTTTGTCCTGTTGTTTAGAAGAATCTCTTAAGAATAAAGGCCAAGGCTAAAAAACACCCAGGACTTGCAGATACAATGTTACAAGAAAACTCAGCTAGATCAGACACTTCACTGACACTGAACAGAGCGGGTGAACTGAACTACAAATCCAGGTGTTTCTGTAAATCACATCGCTCACTTTCACACTTGGGTGTCTGAGCAAGTAAAACTACCTGCAGTAAGAGTTACAAATAAGTTCATGATTCTTTTTAGTTTAGGAGAACAGTTCATAAGATTTTTTTCTGCAATCCAGCATTAGCTGCAACAGCAGAAGTCAAATTCTCTTCTGCTCCATATTTGGAAACACTCAAAGATCAGTTCATTCAGTACCTCTTAAGGCAACAAAGCATGAGAATTGATTTTCTAAAGCTTGTTTCTGAAAAAAAGTAAAGCCTGATTTGAGGGGAGAGGCAAAGATTTTTCCCTCCTCAAATACAGCAAGATGGACCTGAAAAAGCCCTGCAAAGCCTCTCTACCCAACCTGTAGGCTTTGACTTGAATTACACAGCTCATGTTTGTTACAGCACCAAGGTTAGGAGCAGATGCAGAAGATGGTCAATCCTGAGTCAGGCCACTCAGCACCGAGTATTGCAGAAATTTCTTCAGGAAGTCAGCAAGTTCAGATCGGTCTTGTTTTATTTTCTTGGAAACAGTTCCATGGAACTCCTGTTTCTAAGTATACTTTCATCCCAACCCAAGAGTATGTATTAATTTTCTGAAAAGTACTTGGAACAACCCAGCAACAGTTTTTGACTAAGTCTTACTTTTCTGGCTGCACACTCCCAGCAGACGTCAAACATGAAGATCATTTCTGCCTTCTATTGTACCAAATCACCTACCTTGCCTAGAGGTTTCTAACCTGCCATCCAGGTTAGATAACTAAGAGAGAAATAAAGTAAGCTGACAAAGCAGCAAAGAGCACACAACTGTACTTGGGGTGCTTGAGAAAACCTTGGGGAAGAAAAAAAAACAACCCACATCATACCAAACAAACAACCTAACTTCTTTGGTTTGTTGAGGCAGGTACAACTGAACAGCACAGACAGCACCAGAGTGCAGTGAGGAACACAATGGACATGGCTTCTGGACCAAGCACTTTTCTGAAAAAAGCATACGCATTATCTATGTCTAAGATGTGATTTGTTTGCAACAGGTTCCATACTCTCAGAAATAGTGCCTGGCACAGGATCTTTACCCAGCCTTGCAGCTTGCCCAAGACTATCAAACAGATCTCAGCGGGGACCCCTGCAGTCTCTATTAACCAGCTCTTCCACGACTTCAGAAGTGCAACTGTATAATGTCTTTATGAAATCACATTTAACTCTCACTCCATCTACAAGAAATTTAGTACAGCATGTGGTAACTGAGCCTAGGCTACAAATAAAAAGGTTCAGACAAGTATCTCTTCAATTCCCCTCTACAAAGCTAAAAGAAAAAACTCCTTTGATGACACCAACAGCAACCTCATTCAGACTGAGCTTTTGTAGTTTGCACGTTGCTATTAAGAACCTGAAGTCTCCCAGAACAACATGCCCTTTCTCACTATCAAGATTCAAGTTTTAATACGTTGGACATATTTTGGTATCCTCTTCCATTCCAGTGTTTTGCCATTTAAACAGCAGAACCACCACCAACTGGTATTTTGCTGGAACCCTGGAAAAAGTGGATTTATGCTTCTGAGGTTGAAGTGCAACCTCACTTACTGAAGCAGCATAGCCTGATACCAAATTCCACTGCTGACCTACACAATGAACCCTCTGTTCGCCTCCTTTCACCTCATTCCAAAGCAACCCAGACTGGCTGGTACAATATTCCCTCGTAGCATAAAGAAATGAAATTACCTAGGGTTGAGGAAGATCTTCTTTGTAGCTCACCAGTTAGTTGTTTTTTGTACGGAACTGGTGACCTCAGAGACTGAGCCCTGGGGGGATGCTGAGGACTGGACCAGCTGCTGCTCAGTGCCTGTGAATCAGTCTGCGCTGCTTCTGCTCTCTCAGCTGGGGATGAAAGCCTGCCATCATCTGGAGTTGACAAAAAGCAAAAAAAAACAACCATTCAGATAGGACAGAGAAAAACAGCAGAATATGCAAAACCCTCATTAGGTTCATTATTATACATAACACATATGAATTTTTAGTCTGAAAAGTGCCATAGAAACATCAGTTCAGAAACATCCCTAATGTGAGAAGTGTTTTTAAAAAAATAGCAAGGAGGAACTATTTCTGACATGGAATAGCTACCCTTTATTATCAGCTTCTGCCCTCAGAGGAGATTTTCAGTTAAGTTAGCAGCCAGCACTGTGGTCACTTCAAAGTTACCGCAGTCTTTAATAAACCACCCTTCTCCGTCAGAGGATCAAGCATAGACAGGTTCTCAGTGATTCCAGTAACGTGACCATCTTGTGTGCTGTTTCGCAGATGTTTTTTTCCATTCTTTCAGAACAGTACTTTGCTGACTCCAGCTACATTTGCCTGAGACAAACATACTAAACCAATATTGACCGATTTATGTTCCTTTCAATAAATTAATTAGGACAGGTGATATTCTACTGTACAAACTAACAGCAGTCGTATCAAGCAATTATTTTTCATTCTGCCTAGGAATAATCCAAACAGATCAGCTTGCTTATGTAAAAACCTATCTTAGCTCCTTTTCCTCAGAAAGTATGCTTCACAGAGCTGGAAAATGAACAGATTAAACAAAAGCAGTTGACTGGGCTGCCATCTCCAGCAAAGACAAAGGTAGTTTTTGCATGATGCACTCAGGTGCATTCTTTCACCATTCTATGCAAGATTATTCAAGAAACCAAAACCAGGAACTCACATAGTTCTATAAGAGCTTGCCTAACAATAACATAAGTGTTTCTTGATAGACACAGCACAAAGGCCAGCATCAACTACAACATTTTAGTATACAAAACCTTCATAACGCTTGATGGAGAACACCTAAACCGTACAAATTAAGGACGGACTTCCTATAAATACACTGCTTTTTTGCAGCTCCACTGCCTGCCACCCAAATGAAGGTATGGAGGTAGATGAGGAGTGGAAGAAGTCTGGAATAAGAACTTGCTTTGGAAAGGCAGGCAGATATTTCACTTATATAAGCTGGCAAAGGGTTACTGCTGTTTTTGGCCCTGAAAACTTAATACAGGCAAGGGACACTCAGACAGCCAGATAAGAAGCACTGCACATTTTGTGCTGTCTGCTGACTAGCTTGTCTCTGACCTTCACAGGCAACTACAGAGCTCAGGTGCAAGATGTTGGCTATCTTCTCCCACAGCAAAGCTCTACAATGTCACCCAAGAGCAAGACGTTAACATTCTGCACAAAAGATTGACTCACCATACACTCAGCCAGTGGTCTTACATTATACTCCTATGTTCAGAGATGTTTCCACAGGTTTATGTGGCAGCAGAGGCCATTAATAAAACAGACAGCGCAAAACACATGTAAACACATTCTCCCAAGCACTTACCCTTGCTGAAACGGAAGAGATTTACAAAAGAGCTGTAGGCTGATTTAAAAGGAGGCTCATCCTGGTCAGGAGTCAGGGGTTTGAAGTGAGTGAGATGAGATGGACTGCTAGGAGAACGAGGTAGATCACTGGTAGAATCCAGTGTCGGAGACCGCTTGTCATCTGCTGCCATTTCACGTGCCCTAAAAAAAGTTCAGCAACACGCATTATACACAAGGAGGTGAAGCAGATCTCTTCAGTCAACCAAAAAAGAGGTGTCTCAAATGCTGAAGGAAATGTTCAACCCACCTACATCTGCTATTAGCACAGATCAGAGGGCCAGAATTAGGGGTCCAAGTCCCCTCTCTGGCCAGTGACAAGACAGCAGCACCACAAGAGGTAGCAATTCAAAGCTGCTAGCTAAAGATCCAGAGCAACCAGATTAAGAAAGCAAACATCCACAGAGCCTGACAACATGTTCTAGTTGTTGCTTTATGGGATTTGACTTGTTTGAATTTTTCAAATGCAGACTCCACATGCATGCAGAGAAGTTTCAACTTCAGTTAAAAAAAAAAAAGTCATTAATGTTGTGACATCTGTAGCCCGAGGGGCTGGTGGGGGGGCGGGGGCATGGCCCCATAAAGGGCTCCACACCAGGCCCAGGTATACCTCAGGAAGCACAAGACACACTTCCTTTTCTGGCCAGGTTAACTTCAGAATGGGAAATACAATGAAATGTACATAAAAGTAGGACTGAAAGACTAAGTTTGTTTGTTTGGTGGCATACAGCTTCCTTCCCTTTGCAGTACAATGCAGAACCTCATGCAAGTCACCGGCACAGCAACCCAAGCTGTGTTCTATTTCGTGCCGTATCTAACACCTGCAAACCTCCTTGTTTTCAAGAGTAACTACATTAAAGGAAGGAAAGGGGGGTAGCTGTGTTAGGAAAGTCATACTTGTTGATCCCACTTGCTGTGTATCAAACCCTTCGTCCATATGTACCAGAGTCATACTTTCCCACATGCTCTATTCTTAAGCCTCAACAGACCCGATATCTTCCACTCTGGTAATGCTATTCGTACAAGCTAAGGTGTTTACTTCCTTCATCTTTGCTTAAGCAAGACTCAGTGAAACATCTGACAGCCACAACACGGGGAGCTGATGTGACCAGCTGACCCCCTTTATCTCTGCTCAGGATCAAAACCGTTTAACAGCCTATTTCCTGCTTGGCAGCTGATGCATGCTCCTTCATGAAGTCACAGTTCCCACAGCTGTTTCCTACAGCATATACCCATTTTGCTGTCTGGAACATTTTCTTCTAAGTTTTCAGAACTCCCAGTAACAACCCTCATGGTTTCTGCATGACACTGGGAGTGTGCTAACAGGCTGCACTGCATGCAGCTCAGGCACTGAGATCTGACTGCTCCCACAACAAACACACAACAGCAAGTATCCCTAAGTCACCCATATCACTCCTCAGCACATTGCTCCGTACAGCAAGCAGCCTGAGCTCATGCTTTCCTGTAATATTCCCATAGCCCTAAACAAAAACAAAGACATTGTTCAAAAAGTGTATAGAAAACGCCTCCCTCAGGTAAATTTGGATTTGCTTTTTCAGTACTTAAGGTAACTGCTAACTTCCATTCTAAGCAATGCACACAGGCTGTGTCTGTGCTCCTCCCCACAGCACCAAATCAAAACACCCTTACAGAGCCAAATAGCAGTCCCATAGCAGCCAAATTCACCTCACAGCAGCCGGCTGCGGCATGGCAGGGCAGGAGAACGAGCGAGTTCTGGTACATGCACGCAACAAATACACAGGCCTGGAAAATAAACTTCACCTTCAAGAAAAAAAGCAAAACAACCTGCTTGCTTCTATGGTGGCAATAGCAGCTCCACTAAAGCTGACGGGAGAAGGAGGGCAATCCTTAACAGTGATCCCGCAGGCACCGGGCTTCGGGCGGTACCAACCCCGCCCTAGGGAGCTCCGCTCCCCCCAAGGGGCAGCCGGGCAGGGGGAGGCACGTACCGGGCAGGGAGACAAACCAGACGCGTGCCCCGACTCCTCACCAAGCGGCGGCAGTGGACACGTTTAAGGCTATTTCAGCTGCGACACTGCCAGCGATCACGCGCTGCCCGCCAGCAGAGCGCCAGCAGGAGCACGTACCAGGGAGGGAACCTGCGGGCGCTGAGGCCAGCAGGAGACCACGACACCGCTGCCCGCAGAGCCCGCGGAGGCCCCCGGGGCCACGCACGGCTCAGCACCACCCGGCCCACAGCTCCCACGGCCGAACGTTTGGACACAGCGCTCAGGACCGAGGCGCGGCTGCAGGACGGCCGCCTGGGGGCAGCGGTCCCACAGCGTTCCGTGAGGCCGCGGGTGAGGCGGGGTCTCGCCGAGGGGCCTCGCGCCCCGCGAGCCACCCACAGCGGCCCAGATACCGCTCGGAATCGCACAGCTCTCACCTGCCGCCTAGCGGGTACCGGGCCGGGTGCAGGCCGCAGGCCGCAGGCGCGGGCACCACCTCTCCCCACCCCACCTCCAGCCCCACACAATCGCCCGCCGATGGCGGCGCCGGACCGAGGCGTCGCTAATCGAGGCCCCGCGCTTATCCACCCACCACCCGGGGCCGTTGGGCGGGGCAGCCTCCTACTAAGACCCGCCCCGTGGGCGCACTTGGGACCGCAGCCTCTAGCGCGGCACTGCGGGTGCTTCCTCGTGGCGCTCCTCCCCGCTCCCAGCTGTGCTCGCCACTCCCCTCAGCGTGGGGCGCCCCCCAGGCCGACCGACGCGCGTTTCCCGCCCCCAACCCCAGAGCTCCTAGGCCTCGGCGCACCCGCTTCCTCTGCTGAGGCGGCGCGGCGCGGCGCCACTTACTGCGGCTGCCACGGGAAGGTGGGGAAGGAGCCCGGCAGCCGCCACCACCCCCGCCACCGCACCCCATCCCGCCCCCGGCGGCGAGGAGGAGGGCTCGGGAGGGGCTGGCGGGGGCGCGGCCCCATAAAGGACTCCGCGCCAGGCCCAGCCTTGCAGTGTCGTGAGCGGCGGAGTGCGGTATCGGCAGGTAGCGCAGCGTAGTCTAGCCTGCGGCGGGTGGGGCCGTGGCTGCCTTTGTCCTTCTCTCTGGTGTGGTGTTCTGTGTGGGGTGGATTTCTGACTGGGTTGGGGTTAGTTTTTTGTTGGTTTTTTAAAATGTATTTATTTTGTTAGCGTGTCGGTAAGAGAGAGCTGTGGCCGCTCGGCTGTACCGGTACCTTTCTACTGGAGGTGCCTCTGAACGCTTCCAGCCGCCGCGGGGTGCCCGCACCTCGGAGCCGCTCTGGGGCGCGGGGTTCCTCCCTTCGCGATCCACGCAGTGTCCCGTGTCGTGACGTCCCGCCTGGGGCTCCACGCTCTCGTTGCTGGGCTGGTGACGACCCGCTCCGTGCTGCGGCCTGGGGCTGGACTCGGGTGCGGCTGTGGCGGGCTGTCATAGGCGGTGTGGGAGTAAGGGTGGTGGGCTGGGAGACGCTGCAGCGCGCACTGGGCAGGCCCGAGCCGGAGAGCTCCTGTAAGGCTGTGCTGGGAGGTGTTGCAATAGTTAATTAGCGATTGCTGGCTCCCAGTCCTTGCTGCAAACCAAGGAGTGTTTAGAATTCGCTGAAACCTGAAACGGCTTGGGTTAAGCATAGAAGGAGGTTCTTGTAGGCCCTTTGCTGGCCTTTGGCAGCTCTTTAGAGTACAAAACTGAAGTGAAAAGGTGCCAGAAGAAGGAAGTCCAGAGGAATTCTTCAGGGAAGTGCACCTGTTGGCAAGCTGGCCATGCCACTGAGAGAAGAAGGGTACTGGGGCTGCAACTAGGGAGACCTGTAGGGTGCTATCAGCTCCTGAAGAAACATCTGTTCCACCACTCCGAGAGGATGTATCTCAGTGGAGGCACATCTTGTGTATCTTTGTTTTCCCTCATGGTAACACTGCTGCAGAGTTCTTAAGCTAGTTTTGCAAGGCATATTGCTATGAGAAGACTGATGTTGTCTGATCTTGTTTAAGTAAGGATCAAACCACAGAACAAGTAATGGTGGGTAGGGCTGTGGCTTAAATGAATGACCAAAATTCCTCAGGCTGTGCAAGTACTAAAAGCCAAACTAGAGTCTCCTGGCTAATGACCTGTGCCTAGGCCATGGGACTGTGAGACAGTCCTTATTTACATTGCTATTCCTAGAAAGTGGGCCCAAAATATTTGTATAAATAAACTGAGCATAAACATAGTGTGATCAAATGATGTTAAGCTTTCTCTTGAGAACTGGAAGGGCCTCATATGAGACAAGATTTTGTCTTTCTGTGGGATAGAAGTGCCTGACTGGTTCATTTTTCAACTTTATGTGCTCAAATTGGGTAAAACAAGGTTGTGAGTTACTGAACACCGAGCCTGTTCATCTAGGTAAAGCCATTCATGGAGCTCAGTGTCTGTGAGACTGTAAGTTTAGGCACAAGGGCTTGGTGTCTCACTGTACTGTCCCAGCAGCTACATACAAGAACTGGACTGTCTTGGGGGGGAAGGAAGTGCCAAGTCATAGCTCTTGCATAATTGGAGTTGAGAACCAAGGAACGAGATAATAAAAAAAGCAGAGCACTGTGTTGGAGAAGCTGAGTGGATTGCGGGGTGGTTGTTAGTTGTTTGTTTTTTTTTTTTTTTAAGGAACAAAGTACAACTGGAGGGGTAGAGTTCAGATTTTTTTTTTAAGGCTGAACAAATATCTTGGGAAACCTCTGTTGCATGTAGAAAACAAATGTGTCCAGTATTTATTTGACCAGCAGAAGTAAAGCTTGCCAGGAGAAAATACTGTCAATGTGTCCCTGCTTCCTTCTTCCCTGGAGAAGGAAGCTATTAAAAAATCTGATATACTAATTTTAGTGCCAGCAGTCTGAGCTGTTGTTAAAATAAATGTCAACCTGCATTTTTTTTTTTTTCAGGAAAAAAAAAAAAAAATAGGAGAAACAGGCAACTGGACTAAAGATGAAGTCTCTAAAAGTGCCCATCTACTGGTGTGAAATTTGGGTGGAAAGAGTTTGTCCATGCTTTCAAATTCCTTCGTAAAACTGTAATTCAAGCTCTGAATTAAGCCATGCCTTTAAATCTCAACTGTTAACCTTTTACTTTATCCCCAGATCTCTCTGGGAGCTGGGATTCCAAGAACAATACCATTTAGATTTTTTCAGGACTTTAGAAGTGGTTATGTATGCAACGTTAGTACCTCTAATTGTGTTGTAAAAATGCAGAATACATGTGTTGATCATATGTGTTGGTACTTTTTAACTTAGGTTCTTTTTTTTTTTTTTTTTTTTACTGCAGATCAAGATGTCTAAAAAAATCCATGGGGGGTCTGTTGTGGAGATGCAAGGAGATGAAATGACACGGGTCATCTGGGAATTAATTAAAGAAAAGCTGATTTTTCCTTATGTAGATCTGGATTTGCACAGGTAATTGCTCTTTATGACATTCAGCCAATTGGTACTGCAATTTACATGTGTCATTAAGCATTGCTCAAGTTTTCTTACCGTCTTATCGCTCCTCCGGCACTTATGTGGAGAGGCTAACTAGCCCTTTTTATACCGGTAACATTCAAAGCTGGCTCCCTGGCTGTTACCTCAAGGGCCAGCCTCACTAAGTATTGCGAAAAATGTGGGCTCATGGTGAAGGTACTTTGATTAATTCTCCCCTGGTAGTCCCTCTGGGGATTCTTCGCAGCAGTAAGCAGTGAATGCTTAATAAGAAGCTCCCTCATAGTCATGGTTTGCACTTTCTTCTCCTATCTTCATTTTCCAGTACCTGGGCAGTCTGCGTGGCTTCCCGCAGCCTAAGGAATTAGGAGCATGGGGTATTTCAGCCATTCTCTGGTTTGAAGCCTAGCATCTATGAACTCTGAGCAGGTCTAGAGGTTCTTGCCATCTCTGAAGACCTGCCCAGAGGGTGAAAGTGTGGTTGTAGGGCACAAACTCTGACATATTTCCTCAAGGCTTGACTTGTGCCGCTGGCAGTGTAAGCTAACTGTTGCAACTATTCCGTGAGTCTAGGCTGTGCTCCACACTCCCTTCTGGGAAAAACAAATACTAGTAGCTGGTATGGCAAAAGGGACATCCTGTGTATAGCATCTGGTCAAGCAGAAAAAACAGTTCCTTCCCTTTCTAGTCACTAAGCTTTAGTTACTAGATAAACATCCAGCAGTGTTGCTCTTTTCTGTGTAGGAAGAGGACTTCAGTGGTAGCTGCCATTATTAAACCCACAAGTCTGACCTTGTACCCTGCTCTTGAAGTCACTTGTAGGCCGCCTACATCATGCTTTCTTCTTGCTAGTGTTGAGGCTCAGACAAACAGGAACTCAGCAGCACAATATATATGCACAGTTTGGAGAACATCTATTTTCAAAGAAGGGTAGGAGGAGACAATGCAGACCCCTAGCTGAGCCAGCACAATAGCTAGATTCATGCAGAGCTGACTGTGCTTCAGGGCTGTCCCACACTGGGCACTCTCAGAAAGCTATTAAAACAGTGAGTGTAGGAAATGTGCTTCCTCTGAGTGTTTGAGGGACAGTATTGGCAGTTGTGCTGCTGGAGCAGGATTGTAGGTCCATTGTCAAAGCTGTTTTCAGTTTGAAGCCTGGTGTTGCTTTGTGTGCTTCCTTAAATTAAGGAAGCAAGAACTCTCAGTACAAGAGACTTGAAATAAATGCCCATATTCACTTGGGGATTGTGCTGTTCCATACCATGAGAAAACCAGGCAGAAAGTTCCATTGCCAAGAAATTCAAAGGAGAAAGCAAAGATGCAGGCTGTGTCCTGTGCTGAAGATGGGCTCAGCCATAAACTGAAGCTGTGTTTTGTATAGCTTCCCACCAGCAGCTGAAATATCAGTATATGAGCCTGTGTGTTCTATTAGTGTGGATGCTGCTGGAGTGGGAGAGGATTAACTTCAGTAATGGCAGAGTACAGGAATTATGGGGTCCGGTTTCTTTCCTATTGGATGTGAACCAATGCCCTGGGCAATTCTGACTGTTTGTGGGTTTGTTACAGCTATGACTTGGGCATTGAGCATCGTGATGCTACAAATGATAAAGTGACTGTGGAAGCTGCTGAAGCCATAAAGAAATATCACGTTGGCATCAAGTGTGCCACCATCACTCCTGATGAGAAAAGAGTAGAAGAGTTCAAGTTGAAGCAGATGTGGAAGTCTCCTAATGGGACCATTAGGAACATCCTAGGTGGAACAGTCTTCAGGGAGGCTATTATCTGCAAGAACATCCCTCGATTGGTGTCTGGATGGGTGAAACCCATTGTCATTGGCCGTCATGCTTATGGGGATCAAGTGAGTCACTTCAGTGCTTACCTCTCTTATCTATCTGACTAGTCTTTGTCCTGAACTAGGACTCCTGCCTGGAAGTATGTACTTGCTAGTACTTTATGCAGCACCTGGCAAGGAGTGGGAGAGCCTATTTCATACCTTTGTTCCTTAAACACTGCAGTTGCATAAAAAGTATTCACGAGCTGTGCTTGGATTAGATAGGGCTTTACCTAACAACAGGGTAAGCCCATTCCTCTAAGCTGTTTTCTCAATTCTGCTGAATCCTCCTCAAATGTTGTTCATAGCAAAAGCAGACACGAGTGATTTCTAGAAGCAAGGAAAGTTGCCTTGGTGTGTGGGTGGTGTTTTTTCTTCTCTGAACTTGGATCTGTCTTCTAAACTTGATATCAACAGCTGAGGTTTAGACAGCACTCCTGCATGATGTATATAATGGACACATCAGGCTGTGGAATGAAGCAGGGAAACTGCCATTGGTGGAGGTAGTACAAGGCCACGGGAAATGATCATGTAGCACTCAGTGTAGATGTCTTTGGGCAGTCTAGAGAACAAATATCAGCTATACTGCTCCCTGGGTAATGATGCCCTGCAAAGCAACCAAATATGACAGAAGGAGAGTCTTTCAAGAAGAGTGACTGCTTAAACGAATGAGTAAATCCAAAACTGAGGAAGAGTAGTAAGATTAACTGGGATGGGATGGTAAAATAAGGATCGACAGTGGGGGGGAGAAAAAAATGTGGTCCAGCATCTTCAGTAGCATTGAATAACTGAGAAGGTCAAATAATAATAAACAGTGGATTAAGGGGGAAGGATTAAAACCCTGCCAAAGCACAGGATTAAAATGAAAGGAATAAAGTACAGGACATATTAGCAAGACACTTTAGTAACTTCAGAACACCTTAAGGAACAGATTCTCTCAATAGGAAAGAAACTACTTGGAAAAAGGATGACAGACTTCAAGGAGATGTAACAGTAAATAGTACTGTTCAGGACAGTTGGGAAAATGTGTAACAATTTATAGAACACCAAATTCTTAAAACATCTGGAAGGCCAATCTGCACTACAATGGGTAGAAGTAGTGGCTTTTGTTAAGATCCTCTAGGATTTAGCCTTATTCATGAGATCAGTGGTTGTGGTATGAATGGCTTGGAGGGAGGGGAAAGCTTTCTACTCAGAAGCCACAAGTCACTCTGAATACTTGGCACTTCAAAACTTTTGTGCATCTGCAAAAATATATGCTCGTCCACTGGATGGAGCCCAAGAATCTGCAAGCATTTTCCTGTGAAAGGGGATTATCATTTCTGACACAGGCAGACTCTTGAGTACTTACCTCTTGCCTCTCCAGTAAGATAATCCAGGGACCACATGGCCAGTGTAAACAGAGCCTATTCAACAGATTTACTTATTGTAAATGCATCTCTGCACCTTACCCTGCCCTGGATTATCTTCATGGGTCTGTCCTCCTGATAGATGAAACTATCATAAAATTATCATGGCGTGTTTTGTTTTTTTTTTTTAACAGTACAGAGCAACCGATTTTGTGGTACCTGGGCCTGGGAAAGTAGAGATGACATACACTCCAGGAGATGGAGGCAAACCAGTCACTTATCTGGTCCATAACTTCGAAAGTAGGTACTATTTCTAAGTTTTGCTTGGATCCGGTATTTCTTGGTTTAAGTCAACTTTGAATTATTAGCCAGGTCTGTCTGATGGTACGGTATCTCTTTGGAGGTAAAGGATGGAGAAGGCCTGGGTCTTCATCTGTCTGGGAAGTACTGAAAGTTACTTGAAACTTTCCTGGCATCAAAGCAGCACATCAAATACATAATCATACTAGGCTGGTCACCTGTCATGTTCCTTGTATAATGACTCTGGTAGTGACATGCATGCTCTTCCCTCTGTTCAGAGGGGAACTTGCTATCTAAATAGTGCTTGACCTGAGGGGAACCATATTTAAGAGCAATCCAGATACGATTTTTCCCGGTTGTAGTTTGTCTTACTGTGCTCTATATAGCTGTCATAGTTTGAAATATTAAGCAGTATTTCTCAATAAAAATGAGAACTGATACTAATTTCCCAAGGTAGGTAGGAAATCTGACAAAAGTACTCCTGTCTTTGTAGGCTATGACTGTTTTCACATATGCATTCACAAAGGTATTTGTGTTCTGGCAATACTACTTTCCTGATGCAGGTATTGCTAGGCTCAGAAAGAGGAGTTCTGACAGTGCTGGGCTGTGTTGCATAAAGCAAACAATTGCATACAACCTTCTAGAGACCAGGATATTTATGTAGGAGCAGCACCAAGGAAAACTTTACATTGGTTATCTTGTCTGTTAATGGTCAAAAGGTTCAGGATTTAAAGCTTGATGGTAACCTGTGTACATGAGCAGGCAATGCTTTGTTTCTAGCTACTGTGACCTAATACATCAATATAAACCACACAGATTAGCAGTTTGTATGTATTTGGTTTGGGAAATAGGTACTAAAACTGCTCTTTTACTTAATGCAGTTGATTTCTCTGGCATTCTTTCTCACAGGAAACAAAATCTCTAGCATTTCTTGCTGTACAGTCTTTTACACAGAATTCACCTGCTTCACTGCCAGTTATAATATGTTTTCATTTGATAGGTGACTGGTGAGCTTGTATTGAAGATATCTGGCAGTTCTAGCTGTCAGTCTGATTCATTGTCCTGATGCGTTGCATCAGCAAGCAGAAAGCAAGGTAGCACCAGAGATAGCAGGTCACTGTGTGCCAGTACATCTCCAAAGTCCATAAGGGAAGCTTTTCCTGTTGCTGAAGATGTCTTCAACCTTGATAGTGATTCAAGAAATTTGAGTTCACAGTAGGATTGAAAGAAGCTTTTTCTTTATATGTAAATAAGTATTTGAATAAAACTTAACAGCTGTTGCCATAGCTAATTGTGAAACCATGTCTCCTGAGAACAGTCTTTCTAGATGATCAAACCTTGTTCTGCCCTTGACTCACTAAGGGAAGTAGGGGAACAACATGTGTTTTCATTAGTAACAAGAGTTCCATTCTATGCCAATACCAACTTCAGTGACCTTGCTATCATTGCAAGCAGATAAATCTCTGGCTTTTCCCTTCTTTCTCTTGCATGCATATTCATATAGTAATTATCTGGAGGTAAGGACAAGTGGCTATTGGAAGGGTTGGTTTTTTTGTTTGTTTTTTTCCAAAATAAAACAAATGTGGAGTGTTTCCAGAGCAAAGATATCTGATGAAGGCACAACAAATTACAGCAGTGGTGGTAGTAAGATGCTTGAAATGATGAGTATATCTGCTTTTCACTACAAACACAAATAGCTGTTCTCTGCCAATGACAAAGCTTTACTATGAAGTCTGACATCCTACTTTTATCCACCTCCTGCCTTTCAAATGATCTGAATGCTGGTTTCCCCCAAATAATCTGGTCAGTCAGTTTATGCGCTTCTAACACATCTGCATAATACTATATAAGTTATGTGAATATTGATAGTTCTTCAGAGCCTTCTCAAGACTTTACCTTGCACTTAGGTGAGTGGTAAGTTCTTCCCACAACTTGCTGGAAGTGAGCCTGATCAAGTGGAAACAAAGCTGCAGGGTATGCCAGATGCATACAGTGAAGAGATGCAGGAATGCTTGGACAAAGCAGGCTCTCGTTGCTGGAGCTAGTTCTGCAACATAATGGAAGTCTGAAGGCACAAGGAACATAACATGAACAAACCCATTTTTAGCTTTGACTGAACCTCCTCTTCCAAACTGCTGCCTGCTGCTTCAGTGAAAAATACTTGCTATTATTTATCCCATTAGTAGAAATTCAAACACGTTCACTCCTATCAGTTTTGCTTCTTAAATGTGGATTAGGTAGAAACTTCTTAGCGGTATTGGGTGTTAAGATGTACTTAGCTGTAAAACAAAAACATCTTACATATCCATGCATTACAGGACTGTTCCAGCTTTGAGCTGGTAGTGCAAAGTGAATCTTTCCCTGAAAGAATCAGTCTGAAAATGAAAAGTATATCAAGACACCTGGGAATAATGCCAACCTACCCGCCAGCGTATGCTATGAAGAGACTGGCAAATCCTTAACCAAAACTAAACCTAGTTGAATTCTGTCTGTTCTTCTGCTAACAGGCTGTGGAGGCGTAGCCATGGGAATGTACAATCTTGACCAGTCTATCAAGGATTTTGCTCATAGTTCCTTCCAAATGGCGCTGTCTAAAGGCTGGCCCCTCTACATGAGCACCAAGAATACCATCCTGAAGAGATATGATGGCCGCTTTAAAGACATCTTCCAAGAGATCTATGACAGGTAATTGTGATGATTGTGTACTTCCTACCACAGTGCATCAGTCTGCAGCAGAAACATGTTGAGTCTTGTGAATTTTTGCAGTTAATTCAGTATTTTCAGACACTTGGCAGTAATGGCAAACACCCTTCAGGAGGGCTGTACGCCTTTTCTGTCATAGTTTCCCTTGTCCCACAGGACGCAGTACTTAAGGCTTTGCTACATCTGGCTATGCTGTTCATTTCTGCTAATAGAGAGCCACAGATTTTCTATGGGTTCTCCCACAATTCTGAACAGACTTGCATCGGCTGTAACAATTGAGGAAGAAGAGCAAAGATGATGAAAATTCTTCTGGATTTTGTTTTGTTTTTTTAATCTCATCTCCGTACACCTCACTACGCACACTTACTTGCACAAACTGTGCATCCTGTTTTAATCTATATATCAGGGTGTTCCGATTTTTGTTTTCCAGAGAATACAAGTCCCAGTTTGAAGCCAAGAAGATCTGGTATGAACATAGGCTCATTGATGATATGGTTGCTCAGGCCCTGAAATCTGAAGGAGGCTTTGTCTGGGCCTGCAAGAACTATGATGGGGATGTGCAGTCTGACTCTGTTGCACAAGGTATGAGAAGTTTCCTGTGCTATGCTCAAGTAAACCCAATAGTAGTTTCTCATAGTGTTCTGTCATATCTTATGTAATGGCCCAAGAGATGGTGATGGATCTCAGAAGTTATATTTCATACCTGTGGCCAGTCATGGAGCTATCAAGCAGGCAGATAATTTGATTTCACTTTGACAAGAAGTTCCATTGAATGTAGACCACGTATTTAATTGTACTCCTTTGCCAGATAGCAGTATAATAACCAACGGCCTTTCCGTTGTAATGGTTGATCAGTGGTGAGAATACTGGTGCTATACAGATAAGAAAAATTTGAAGACCTGAAGCTAGCTGTCATGTGTTAAACTTAATAGATTTGTAGTGCTTGACCAAAACTCTGTGTAATCAAACTGCCCGATGCCAAAACAAATATAGATGAAGAAACCCACAAGGCAAGATGTGGCTTTATGCGAAATGTTCTTTCTTAAGTTAAGGCCAGTAAATTGCCTCCCACAGAACAAAGATGTGTTGGATTGCTGCACAAAGAAGCTTTCAAACACGCAGATCTCTGAAACCTGCAGGGTTTCGTGCAGGCACGAATGTCCAGTTCTGCCAGCTGACTGTTCCCTTCACTGAAGCAGGTGCTGACATGGAATCGGTTTGTTTCCTATCCCCTCTTGGTGAGGTAGCAACTGGCAGCCCAACACTACTTGCTTAGGATTCTCTGTTCTCAAAAAAAAAAAACCCATCCAGCAAGTTAGGTGGAAATATTAATGTTCTTGAAATGGGGCAGAATATCTACATATCTATACCTTGTGGTCCAGCAGCACTGCTCATGTGAGTTGTTATTTTGAAGTTTCAGAACTAACCAGTTAGTTGCAGCAGCTCTGGTGTTCAAGCATGCTTGCAGCAGAGTTCGCAAAACTCCCTCATGGCAGAAATCAGAGGAATTTAGATGAGCGCTCTGTTTAGAAGACTGAACTATGTATTCTGTAGGTTATGGCTCTCTGGGCATGATGACCAGCGTGCTGATCTGCCCTGATGGCAAGACTGTTGAAGCAGAAGCTGCACATGGCACGGTTACTCGTCACTACCGCATGCACCAGAAAGGCCAAGAAACCTCCACTAACCCCATTGGTGAGCTTCCTTTCGCTGCCTTCAGTGATCTCTACACATGAAAGTACAGATTTGAGTAAGAATCCACATCCCTTCTGGAGAACCTAGCACCACAGAGTAGTTCACACTGGTAGTTCATAATGCACTTGTCTTTCACGTAGACACCCGGAGCAAAATCAGGCTGGCATGGAGTGCAAGCAATAATTTTCATACAATCTAGCCTATGAGACATGCTGTCATTCTTCTGCAAGTGATGGATTTATAGCCACACTGGCCTTATGGTTTGGGTTAGTTGCTTTTTATTTTGCTCCCCTCTCTGATGGTCCAAAAAAACCAGCCACCTATCAAACTGTCTCAGTACTTGAAGTATAAATTCACCTAGAATGCCATGTGAGAAAAAGATACAATGTAATGTAATACTAGAAAGAAGAGGCACCCTTTTGTCCTAAGGACAGCTTACTGTGTAATCAGAGTCCCACTACAGGTCTCTCTGACTTGGGGAGGAAAAAAATAAAGTGACAGGCGCAAAGAGAAAATTTCAGGAGTCAGGGAGTAGTTTGAGTTTTGCTTTTCTTTAGAGCTGCACAAAATATCAAGGATGCCTACCTGAAGATAGGAAGTCTGCTGTGGGAAAGGCAACACCTAACTTTCTTCTGTTTTTAGTGTCATTGTTAAAATATACATATATACTTACTGTACTATCTAAGTTTAGTACAACATCCTAGAAGGAACAGAGTAATCTAGTGTTCTTTCTCAGCCTCCATCTTTGCGTGGACAAGAGGATTAGCTCACAGAGCTAAACTGGACAACAACACTAGCCTCAAGACCTTTGCAACTGCCCTGGAAGAAGTGTGCATTGAGACCATTGAATCAGGTTTCATGACAAAGGACCTTGCTGCTTGTATCAAAGGCCTACCTAAGTAAGTGCATGAAGTATAAATCAGTTATGCTTGGCAGGGACTTGCTTACTTGGTTTTTCTGCAGAAACATTTGTTGGAAAGTTATTTTAGTGTGTATGGCGCTGGAGGTTGGTTACAGAACAGTGCTCTTCTGTAGCCAGTGCTCTGCAGAGGGTTATGAAATGTTCCCTGCACCAAGTACCTTAGTCTATGCTCTTCTGTCCTTGCTACTGTGGCAAATGCTTGGCAGAGGGGAAATAAAAGTATAAAGGAGTTCTTTGCAGGCTGGGTACATTGGTCAGAACTCTTCCTGCCCGTTCATGAGGATGGAGACCTACCTCACTGCCAAATACACCCGGCTCCCTCTTTTCTGGGTCCTTTTCACAAAATGATAAATAGCTGACTGTGGTGGTCTCAGAGGCAGGGCTCAAACCTCCTTGAGCGGTCTTCCCCCACTTTGAGAATTGAACAGCATCACAACTAATGTGTGTCTTGTTTTTTTCCTCCCTCAGTGTCACACGTTCTGACTATCTGAGCACCTTTGAATTCATGGACAAGCTTGCTGCAAACCTGAAGGGGAAGCTGGCCTCTCTGCCCAAACTTTAAGGCTTGGGTTCTACTTGAGATCCGCTAAGAAATTCCCACTTAAACTGCAGTTTACGTGGCACTACATCACCATTTGTGTAACATTTCAAATTCTAGACAAAAATGAACATATAAACTTTTACATTGTTTAAAATATACTTTTTTCTTAAACCTCTTGAGATGCCAGGCTAGGTCTTACTTTACTAAGCAGCTGAATGTAATAGCATTCAAGCTCACTGTGGGCCTAGATTCCTTATGTCATTCTGAGCAAACTTGAGGTTCCTCTCTTATGACTAAATTATGATTTCCTTCTTCTCAAAATGAAAAAGCCAGTCTGTGTCACATCTCTGGTCAAACCAGCAGTGATTTACTATCCAACAGCCCTGAGAAATCAGAAACATCCACTGTGTACTGTCCACTGAGTATAAATGAGCTTGTCACAGATTGTGACAGCTCTACTGCAGCCCCTTTCTTATGTACTTTTTAGTGCCAGCTACAGTACAGTATCCTGATAATAAGGAATTTAAGTCAAAATTAGTGTCTGAGAAGATGCACTTAGTAAATGCTGGAAACAAACCCTATAGGCTAAAAGCCTAATAAAAATGCAGCAGTATCCTAAATGCAGGCTGTGCATTTAGATATATTCCTCCTGACTGGATGTGAATCATAGGAACTGTTCTGTCTTCACCCTACCGTGCAATTCATTAAGGTGCAGAATGTTTCTCCAGTTGTCTGAGGTATCACGTACACTTACTGTGATGCAGCAAGTCAGCTTATGACTGTGAAAAACTATTCCATCCTTTTTGTTGGTTTTTTTTTTTTGGAATAGTTTAGTTCAGACTAAAATAAAAGCCAACTAACATTCTTTATGTCTGTGTTTCCTTTATGTGATTAGGAGCAATGGCGAAATTCTGCCTCAGAAACAGGACTAGGTACCTTTCAGTACAGTCCACTGCGTTGAAACATGATGGAAATGCAAAATAATTTCTCTCCATGGTCAGAGCAAAGTTTTAATTTGTTGTGGCTTGTGGTAACACGTCACCTGCCCTGTGATGGTAAGCATCAGGTAGTGCACAAGAATTTGAAGCTATCACTTCCCTTGATACTTTTTGTGAATGATGGGAACACTTTAGCAAGTACAGGTTAGCAGCTCCATGCAGGTGTAGGTATAACACTGGGCTGGCTGCTCACCTCCTTGAAGGACCCCAGCTGGAAGGCAAGCCCTTGAAAACAGAAAGGCCCCACAAAATCAGTAGGTAACCCCTGACTGACTTGGGGGAGTCATATTTACAAAATGAAGCTTGTACATTAAATACTCTGCCCTAAGAGGTCAGGGGATAGATGTCACAAGGTGTTTATATTATCTATATAGGAGACTTTATTTATACTTTAAAAAAAGCTACACAGAACATTAGATACATCATAATAAAGACAGAGAAGCAGGAACTTACAGGCTACATGTTCAGCTACAACATCGCTTCTTGTCTCCCATTGATGTTAGTTTGCTTGCCTTGGCACTGGGACATCCTACAGGAAGCTGTTCTTCTTTGATATTCTTGGTCAGTTCCTTGGTTTTGGGCCTTTTCTTCTTTTTGGTTTTGTAAACAGGGGAGTGGAGGAACTCTCTGTTTGTAAATGGGTCACCCCGCCTCAGTTTGCTGTGGAACCAGAAGCATTAGATTAAACCACCAAGAGATTTCTCGAATATACATGATTGCAGTCTCTGAAGTTTCTGGATTTACTGAAATGCTTCTACCATAAGATGACTCAGTAGTAAAAGTTTATTCCTTATACAGTACAGCAGCAGCTGTACCAATACAAAGAATGTTTTTTGACTCATTATATAACCAATTTCTCACTAGTTCAAACAGTGATACTGAAAACATAGTATCACCCCTAGCCAGCACAGACATTATTTTAATAAAATCAATTTAACAGAAGACATAATTTAGGAGCTAAACATACAGTTTGGAGTTAACTGTAATGTAAAGTAGCCAGTCTGTACTGAATCAGCAGTTGCTTTGTGAAAAAATGCAGCTACTTGCTTTGGTATTCAAATCCACTAGAAAAAGCAAAGATCCAACCTGTTCATAGGGCTTGCTGGTTTCACACCAGTTGCTAGCTAAGCTCCACCACACTGCCCTCTCACTGCCACCCCAACAGCACAGGAGGAGAAAGCTCATGAGTTAAGGACAGGGAGATCATTCACCAATTACAGTCACAGGAAAAATAGACTCAGCATAAAGGAGATTAAGGCAATTTAGTGTTACTAACAGATTAAAGCAGCAAGTACTTACACAAAAAAAAGACATCTTTCCTGCCGCTCTACCCCCCATATCTATTTCTTTACTCTGAGCAGCACAGGGGAATGGGGCTGTGGTTAATCCAACACTTCGTCTCCACCACTCCACAGTCATTCCCCCTTCTCCAGCACGGAGTCTCTCCTATGGCATGCTGTCCTTCCCAAACCGATCCTATGTGGACTTCCCACAGTCTGCAGCTCTGGCTGCAAGAACTACTCCAGCATGGGTTACACAGATTACACAGAGTGTAATTTTTCAGGAACAAATTGCTCCAGCACAGGCACAACAGGCAGCTGCTCCTCTATAAGCTCCTCACAGGCTGCAGTTCTGGCCAAGTTTGCTCCTGTGTGGGCTCCAACCTCCTTCAAGCCATGTCCACCTGCTCTGCCATGGGCTGCTGAACGGTTATCTGCTCCAGCATGGCACCCCATGGGCTGCAGGAGACTCCACCACGGGCCTTTCTACTAGCTGCAGGGGAACCTCCTCCCCCTCCTTCTTCACTGACCGCGGTGCCTGCAAGGCCTCTACATTTTCTCATTCATCTCTCCCAACTCCTGTGTCCTGTATTTTATCCTCACACTAATCCCTTATTAGGGCAAGGGTACCACGTATGCAGACTTGATAAGAGATGTATTTGTTCAGTGAAGGAAATAACATCTTTGATAGCTTGCTAACAGAAGCCTGCACACGTGTATGCTAATGCATAATTTATGCTTAACTGCACTGTGGTAAAGAGGAACTCACAGAAACACCAAGGGTAGGAGGGACTTGAAGACCAACAAAACATCAGAAGATTTAGCCCTGGACAGCAAGTGTGTGAGAGCAGAGCAGGGGTTGCAGCATAGGGAAAGTCATTGAAGGAATAGTTTAAACCCCCACCACTTGAGACTTGGTTCTCTGTAGCACGCTGGGTCCGGTCTCCGCCTGCATGCGCGTTCTGGTACTTCTTCCAAGCTGGGGATGAGAGATGGAGTCCTGGCATTGGTCAAGTCCTGCAGTGGCCTAATTTCTAAAGAGACACATTCACAGATGAGCTGATCAAAATGTTCCCAAATAATTTCCAAATATCCTTAGAAATACAGCTTCCAGATGTCTGCATCATCAGGTTTCTCTGACCACTGCCTAAGCCCGAATCTAATCGCATCACCTCTGAGCTCAGGAGACCATTTTTGTTCCAAAATCCTATACTTGTTCCTCACAAGTGAGTTCATTCATCAAATTAGGCTTCTCACTGAAAAAAATACAAATCTTTAATATTACAGATATCATTGGGCTCAAATGTAGTAGCCTCTTTCTGCAAAAATGGGAGTTGAAAGTGCTAGTGTCCAGTTGACAGCCTGTAGAAAGCAAGCTTAAGGCACCCAGACAACCTAGGAGACTTCCAGCAAGGCTTCCCATAATGCTGGACCCTGACAGTGTTTACTTTGAAAGTGAGGTCAGCCAAGGCCCTACAAAGTACAGCTCACTTGCAGATACAACAGGCCTGTCTGTGAACACCTACAGGAGAAAAAAAATTGCCACTCAACTCCACCCCTAAAGTCAGCTTAACTGCTGAACTGCTGCTACAAGCCACAGGATACACCCTCCAAATCCTGTGGGAAACAAAACAACAGGAACAACTAGGAAAAAAAAGGAAAAAACCACCTCAAAAAAAAGTTTAAGTGGTATCTTCAATGAAAAATTCTTCTAAAGTTAAAGCCTGAACCCTTGCAGCAATAACCATTCATCATTAACAACTTGCTATTCATACTCTTTGCCCCAATAATGCTGACCAATGGGCAGAGCTAGCATCAGGTTACACCTTTCAACTGTTTGGGATCAGTCTTTTAAACAGATAAGCACGTCCCATGGACAACAAAGTAGGAAAAGAAGGGACTCACAGGACACGCTTTCGCTTTCGGTGTTTTCCCAAAGCTTATGCACGTAAGAGCAATCTGAAGTTCTTAAAGGAATGCTAGTATACTACATACAAATGCAGTCACAGGAATGACTGGTCAGCCTAAGTGGAAGAGTAAATGCATGCTGATCTTTAACTCTAAAATACAGAAGAGGAGCAGAAATATATGCATTGTCTACACAGTCTTTAGTATTTACCCCCAAATACAGGTCCCCTCCCCACTCTGCCACCTACCAGGCTCCTGTGAAGGTGAACTCTGGGAACATTTAAAACTTGACACAACCTCGTTTCTTTCCTCAGATGCTTCTTCTGCCCGCCCTTCTTTAAATAGCAGAGACCTTCCTGGACAAAGAGATGATTTCTCTGGAGCTCCGTTGCCTTCAGTCTCTGAGTTTTTGGAAACTGGCAGATCTGTAAGCCCACAGCTGACAGGCAAGTCTGTAGAACAGATCACAGAGGAGGACTCCAGGCTCTGTGAAAGGTCCGTAAGTTTACTTCTAAGTGATATGTCAGCTATCTGCTCTTCCAGGGAGGCATCCAGCTCAGACAGCACATTGGTAGGGCAGGAATATTTCTCAATTAGTACAGTTTGCTTAGATACAAGTTCTGTAGAAACCCCAGGGAGGACACTGACACCATTGCTCTGTTTGGCAACAGAATTGATCTCTGGAGGAGCAGAGGTTTTTCTCTTCCTCCGAGGCCTTGGTTTGCAATTGCCTTCTTTTCCCAAAGAACCAGTGCTGACAACTTTAGTTTGCTCCTTTTCTTGAGGATCCCCTGTTTGCGTTTTATTATTCTCAGCAACTACCATCCTCTGAACTCTGGGAATTTTGCTAGCTTTGCTCTCAGGGATACACCTGGATGGTACCATTTCATCCTCCTCAAAATCTGTCTGGACACAACCCAAGTTTCCTGTAAGATCCAAAGGACAGACAAAATAGGTCCTCTTTCTACGTTTATTTAGTGAATTCCTTGTGCTGTCTTTAGCTATTCCTTGAGCATCTATAAACGGCCCAAAATTACCTTCATTTTTCTGACCACTACAACTGCTTTCTGTGACAGTCTTCCTCCTCCTTATCTGGCTGCTTTTACTTTGCTCTTCAGCTTTAGCCTCAGGTATTTTTTCCATGCTGCTTGGCAAATTCTCCTCAAAGTCATTTATTTGACTAATTACTCTAGTTTTTCTACTGGCTTTCTGTCTGATACTCTTTGTGGTCACATTTGATGAGTCCTCCTGTAAAGCACATGCACTCGAAGTCCCATCCCTCAACAAAAATAAATTCTGCAGACTGCAATCATCTGAGGGAACTTCATGACTTGAGACAGTATGAACTGGGATATTTAACAAGCTGCTCTCCATGCTCTGGAACTCAACAATTCCATCTTTCTCAACTTGCACTGAGCCACCACTTCCAAGATCACTCAGCTGTGGTGGGTTCACCATGTATGTTCTTCTGATTCTGACATTATTAGGAGAATGAGAACACTGCACCACACCAGAGCCTCTGTTCAAGTCCAAAGCTCCAACACAAGCCTTCTGTTCCGTATCAGAAGCCTCCGACCCACTAGGCCATGTTGCAACTTCTGACAAAATAGGTTTCTTTGCATTTTGGGTATTCTCTTCACTTTGGGATATATCAGGACTGTTTTTTCCACTGGTTTTAATCACATTTGTTTTCTTTCTTCTTGCACTTGCTTTTTTAACAGTCTTTTTCTCATCAGTGTTACATTTAACTTTACTTTTAACCTTTATAGGAACAAATTCCACAACCTCACTGGAGCTGGAATCTACTTCAACACTACACCCAATTTCTTCAGCCTGTGCCTGATCACCAAAAGCTTCTTTAACTGGAAATCTTTTATTGGGACTAATAGTGGCTTCAGTAGGTGAAGTCAGTGAGCTGGGAGATTTCAACTGTGGCTGTGTGTTGCTCTCACTGAAACTGCTGCTATCTTTTGTAATACCGCACCAGGTTTCCCGAGTTGAACGGACATGTGGGGTGATATCCATGCTTGACGACTGAGTGCTGGTTGCAAACCATGTGGAACGTTTTCTCCTCTGTGTAACGTGTCCTTGTGAGAGGCGATCACAAGAGAGCTTCATTGTCTCATCTTCATAAGGAAGTGGATGACTTCCCCAGGCTGACAAATTGTTGTTTTGTTGGTTAGCACACAAGGACTCTGTTAGAAAGACAAAATTCATTCTTGAGGCTCACAAATGTAGCAGGCAAAAGTCAGCTTTCTCAGCACCATTAAGAAATATGCCCTGCAATCCTACCACAAAACCAGAAGATAGAAAAAGCATGATTTTTGTTCCACAGACTCCATAAAGTCACCATAGTAACAGAATTGCTCAGCTTTAGTCAGAACAAAGGCAGCCCGAAGCAAGATCCCTTAACCAGCCCTAATATCTAGGGATGCTCACAATCAATGTGAGTTATCACTCATAGGAAAAAATCCACATGAACAAGAGCTGTGTACCCAATTGCATTCCAGGGAACTGCACTTTCAGACACTTCTGAAAACCTTATGTAAGCACAGTGCCTATTACTCAGGATACCTGATGAGTAGTCTTGAGATACTGTAAACATGCCAGCTATTCCCACTGAGACATGCCATTCTGGGATACCCATAGTTCTTACAGTATCGGTGTCACTGAAATATACAGGTCCTAACAGTAATTCAGAATGACAGAAGCTATAGCTACAAGCTAAGGGGAGCTCTGGCACTACATACATGCCAAATTATACTAGCACAACCAGTGAAGATGCGCTTACCTCTGAAGAGGCATGAGTCAAGAAAAGCCTCTTTTGTTTCCATTCCTTCACTCTGGTTCTTTCCATTTTCTTTCTGGTGGGACTGAGGCTTCCCAGCAAACTGTGGTGGCAAAGCATCTTCAGAAACAGACGAAGTTTCCAGGGGCTTGTCAGGAGCACATCTCTGAATATCTAATGAGGACTTCTGTACTGCTGTGGAGCTGCCACTTTGCTGTCTCAAATCTCTTGGCTTTGAAACGGGCACTCTCAGTGGCATTGCTGCAATGCTGGTGAGAAAGAATAACAGCAATGGAACGTGTTCCACACCTAAAAGAATCCTGCTAAAGAATCCAATAGAACAGAGCTTTCACCTCCCAAAAGACACTATGCTGCAATACATTTTTGAAGGCTTCAGATGCTGACGAGCACGCACTGGCTGCCCAGGATAGACTTTTCACTTTATGTGCAAGTACAATTCATAAGGAAAGCATGCCTCTACATATGCAGAAGCAGGAAAAAAATACACCGAGGTGACAAGGAAGTACAGCCTTCCTCCATGTTGCTACACACATGCTTAAGTATTCTTGTAGAATAAGATCATAGGAGTACATCATTAGCAGAAATAGGATCCAACTGTACAGTAGCTACAATTAAACCATCACAGCAGTAAATTCAAAGGACAGGGCCTTTCCTCCAAAGGATCTACCATCTGTGTGAGACAACACAGGCTGGGAAGGAAATCTTAGAGCACTCTCCAGCCATAAAGAAAAAAACTTATCTGAAAGTGATGTGTTTTCAAAGGAGAGAGAAGGGCCAGCTCATGTAAAAAAAACTTGGCACTAAGACAAATAAGATGAGCAATGGCAGCAGAAAGACAGGTTAAAGGTAAATGGTGAGCAGGAATGTTTTAGAGAAAACAAGTCATGAGAAACAAACAACTGGACACATTTAAAACAAGAGCCATTTCAGCATCTGACTTTAAAGCCAACCTCAAAAGATGACCATCTGCGATATCATCAGCCCAGCTATCTTCAGTCATGCTGTTCTTCTGGCCATTAGACAGGGACAGAGGACTTGCATGGTACTGAAGAGCAGATAAATAGAAAGGGAGTTTAAATTTCGTGCAGTCACCTGTGCAAACACCTGCACAAAGACAGTAGCAGCTCAGTTTCGCTTAGGAGAGTGTCAAATACTGCCAGTGACCCGCTTCCATTTAAAATGGCACAACCAGAGGTCCTGTGCTCCCACTCCAAGATTTCAACAGAACTGCATCCCTTGGAGAAGGCAGTTTATCCATCTCTCAAGAGAACATTAGCTATACTGGCCAAGGCCTACGCCTGCAACTTCCTGGTTTACTAGAAGTCATTTACTGTGCAAATTATACGCAATGAATCACAGCAGAATCGCATTCTGCCTCCACAGGCAGAAGGATGAACTTAAACTGGTTTAGATAATCTGAGTCTAGGAAGTGAAAGATTCCACATACACTTCAAGAGACATTAGCACCAGGCTAAAAACAAGGATGCAGCCAGAACATTTCAAGCAAGCTAAGAAAAACGGCAGAAGTGTTCAACACTGAATTTAGCAGCAGACAAACGTGGCCTCCTTTCCAGTACAACCAGCAGCATGCTCACATTTCTCACTGCTTACCTCAGAAAGCCGAGCCATCTTAACTGACTCCACAAGATTTTCAAACTCTTTCAAGATGTTATTCTATGTTGAGGAAACACAGAGAAACAATAAGAGTATTAAATCAAAACATCTGTTCCAACAAAGATACTGTCAGCCATAAAAAAGCATAGTTCTCTGGGGAGAACATAGCTTAAACGAAGGAATACACATGTAAACGGAGACTTATTTCAGATGCAGAAGATACGGACAATCAGTGACAGTTCATGCACCACTCCCAAGGCAGAGGTGCTAGCGCTGCCCAACTCTGACAACTCTGTTAGTGCCGTACCAGGAAGCAGAGCTTGTTTCGCAGAAAAGCATTCTGGAAGTGGCACTGCTCCAACTCCATCTGCAAGATGACCTTCTCCTTGGTAAGTCGTTGTGCATTAGCTTTCTCCGCATTGAGGGCCAGTGCCAGTGCTTTATTGTTGTGCTTTAGGGAAACTTTAATAATGGAGGAGTTGTCTGTAAAGCAAGAGAAAGCACCACACTGAATCAGCATTCAAGGTTTCATCCATGCCTCTCTCCTCCTTTGTCATACTTTCTATTCTTCCCAGATTAGCCTTCCCTCAGACTCAGATATCTACTACTCAACAGTCCTATACACAAAGTCAGCAGTATATTCCCATATGGTGGCTGGTATGGAGTTTTCCAGAAAGCAGCAAGCAATGCTTTCCATAATAACCTGAAACACTTCAGATGCAGACATCATCTCCATTTTCAGAGGGTCATGCTCAGCCAGTAACCTATCTTTCAATTCTCAGTGAATGATAGTATGGCTTGGGAGCTGACTACAGACAGGCATGCTTCTGATTGAGAAAGTCAGCTATAGCTCTCGGTCCTCATCTCCATCCAAAAAGGAGACACCTGCTTTCCTCTATAGTAGACCCTGAGCGGATTTCAAACCAACTTTCCCAATTTTATGACAAATAAACAGGAGTAACAGTAATATTTAATTTTATGCGCTATTTCTCCAATATTTCTCCTATAAATCCAGTTGGACTAGTTTCTACAACGGCAAGTATAAACATTAAAATACCTCCTCCATTTACTTCTGTTGCTTGGATGCTAATATAGACCCTGAGGATTCAGCTGCCCAGAGAGAGTTGTCCAGAGCCACTAGAGATGATCTCCAGCAGCCTGCAACTGCCCCAGCTGCTCCTCCAGGGGTTCTGTCAATCTTGCCAATCACATATCCCTCAGACATCTTTGGACACCTCAGAGGGCACCTGACATTCATTTGCAGGGGTACCAAATTCTCTAGAAGCCCAAAGGCTGGTAAGGACTTGTTAACTATAAAAGCTCTCACCAAAAAACCCCCCCCCCCCCCCCCGACCCTTGGGCCCAAGGCGCTGTTCAAACAGCCCCTACAAACACACTGCAAGACAAAACACACTCACTGATTATTTTCGTTTTGATTTTTGACGCAATCGAGGCATTCAACTTAGCAGTCCTCAGGACACCATTTTTTTTCTCCCGCATCCGCTCTCTTACATCGTTCAGGCCGAAGGAAGCTTCAGAGGCCTTCCAACATGCCATCGCTGAAGGAAGGGAGGGACAACAGGCAGGGTTAGCGCGGCGCCCGCTGAGGGTTTACTCTCCCCAAGCCGAGCTACCGCCCCGCTCCGCCGGCAGGGCGAGACCGCGACACACCGCGCTGCATCTCCGCGGGCCGTCAGAGCCCCCTGAGCCCTCCGCCGACCCTCCCCCCCCCCCACGAAGGCCTTCCCTCACCTCCCCTCCCCGCGAGACGGCAAGCCCCCCCGTCGTGCCTGAGGAAAGCAGGAGTGAGGAACGGCAGCCCTACCCGCCGTAGACATTTGAATTCAAACGGCTCCAGACGGCCCGCCTCTCGCCTCGCTCCGCCCCGGCGGCGGACAGGGCGGGCGCGTGGCAGGCGCGGCTGCGCAGAGGAAAGGGCGAAGTTCCCGGCGGGCGGTCGCGGTCAGTTAGGGTAGGAGTCTGCTGTCTTCCTTCCAGCTCAGGTCTTACGAAAGGGCTTTCTTTTTTCCCCCCTCAGTAATTTACATTTCAGTCCAAATTAATGCGTTCCTATCCAAACACTTTTGAGTTTATTTTCAAGAAGCTGACAGTGCACGTGCAGATGTTAAATACTTTAAGGAAGCAGCATAAAGGAAGAAAATAAAGCAAACAGTTCAAAGCTTGCAGTGGAGATCACCAACGTGTAATACAAACGAGACTGGTAAAAACGTGCCTCCGTGCTGCCACATCTGGCTGGCAAGGCCAAATGTGAGAGGCAGCATTTCTAAGATCCACTCCTATCACTACTTTAGGTAGTACTCATTAATACATTAAGTCATGGGGATTAACTAAATTATTTGATTCCTTCTATCTAGTAATGAGTTGAAAACAGTTTCCATACTAGCCCAGAAAAATCAGTCCTGCGATGGTGTCCATATGCAGACTTGCATATTCCTTTATATCTTGCTTAGGGAATCATTGGCATTGCATATGCTATAGTGTAGAGAGAATACTCAGATATCTTTCTCTAATATTTATGTTCCACGCATGATAAATTCCACAGTTGGAGAGCCTAAACGTGATTTTATGAAGTTTATAAAGCACACAGTTCAGCAAATTACATTAGCAGTAGACAGATCAGAAACAGAGACCCTTTTCTACACAGCCTTGTTTAAACAGCGGAATTCTTTGCTGTGTGACACTACAGATGGCAATTACTCAGGTTTCAAGGTGTGATTAGACATGTTTCTGGCAGTAACAGTAAAGCAAGGGCCAGTAGCTGCCAAAACAACACCACCTTTTGCTCAAGTAGGACCTGTGCTGCAAAACAACAGAGAATGGGGAAATAACAGAGAGAGTTTGATGCTTACTGCTGCAGCTATTTGAACTTTCACCCAAGCATGCACTAGTAGCTCCTAGTGTTTTGTTTTTCTTTTTTGTTTGATTTTCTGTAAGAACACAAAAACAGAAGCATTACCCTCCCTGCCCTACAATGATATAAAGGCATTTCTTGCTTTTGGGGAAACACCAGAGGTCAGCTCATCTCAGGGCTAGGGAATAGCCTCATTTCAGGAACATTACTTTTTTCATCACTTTTGCCACATAATAGGAAAGGAGTTTGGCTAGCGGGACCTGGCATGGCTATGTTCACCTTGTAAAGGTCATTTTGCACACTACTCTGAGCATACCAGCAGATAAGCCTTGGATAGGTGTAACAAAAGGAAAGACAGGTAAGTAGGATTGCATTTTTCAAACAAGAACAAACAGCAGCAGCTCTGCTGGGAATGGGGTTAACCATGCCAGCCCAACAGCATGCCCTCAGAAACCAAATCTAACTTGATTATCAGCCCCACAGCTGGACTAAAAGATGGAGAAGCATTAAGCTTGATGCTTCTTTTGCAAAAGAGAGGGATAGAAATTAGAAAAATGGCCAGGAAAATCTAATGCTACTTAGAGAGTCCATATTCAAGCCTCCAGCCATCCTTCAGTGGCTGCCTGCCTGGCTTTCCACAGCTATGGCAAAGACACAGTAGGTAAAAAACCCATGTCCACCACCTCTTGCATCTACCTAGGCACATGCCTAAAGCTTGGGCTTTTGAAAGAGAGCAATGCATTGAAAGGAGGAAGAGAAATTAAAGAACTTGTGCTGTACATGGCAAGTAGGCTTTTCCCTGGAAGACATCAGTGTCTCCTGGTAATGCCTTTGCTTTTGTAACTGCATTTTTCTTAGGCCATCACAAAGTGAGACAACATTATGGTCATATCCCATAAACCAGATGCTATTGTTTAATAGGTAAGCAGCTAATGACACAAGAAATACATTCCCAAGAAGAAGGGATCGCATATTCCATTTGTACATTCAGAACTGTGGCTTGCAAACCTTTCTAATCAACAAAATCCAAAAGGCTCTCGCTGCCTTGTTAGTCACAGTGATGCACAGGCTACTGCCATTCATCCTGTGCAAGATACGCACTGCATCCATTGGAAACAGCCAGAAACTGGAGCACAGGAAGTTCCACACAAATGTGCGCAAGAACTTCTTTATGGTGAGGTGACAGAGCACTGGAACAGGCTGCCCAGGGAGGTTGTGGAGTCTCCTCTGGAGATATTTGAGACCCACCTGGACACCCACCTGTGCGACCTGGTGTAGGGAACCTGCTTTGGCAGGGAGGTTGGACTCAATCTCTGGAGGTCCCTTCCAACCCCTGTGATTTTGTGAAAGATAATGGTGAAAAATCAGTAGGTTGTATTGGGATTTCCTGGCTTAGAATTCTTCCTAATACTCTAAGTGAAAACACAATATTGATGAAACAGCAAATGATAGGATCCTTGTTTGCTATAAAGCTTCATGCCACACGTACTGCAGATGAAACCCCAGACAGGCTCTAGAGAGGAAACAGGTCTGGTTTTTCACTCTCTCTAACCCTACATCTACTGAATACTGATAGCACTTTTTACAAGCAATCAGATCTGTCAGAAAAAAAACAATTAACAGTCTCAGCCTCCCTTGTCAACAAGTCATCTATGTTTACAACTAGACACTCAAAAGTGAAACTTAATGCCTTAAAGAGTAAAAGGATAATTTGGCTTGAGGCTGATGCTCAACTTAGGGTGCAGCATTAACCTTTTCTCTGTGGCATTTATTTTCCTTTTAATTTCTCTCAGCTCAGTAGCATTGTTTCTAAGCAACAAGTGAAAGCTACAGTCCTGCATGAAGCCATAGCCTAATCTCCTGCTCACTGGCAGAGGCAAGAAAAGAACAGCTGCATCAAGAGAGAAAAACTTCTTATAGGTAAGCAAAGTCAGAGAAAATCCAAACCCAGATCCTGACATGTATTACAAGAGTTGATGCAGGTAGCACATAATTTCTTGAGTGCATGTATGAGAGAGAGAGATAATGGGGGCAATACCCAGTAATACAGAGATCTTATTAGGCAAGTCATTAGTTTGTGTTTTTTGGAGCAGGAAAGAAGATGTACTTAGATTTTACAGTAGATTTGTGGGCCTAGTGCCAGCTGCTCTCTTACTATGTCCTGTCAGGCCAGCTCTTCTCTCTTCCAGCATGTTCTTTTCAGTCTGTTCAGTGATTACAGCTAACTGCCTTCATACCCCATAGATCAGATTAATATGCACACAGTGGGGAGGGCAAGCTGTGTGCCAAGGAGCTCAGAACCAGCAGCAGATTAATAGATCACATTATGTGAAAGAACATACACCACCATGATGGGAATGCAAGTAACCTGCGAGCTGACACAGGATTGATGCTCACCTTAAGTGGGCTCATTTCCCATCACCAAACTCCTTACCATCACTTTCAGCACTGTGCACTTTGTCTTCTCTTTCTTGACTAGGTTATCTCAGTTTCTACTGCAATCCTGACTAGAAATTGGTTTTGACCAGATTTTTGTAGTGGGTCTCTAGCTGTCCCATATTCTTTATTCCTGATTCAAGTTTGACTGCCGATAGAGATACTTGGTAGGATGCAATTGGAACCTAGATCTCATTGAGACACTTGCATTACAGTGACAGCTAGAGTATCTCCAGCCATGGAAAGAAACCACCTAAAGGAAGGGATTGAAACACTCTTGTATGATGTTACTACCTACAACTTCATTCAGTGCATTTGAGTTTGACTTATTTTCATTGCAAAGAACTGTAATACCTAACTCAATAATAGCTCTAAGTCCTTCATCCTTTGATGAAAAGCACAGACTTCCTTTGCAATGCTCTTCATTTCCTTGTATAGCTTACATGCAGACTACAGCGTGAGATGTCCTGAATGCATGTGACAGTAGAGTCATTCCAGCCTAGAACTTGCTCTGCATCAGGGAAAGTGAGCAGGGAGGTGCAGAGTTCCTCCCTTGTTTTGCAGCTTCTGTCTGTTAGTGTCTCCTAGTTCATAAAGCTGTGCCTCACACTCTCTGATTAAGGAGTGTCCAGCAGATATCTCCAAAGGGAGATATCACAGAATTGTAGGGGTTAGAAGGGACCTCCAGACATCGAGTCCAACCACTGCCAGAATGCCTACATTACCAACATGCAGCCATTCTGCAAGGGAGATGTGTGCGGAGCTCTCTGGTGGGCATCCCTACACACTGTCAAACATTAGCTGAATGATGATACTTGTATAGAACCTCTTGTTTTAAAACCTAAAAACTTACGCCCATTTCTTTGGAATTTTAGCATGCACATTTTTCCCTGCCAGAACGTGTAGCCTTTCTGGTATTCACCATTCCCTCTATTTCATAGAAGTCCCACACCCATCGTTCCTAGGACTCCCTGCATGGATAGCAGCACTCAGTCTGAGTTTAGGTTGCTGAATTAGACCCCATGTAAGTGAGAAAACAGCCATGCTTTGTTGTGGCTAAGGGAATTCCACACAAACTAATGTCTGTGCATAACATTTTCCAGATAAGCCAAGAAAGTCTTCCTGTTGATGTTTTTATTTTCCTGTGGAGGTCTTTCTGTCAGTTAAATATAGCACAAAGCACATAAGGTACTTCTGTCTTTCCGAGTCCACTACAACTTAGCCTTCAACATAGCTTTGCTGTCACTAAGTGACTTGGATGCTCAGACTGTGCTGACAAGAGATCATGTAAATCTTGCAAAGCTAAGATCCTGGTGTTGCAGTGGCTTACACCAGTGAGAAAATAAGACTATATGCAGCAGTAAATCAGACCCAGGAATTTTTTGCTTTTGTAATACTAACCTAATAATCTTCTTGTTCAAAACATGTAGAAACTTGGCAGTTCACAGGCAATACATGTATCCCAATAAAATTGGAGAGAGAATATATGTTACCTTCATATGCTGGAATGCTAATGGTAAGACAACAAAGAAAAAAAATTTTGCTAGGCATGGCACTTGTATAGCAGCACTTTCTGTATCCTGAATGTCTTTGTTCATAACCAGCACAGTATACAGACAGTGAAGATGCTACAAATCTGACTTAATTTTTCTAGGTAGCCATTAAGTCTCACCCAGCATACTAAATAGACAATTTTAGTAGGTGGCCCTATACATTTGCATAGGTCACGTATCCTGTTTCACACAAATGCAAAATGGTGAGCAAGTCATAGGACTGGATCTCAATAGATTTGCACTAGCAAAATGAAACCGCACTAGGAGTTAAGATGAAAATTAAGAACTCAAAGAACTCAAAGGAAGGGGATATTAAGTGGATTTCGTGCACGCACTTCAAAGACTGCTTCTGAGAGCTAAGCTCCTCTTTTTATCCATCTTCACAGAGCAGCATTCCTACTGAAGAAACGTTTAAGATTTATCACGTAGATCCTTCAGCAGCACACCAGCAGAGCTCTGCAAACACGAGTGATTTGCTGCTTTCCAGCATCTCTTTCTCATAGGGATCTGAGTGATAACTTCTCACTAGTAGTGCAGGACTACTGACTTTAGGACAGAAGCACAGAAAACCAGCTGAGAAGTCAGAAGTAGTGAATGCAAATCACCTGCACACAAACAACCTCCTGCACCTCTCATTATATCTGAGAAAGGAACTGTAACAGAAAATGTAATTGTGAAAAAAACAAGGGAAGTTGAACTAGGAAGATGTCTACTGTAGATAGGCCTCTAGAATTCGATCACTTGGTGCTTCTCTCATTACACCATAACTGGCATCTGAAGCCTCTAGCATCCTAGAATCCATACACTGCACTTTTATCCTAATGAGTCACCTGCTGCATGTTATAATGTTTAACTAACATGCTTCTGGGCTTAGAGGTTTACGAAAGCTTTTTATTGGCATACCTCTTTCTATCTTAAATGCCCAGCTGACCACAAACTTTATGGTTCCTTTCTAGCCTGCACAGTGCTGTGGGACTTAACCAACATAGGTGAACAAAGTGCCAATGTAGGGCATACACAGACACAAAAGCTTTGTTTTCAGTAGGTGGCCTTAAGGGAGATGGTTTTGCTCCTGAAATGGCAGAAGCAGCTTATTTGGCTCTGCTGTCCTGTTCCTCTGTTGAACCTCTGCTGAAAATTATCCCCAGCCTACCAGAAAAAGAAACTGGACGCAGCAGACAAATGTAACTGAGCAATTGGATACCACAAAGAAAGTATTCAGTGAACCCCCACAGTTCCAAGACACAGCCTGCTTCACAAGGGCCTTGCCTGCACACAGAGTATGTCTCTCTAATTACAGATCTTTAGTCATATGTGTTTGCCCTGTAAAAAGATACTGTAGGTATTATAATCTTTAATTCATGACTCAAGTCACAAAACATTCCGCATGGCCCTATTATTTAAGAAAAGAGCATTTCTGCTGGGATACATAAGTTCCTTTTTTAATGGCATGGAGATCATTAATGTTTTGCAAGTAATAATTAAAAATTGCTGTGGAATTATCAGACTACAATATGTGATCCACATGTAACTCACAGCGTTTCTGGTGCACTTAAAATACTTGACATGTTTGGCTTTAATGTTAATGATGGACTGCCACCTAACATCCAGAAAGGGCTCCAGCTCTTAATTTCACACATCAGAACAGCCTTGGCCATAACCTTTCTTTGTTTAATTTCCTCATTGCAAGAACTAGAAGCACCACTAGATGCCACTCAAGGACATTTTCCCAGCCTTCCTTCCCATCAGCTCCTGGCATAAGCAGGTGAATCAGCTTTCCATCCTTCCTATGCGTGTATTTGTTGTCATACTCACTGAGGACAAGGATCCTTTTCTCTAGGAATTTGCAATGCAGGGTATTTCAGAAGACACCCTTCTGAGTACACACCAAACACTGCAGAGGATATTTTCTTGCATGTTCTCCAGCTACTCATGCTGCTCTCCCCACAGTGTTCCCTTGTCCTCCCCTCCCCCCATAAATTTATATTCTGCTGTTATACAAGCAGAGACAAAGTTTCTGTTCATCTCACAGTGCTGTGCACTTGCCCAAATCCTGTCTCTGGTGGGCTCAGGGACACTTCCTTGATGGTCAGGAGGTATCTAAATTAAAAAGTTTTCTGAAGGTGAAAATAAGGCATTGTTACTGGGATCTCCAGATCTGTTTATAGTTCATCCAAAAATGCTGCTTAGTTTTAAGCATGAGCTTAGGCTCATTTCCCCTCTGTGAAAGGAACTGAAACGCTTTGCTGAATTCGGAGACTAAGAGTAGTTCATCTCCCAAAGCCCTAATCAGTTTAAATTACTAGATCTGTTCTCATAAACAGTAATTATTGGAAGGCAACTTACACATCTTTAAGAGTCCAACAGTCAAAGAACTGGAATCCAGCCAATCTCAAAATTCTACTTCCGTGCATCTCCTATTATCTCCTCCCCACACACCCCCACCTTTCCCATCAAAACAGAGTAATGGAGACTCCTATTACTCCCCATCATTTCTAAAGCCTTGATTTAGACCTCCTTGAAGATAAGCAATAGCTTAACTAAGATAAATAGATACTTTGGGAACTTAAGTAAAGTCCTAGTGGGATTTAAGATCCAGAAGACTTCTGATTCATGAGCACAGACATCCTAGCCTAAGATGTAATAACTCTAACAACTGCCTGATACTTCAGTTTCCTATCCCCCATCCAGACATTTCAGAGCTGCCATGTGAACAGCTAGCAGCTGCATGCTGCCTTGCCAGGATGATACAGTAGACCAGTCTCCACACTCTCACAGCACATAAAGGGCTATGAACTGCAGCAGTTTGGCTACTGCTTGTGCAAGCAAGCTGTCTGTACAAGAAGCTGGGTAGGCCAATCAGCCACAGCAGAAACTACCAGCAAAGCAGTTCTCATTTGTCCATCAGGTCTGTGAAGCAGTTATCTTTTCAGCTGACCACATACAGAGGTGCACCTATTTGGCTTGGCACATAGCTTCTGCAGACATACTAACCTCGGAAGGACAGCAATTCATAGACCACTGGATTCAACCTTTCAAGCTCTCCCTGCATCCATTTGCCATGCTGACTGCCCCCAAAGCCGCAGAGTACTCCTGGAAGCAGAGTGAGCATGTTTCACCCCAAGTCCCACACAGCCAGGCAGGGGGGCCACAGGGCAGCAATACCACCAAGTTATAGCCTGCTGAGCTCCAGCAGCTTTACACAGAAAGTGGAGAGTAAACCTCAGTCTGTGCCTAATAATTTGGGAGTGGAGGAGGGGTACAGGTATTTTCCCATAGCATCCTAGAAATAGTATTTAGCTCAGACTCCTGAAGTCTATGACAACTGCAAGAGGAGTACTTCCTCTAAGCTGAGATAAACAAAAAGACTGTAGGACAAGCTTCATGTCCAACAATCTCTTGTTTATTCTTAAGCTTGGACTTATGTTAGTACTTTTGTAAAGGTCAGTTATGCTACTGGCCAGTGAAAGAGCCACCCCCTCTCCTTGGTGCTTCTCCTGATGCAACAGAAGTGGGAGAAACTCTTGGAGCATTAGGGAATTCGGAGATGAGGGGTTCCCTTCAAACATGTATCACAACTGACTGCAGAGAATAGGTCTGTAAACCACCCTTTAAGCCCAAGATGAAGGACATCTTTTTCCCAGGGCACTGAGTACCAAAGAGCAGCAACAAATCAAAGAATCAATCCTCATTCTGTATGGAGAGCTCAAAAGGACAGCAAGCAACTGAGCTCACTAACCCCAAGGAAGCAACAGACTGATACAGTACATCAGTAGGACGTGCACAAACCAAGCCATTTTTACAACACTACCACTCAGTCACAACTAGGCTTTGTTGACCTGAGGTGCTGCTCCCAGCACTCTCCAGCTGAAGTTTCACTGTAGTGCTATTCTATAAATAGTGCCAACCTCAAACAGGACTTAACAGCAGCTTACACCTTAGCATGAGATGTCACTCAAGCTGCTGTGTCAATGCCAGAAATGTTCTCAACACACATATGAACATCACCCTTTCAGCTAAGATCCCTACAAAACACCTTCTCTGCCATCACTTTTAGGTTGAAAGATCTGTAAATTATCAAAGTTTTCCATAATAAATCCAATGTTAGATTAGCCTATAAGTATATGAATTGGGCTTTATGTTTTATTAGTAAATCATTGACCAAAGCTTATTGTTTGTCCCAACCCTGTTGAGCAAGTGAGCTAAGAAAACATTTGTTCAAGCAACAGTAGGGCTGGATTTAACAGAGTAGAATATGAGGGCTCTCCCATAGCCCTGAGTTCAAGGTGCATCACACAGCAGGAGGCAAGTTCATCTGCCATGCAGTCCTCATTTCTCATAATGGATTCAGCTCCACATGCCATGGTTTCACTTAATAGCATTTGTGTTCTGCAGGGAGCTACAGAAGCAAAACAAGGAGTCCCCCCAAAGAAGCCTGGACCAGATTTGAAAGCAAAGAATGCAAAGGAAGCAAATGCATAACAGAGCCTTATTTCATGCACCTCACTTAGTTGTAGGGGAGCCAGCTGATGTCTTCTAGCTTGGCTTTGGTAACACATTTTTTACTTGAGAAAGGCATTACTTGTTTTTATTTTTATTTTTTACATCTTGGTAGTCATTCCTTCCATCCCACCCCTCATCTTGTACCTAATACTCACATTCCCTTCTCTTCCCTTTGCTTTCTCTCTTCTGCTTCTCTGACAGTGCTTTGGGAGCTTACATTTTCTCAGTGTATCCCTACTGCTTCTCAATCCACCATACTATTTTTTAAGAGCCAAAAGGAGTATGCAGCACTCCAGAGGCAGGTATTACACCATTTACCTTGCCTACAGCGCCCACCCAAGATCCAGAGTGGAACAGGAATGAACATCCCTGCATGTGACATGTCTGTTAGGATAACTATTTTCTTCAGCTGTCCCATTTAACCATCCTGCTTTTTTTATTCTCCTTAAAGAATTCAGCTGTAAAAAAAAAAAAACAAAGACAGAAGCATAACTGTCTTCTATTCTCCATTTGCAGGTCTGCAGTGGTTTGACTTAGTTGCATCCTTGCTATACAAACCAAGAAAAGAAGGAAAAGAAATCTATCCTATTTCTTATCTAGGAAAAGAAATATTGTCACAACCCTCAACCTTGCATGAATTCCACCTTGGGATAAAAGTTGGGTCACATCACTCACCTTTACATCCCTCTCTTCCTCTGGCTGGAAGTCTCGGCACACAGATTTCAGGGCTTCATGGAGAAGCAGAAGCATCCACCGCTGAGAGATGCATTTAATATTCACCACAGGGTAGAGAGACTCCATAAGAACTTTTTATGTACAAAAATGACAAAATTAAAGATTCTTAGCTGCCTCTAGCCAGGAAACAGCCATCCATCCAAAGGAAGGTCATATTGTATAGCGGCACTAACCGAGGGCTTGGAGGTGGTCCTGTGCCCTAATGCAGAAGTCATTGTCATAGAATGGCTTGGGTTGGAAGGGAATGCCAAAGGAAAAAAGAAACTTGTAAATCAAAACAATTTTTTGTTCTTATGCCTGCTGATCCTCAGGCATTGAGTCTCCTTATGGAATGCCAGAGAACAGTACTGCACAAGAAAACCTAGCAATTGTTAAGCTTAATCAAAGATTACAAGGGTCTTTTAGAAGGTCCGACTTGAAGCTTACTTGCAACTTAGACACACAGTTTTTCTTTAATTTCTTTAAAAAAAGAAACAAAAAACAGCATATCACAGATTCCCTTACAGGATCAGTCTAAAGTAAAAGGCAGTTGCTGTACACACCATTCCTCTCTATCCTGAACTGTTCATAGAGAAAGACCTAAACTTAGCTTGATACAAGCAGAAATTACAAGTTAACAGAGAGTCTTTGTGCTGACATTGATTGGGCTTCTTAACCATACCACACCTCTCTCTACTTCCCCTTCAAACCATGTGAGCCAAAATTCAAGGCCAAAGAGGCTAGAAGGTACTCCAGATCATCAGCAATATAATCTTCCCCAACACAAGGAGCCAGCAAGTCTTCAGCCACAAATTTCTGCACCATCAGCTGTTTTGACTGGTTAGTTGATCTTGTAGGACATGGGATTGCTGGAACACACTGTCCAACCCCATTTAACAGCTTCTACCCCTCCACAGCCTGCATTCACTGCTGGGAGAGGCCTGCCCTGTCAGACTCAGCATAAGCTCATCCCTGGTGCTCAAGGCATCCATTAGCTTCTGAACAGATACTTCTCCTTGCAAACAAGTTCAGTAGAGCAATAGGCAGCAACTAGTGCCAGCACTTGTGCGAAATTCATCCCAACTCAAACAGCATTAGTCTGATCCCATGAAAGCCAAACCAGAAACTGTGCTCTGAAATGAGGTCATTACAAGAGGGAAGGGGGGCACTGCTGGGGGGGATATTGCTGCTGAGCATGTGAATAGCAGAACAAAGGCAGGGGAGTGGTTAAGATTAAACAGCTAGAAAGAGATTAATATCTCATGACTGATTTCTGTTCACTGACCTGGAATAAAATAAACAGTAAGATTTCCACAAACAAATAGGTCATTAACTGTGTTATCAGAGTGCTGTACTATTAGAGTACTGACATGGTCCCCAGTTTCCACTGGCTAACATTTCCTGCTCACCATGGATTAGGCAGCTGGAGTTAACAGGAGTGAGGAACAGAATATAACAAATAACATCAGACTATGCACCTTCGAGAGACAGCAATAAAAGCAAATACTGGAGTCAAAGCAATGAGAAAGTCAGTTTTAGTCAACCTTTTTACAACAATGTTGTGATAATGAATGCTGGCTCCAAAAGAGGTGTTACAGATGGAAGAAGAAACATCTTTACTGCATTTTCCATAGCTAATAATGACTAGGGGGGGTTCAAAGCAAGAATTAGTGCACACCACCTCCAAGCAATTTGATTGCAACAAAGCAGAGACAGAGGACACTAACTGCTGATTTTCACACCAACCATCACCAGATCAGGTGCTGTCATGGAACCAGTCTGCAAGCAACTCACACACTGCCAGCACTAAACATACAATGAATTTGTGAAACAAATGGTGGCATGGCTGCTAAAGTCAGCTGTGGCCAGACTTAATGGAGATTCACATAAACAACCATTGTTCAGAGAACTCTACAGTGCAGTCTGTGCAGCAATAAAGATGAATGATGTAAGGGTCAGTTAAGATCTACCCACTAGTTTGATGTAAGGGATGCAAGGGATGACAAATAATCAGGTGCAACTGAACTCATGACAGCTTTGCATGAAATTTCTATATTGAGTACTTCTTTGCATGTTCACACTGCCCATTACCAGTTCAGCTGACTCCAAGTCAGCAACCCATCCAGACAAAGACAGTTAAAATAACTTAACAAGACCTATTATTTACAATAATAGTAACTGTCTATCAGTGCCATTGCAGTCAAGCAAACATCATGAAGCTGTGAGCAAAGGAAATCCAACAAGATGAAGGTGAAATGTCTGAGGCAACTCAGAAAGCTCAAAAGAATAGGGGTGAATATACTGCAGAGGCCAGGAGACTATCTAGCCTGTTTGGAAGTGGTGAGTGCATGTTAGCCAGTCATTTAATAAGGATACAGTTAAAATCAATTAAGTGGTTTGTAAGGAAGGATATGAGGGGCTGGTCAGATGCTCAGACTCCTTGTGGGATTGGTGATCTTCAGGTCCAAACTCTCATACTCAAGGGTTCAAAAGTGGATCCTTAACAAGAACAGAGGGGAGACAATCAGAGTATAAGACTACACAGACAATAAGAGCACTCCTCCAGCTCCTTTCCCCAAAAGAGATTTGACTTTTCTTTCTTGCAGCAGCACTGAAAGCACTTCTTTGGCCTGAAACTTTGTAAACAAAGCTCCCAAGTCTTCCACTGCTGTCCCTACATCCACAAACATTCGTTTCATTGGTGGAGGAGAGTACACATACTTGCAAACAGTGCTTTTAAATAAATTGGATTTACATACCATGTTAACTGATGGATCAGGTTGACAAGGTCTCTAAATGCTTGGATGAGTTCCCCCAAACATGGGAGAAAGCAGCTCATCTTTTGGAGTGCAGCAGTTTCTTTTGATCTGAAGTCTCACCTACTGGTGCTATAAAGTATTTATATAACCAGCTTAGCATTCTGTGACACAGCCTGTTTTTATGAGTCTAAGGTGATAATCAGAATAAAACAAGTCAAGGTTTGATCTAGCCTTGTTTCAAACAAGAAAAAATGACAGAGGAAAAGTCCTGAATGGAAAGAATGAAGTTTCCCCATAGCATACTAGCTATGCTTCAGCATTTAACAACATTACCAACCTCCCAGTTCCAGGCAGAGCAACTTGAGTTTAACACAGCTTGCTTCTCTTGAATTTTTAAAGCAAACTTTCACAGAAAAAATGATTCAACTGACCCAAGCTGATACACAGCATCAGCAAATAATTCGGAGACTGACAAATACCTACTAGAACCATTTGAATTGCTCCCATATTTAATGTAGCAATCTTTTTAGTCTTCAAGGATGCAGCAGTTAATTACACACCAGGAAGAGACTGAAACATTTTTCATCCTTGTTTCCTCCTAACACATAGCAGTGTTAAAATCTGTACACAGTCAAAGGTTAGAAGGCAAAAGCCTTCTAACCATCACGTGAGATGGAGAGGTGATAACATACTGAAATGGAGGCAAAGTTCATCTCCTGCTCTCACAGAAGAAAAAGGATTGAACCATCAAAAAGACTTAAGCAGGATGTAATCACAGAGCAGGGAAAGAAGAGCAACAGACCTATACCAGAAACTGATCAGGTCCTCTGAGTTTGACAGCTTACAGGAAAAGGAGGTACTATAAAGGAGAACAAATGAAAAAGCAAATGATCTGCTGTGCTACCACCAGTACAGCAATGCTTACCACTCCAATCCCATCTGTACTCAGATTCCTCTAGGAATTGTTTTTCCAGCTCCTTGAATCATACCATCTTTGCACAGCATCTTTCTGCAAACCTGACTACAGGAGCTATGTAGATGTTTAGCTGATGTCAATCACCCTGCCTCTACCAACTTCTGAGCTGCACTGAGCTGCTCCAGCAGGAGGTTCAGCCAAACCCGCCAGGCTATTCATCATGCAGAAGGAATTCAATAAGCATACCAAAGTGGATTAGAAACAGGACAACATCCTGTTGTGCTGGGGAAAGTCTATCACAACACTAATTATCATTCAGGTAATTATGTATATGCCTACTAATCAACACTGAATTCTGTGCCAGCAGGTGCTCTGGGAAATAGAGTGAACCATCATAAAACAAAACACAGTTAGGGGATCTCACATCTTAATAACATACCAGCTCACATTTGGGTAGCAGGCTCTAAATATATTTTCCCTTAGTGACTTCCAGGCATAGTTACGAAAATGCTCTTTATCAAAGTGCTTGAGACTCGGAAAGATTAAGTGGTACAGAGAGCACTGAACTATTAGGACACTATAACTTCATCTGCTACACCTTTAATTTTCAGTCACTTAATCTGGGCTTTAAGTTTTGGGCTTTTACTTGTATTGCCTAAACATTCAGTTAGTGGAGCCTTTGAAAAAAAAAAAAAGGAAAGCAACTCCAAAAGCAGAGAGAGAGACTGCTTATAATTCATGTTTTGACTTGCTATGTCAGAGACCCCACTTACCCATTTTTCATGCTCACATACAGCCCATTAGTAATCGCCTGTTAGTGAGCCTTACCAATTTTTCCCAGGCATCACTGAGGAAGAAAATATCTTCCTTTTGTACACAGGGCACTATCCCTGTCCTCCTGCCTGTCCCCCCTTACTGTGCAAAGCAGGTTGATCAGCTGCTGCAATTGCCTGGTGCACAGAAGACTACTCTTCCAACAGAGAGAAATGGAGCATGCACAGTTCAGTTCTCAAGGCAGAGATGCAAAAAAGCACATCTCTTGTTCACAGATGCTGAACATTGTGCATTTGTAGTAATCACAAATGTAAGTAATACTGGCATACTTGGGTTAATGTACTGAACCAGGTTTGCAAAAATAACAGTTCAAACACAGTACCCACTCGACTGCTTAGAGCAGAGAACCAAAGTCTTTTCTTTGCTTTCTCCACAACTAAAATAAACAAAAAACAGAATGGCTCCCCAGATGGCAATTAACACATGTCTATAGGCTCCAAAGTCCCTAATTCCATTAGTGCAACCAAGAAATATGGCTAAGCGGTGATGTGTAGGTTACACACTGGCATTCCTTCTGGCAAAGACAGGAATTAACAGAGATACATTACTCAGTGATCATTGGGATAGCATATCTGCATTCTTGACTGCTGTCCTCATGTTTGTGGGTGAATAAAACTCCTCAGAATTCCCCACCTGTTACAGAACAGGCAGTGCTTCTAGAAAACTAGGGATTGCTAAGAGATCTTACTTGCTTCTGTTTGCAAATGCTCAGAGAACCTCCAAGCAGACATTAAAGAGAAAGGGTACTACAGTAGCGTGGGCAATTCACAGAAACTACCCAAGTTTTTGCTAGCAAGTCTTCCAGGTTCATGTATGCTTTTTACAGTTGGTAGAAAACACTACAGTTGCTCAACTTCAGAGCGTTTTCTCTACATGAAGACTCACTGCTCCTTGCAAACCATTCCTACATACAAGTTGTACAGCACTGCAAAAGCAATCTCAAAACCAGCTGTTATAACATACTAGTTGTGGTAGCTGGAAGAAGTTATAACCACACTCCTCAGATCATGGACACTGTTCAACTAACAGTGTTTTGTCTCCAGAGTATGAGATGAACCCAAAGCCCTCTCCCACAGGGCACAGCTCTTCTGCAGCACAGGGTCCTGGCAGGAGAAAGTCTACAGGGGAGTCAGGAACAACTTGGATGAGCACTTCAAAGTCCACACAGTACTGTCTAAAAAGTAAATCACAATGTACAGACTCTTGGAGAATCTTACCAGTCCAATCAAGCTAGGCCCAGAAAGTACATAGTTCTGAGCATTTTGGGGATCAATCAGGTCAGACTGAAAACTTGTATAATGTCTGTTCTAATTTATTTGTTTTTAGTTCAACTGCAACTAAGTCTCTGCAAGTGAAGAGGTCACTGCATTCTGCCTCATTGACTTTTAGTTGAGCTCCAAAAGCCTAAGCACTTCCCAAGTGAAATGCATATTCCTATGCAAATTGTAAAAGGCTCACCTCTGCCATAAACAAAGGATATCCATCCTTGAACTTGTAGGCTTTTTGGTCTATGAATTCTTAAGTACATTTGATACAGAATCTCAGCAGTGAAATGTGGATGGAGGTAAGCACCCGTTACCACACATTTTGATTACATCATTTTCCATCTCATACAAACACTCACATTACTAAAGAAAACTGACAGCAACACTTGGTGTGAAGGCTGTTGAAAACCAGGGCAGTTTTTATTTGCATACTGTAAGAACTTTTACAGCATTAACACTGGGAATCCATACACACAATCAAGGAACAGGAAGATGTTAAAATACAGTGACACGAAGCAATTGAGCCACAGCAGTTCAAGATTTTCTCTTGCACATATGCCCATTATTAAAGAAATACTGCTTGACCTATTCTTAAACTTGTTACTTTCAGTAAGCAAAGGATTACAGTTTCTCTAACTCAGTTTTACCATTGCTAAAATACAGCAGCCCATTAGGACCTAAAACATTCAATTATTAACTCTGGTTACAAGGTTCTTTTGTTCCTGTATCATTAAAAAAAGGTGAAAGCTACAGCACAGTTCAGATGTAGGAGAACTGTGCCTCCCTTCTCTCTATTCTACATAGCAGAAGATTTATAGGATTCCAGGACTGAGTGCAGGAGACAAACACAGTTGTATGATCATGTGGTGCACAGAAGTCATCCATGGAGCTTTGGACCAGCCAGACCTGCATGCCCACCTCAGCTGCAGCAACTCAGTCAAGGTGAAAAGTGGCTGCTGGATGACCTATGAATGTCCCGTTACATAGACTGTCACTACTTCCTGAGGAAGGGAAATCAGTCTGACTACCAGCACTGGATAATAGCTCTCCTAAGAACAGTGGCAAAATCATAGCTACAGTTTCATCATGGAGGTACTGCAAACCAACCTCACAGCTGTAACATTAGGAGATGACTTAAGACAGAGTGAAACATTTACAGTACTTGCCACATTTACTAATCAGTTGTTTCTGTCAGTGACTGTTAGGATCTCTACTGATATTAAAATAAATCTTTCAGTTGCTTATTCACTTCTCCTTTATTAAAAAAACAGTCCCAGTGCCCAACAGTTCCTGTTGCCACTTGGCATGATGTCAGGCTGTTCTGCACAGGACTGCATAGCTCCTGTCTCCCCAGTCAGAGCTTACACTGTGCTCTTGTTTAGCAACGACCTCACACTGTTTCTAGACATGAACTCATGCTGACCCCTCCATAGCAGGGGGAAGTAACAGCTTCCCCTAAGTTCTTGGATCAGAAACTAGAAGAGACCCATTATGCTACCCAGTCTACAACCCTTTCAGTGTAGAAGTGGGACCCCACAAATTTCACACATACTTTAACAGCACACTGTTTACACAACACTGTAGGATTTAAAAACTCCTCTTTCAAGTTTCACAACACTGGCCATCATTCAGGTCTCTATGCCCCTTCTGTTTCTGAAGACTGGCTAGCAGAATCCTTGGAGGCTTCATGACACAAGGAGGCCCTGTGCTGCAAGCAACATCCCTGCTTCTGGTAGGCCACAACACTAGATTTTGCAGGAATCCCACCTCTAGCAGCAATTGGAGTTCTGCCTCCATTTGGGTTCTTCCTCAAACCAAGCTGAGTTAATCATAGAGATCTGACAGTGTATCCACAGGCCATAACTATAGCTGGCATTCTCTGAACAGACTTACCCTGTCAGCTGAGAGGGAACAGAGCTCAGATCTTCACAGACTGCAGATACCTACACATTCTTAAATGGTGACTTTCCTGACACTTAACGTTTTCAGAAGTTACACTGAAGACTGAGACCTACTAAGCTCTGCAACATAATGAAATCTTTTGTCAAATGACACCTTCACTGAAGCAGAATTTGACTTGAAAGTGTGGTTTGCTCAGCACTGGCAATAATACAGTAGACACTAAGAAGTGAGAAGTCAGTTTTGGTAGAAGATAAGCCCCTATAATCACATACTAAATATTTAGCCTTAAAGAGTCTTTAAGGTGTACCTGACATAAGACAACTCCCAGCACAGCTTCAATTTTAAGGCCTCTAGTAAAGGAGCTTATGCTACAGAAAAAGAACAGAAAAGATCAAGCTACTGCCCAGGCCTTTTACAGCAGGGGATTCATTATATTGCAGTTCCCCTGTGGTAATGAGATCAAAGTACAGAGAACAAAACCAGTCGCTTAGTCCCAGGCTACCCTGGGGTTAATTCCTTCCTGAATTCAGGTGTGATGAATGTTTTAACCCTGAATGTGAAAGCAGAACAGCTAGGGGCTAGAGGGACTTAATGCTATTAGCCCAATCATCACATCCCAGCTTTAGTTGTGGGAAGTTTCCAGCACTTCAACAACTAAAAAACCTTGAATACCAGCTTATTCATCAAGGGGCAAACAAATTCCTCCCCATTTCCAAATCTTGCAAACAGTGAACAAGCCCTGACCTACCTGGTTTACAACATGAATATGGTAGCAGAAGGAAGATTCAACACTCATTAGGTTTGCTAGCTTATCTGATACAACAGCTGCACTCAGTTTGCATAAACTCAGGCAGAGAAACTCAAGGAAAGCCAATACTGTACTACCCTCTGCAAAACACCATCTCAGAGGCCTAACTGTCTTGCCAGGGCCAGTTTGTTACTTCTTAATAGCCAACCCAAACACAGTCTCAGGCTAATTGGGCCTGAGTGCCTAGGAACCAACATCCAGAAACCTTACTTCAAGTATTTTGGTAGTAGACTGAGCTTCCCAGGCCATTAGATTACAATGTAAAAATTACTCCTTGCTTCTATTGCTTGGTGTTGGTAAAGGACCACAGAAAAGCTGAGAGGTTCATTTCTAAGCATATTTCATATCTTCATTGTTATCATTTTGTTAGTAAATAAAACATCAGCCCTAAAACATTGAGCTAAAACTCAGATAAAAGCTCTGCTAGAGATCTCAGCACATTTGCTGACCTGTGGCACAACCTTAACAGAAGCCTTAAAAAAAAAAATCAAGCAACCAGTTTCAGGTCACCTGGAAGTCAGTATACATGTCTCCATTTTCATGTAGAGGAAAAAAGTATAGCTTATAAATAACATAACTATAAGATGGGTGTTCTCTTTTTGTTTCTTCCACTTCAGATTATTAGGTTTAAAGCTGCAGTCAGATGCAGACAAGTTAATTACTGAGCCTTTCCTTGTTCTCAGATTGCCTTCTCCTGATCCACACCCTTCTCTCCACCCACTCTTATCTAACTTGCTGACTAAACAAGTTCAGTGCACAGTAAGACACTAACATACAGCTACTGAAGAGATGCAAGGTACAAAACCACAAGTGATGAGCAAAGTGTGGGAAAAACCACTGCTGTAAACAGATTTACCACAAGACAGCTGCTAAAGGACAATGAAAAACAAATACCACCTAACTGACTAATTAATGTCCATGAAGCAATTAGAACATAATTACAAAAAAGAAAGCAATAAAAAGACAATAAAACTAGTAGTTACCTTTCACAAAGGGACCAATCCACAAACACTCAAATTTTAAAGCACACATACACAGATAACTCTTGTTCTAAGTCTCTCCATTCTTTGACTTTCATATCCTTAGACAGGTCTCCATGAAGTAAGAGTATGCTGAAGTCACCAGGAATTATACTAGACCTACAGGGATGAAAATGTAGCCCACCTTTTTCCACAGACCTCTCTCACTTTGCTTATATTTGCACCACAATGAAAAAATCATTATGAAGTTAGAGAACACTGAATGCCTAACAGCTGGCTATACCAACAGGAAAAGCTAAACTTGACTCAAATCCAAACATACAGACCTCCAGAAAACCACACTAATGACTTTACAGTATGCTACTTAACTGTAGGAGACCCTCTGGAAATTAGATCAGGAAACTGATTTGTTCCTGTGGCATAGTGAGCAACCTGCTATAAAACAATAATGCTTTACTCTCTCTTCAGAGTACCCACAATCAACAGTAATTACCTAGACCTCCCCAAGGTAAACTATACTACTGCAAATCTAGCAGAGGGGAAAATGCCTATTTCATAGCCCACAAGTACCCCAGTTAAGTAGGCAGCAGTACTTCAAAAGGCAGGACTGTTCTGTCTTCATCAGGGTGAGTCTATTGCTTCACTAAGGTTTGCCACAACATCTCTCCTGGATGTGGGAGCAGTTGCTCACAAACAATAATTAAAAAAAGGAGAAATAACTCTTAAAGCTTGGGTTTGTATTTGGCTACACTCACACCTGAATTCCTGAAAGGGAAAAAGTTTTAAATTTATTCTGGAAAAAGAGTCTAAAAAGATGAGAAGCTATAAATGCCAAAGCACACCATAAAGAGCCTAGTAACTGTGTTTAGGCACTGCAGGAAAAGATGCATACTCCATTCTCTCTGTACTGACTGAGGTAACATAACACCAAGCACAGATCAATCCTTAATTGTTTTACAAGAAAACTTGAGTGATCTTCTGAAAGCAAGAACAACTGCAGATGTAAGTGCTGGGACTGATATGACTGTGCTCTTGGTGACACATCCAACTCAGATAATACCACGATATTGCACAATTAACTCTTTTTCAGAGGGCTTCCATGTAATATTTATGTAATATTTAGGTTATGAAAGACCACTAAGATCACAATCTAGTGCTTGATCAAGTGGCTAGCAACCCTACCCACAACAGGCAGTTTCAAACCAGATGATCTATGAGGTCTCCCCCAACCCAAACAATTCTATAATGCCTATGACACTATCTAGTGCAGCCCCAACTCACCCCACCATGTCATACCTACTAACCACATTGCTCAGTGACACCTATGCATTTCTTGAATACCTCTAGGAATAGAGACTCTACTACATTCTTTCTGAGAAGAAACTTTCAAGTATCAACCAAAACATCATAGAAATGTCCCATGCAGGAATTTCTTATGCAGTGAACAGCAATTTACATTCCGAGGGAAACTGTAGAAAATTTACTTGGGTGAAGGGGGATTACCAGCAACTAAAGGCACAGAAATACAGCTTAGGATTCAGGGTCAACTGTAGGGCAAAAGAAAATAACATTGGTGCCTTCAAATAAGCTACAAGCACTACAGAACAATAACAGGTAATAATGAAGGAAAAAAAAGCTGCTCACCCCTTCTAGTAATGGCTCAAGACAAGTGCAAACTCTATCCATAGAAATGTTACTTCCTCAGCTACTAGTCCTTAAATGAGAGTGAGAAGAAGTGGATCCAGGCCCCACCTCTTCTGGTCACTCAGGAACATTGCCTACACCTGAGCTCACCACACCTTCACAGCTGGTACTCAACCATTGGCTCAGACTGTAACCTAGCAATTTCACTAAACTAATGTCCTCCCTGCAGACCAGGTACTTTATTTACAAAAAAGTGAAATTACTTCTAACAGATTCTGAGAAATACTAGACAAAGTATTCACACGGAGACCAATAATCCCATACAGAAAGAGAAATAGAACTCACCTAACCAGCAAAGGGGCTCTCTAGCTATATAGCATTTTTCCTCAGAAACAGCCTAGGTCCAAGGGATACTTACTGTTAGGTGGCTGGCCCTTATATGAGCCCACTGGGCTGCATCCTGTGCCCACCTCTTCTGGTCAGGTGGGGAGCACAGGTGCAAACAATTTGCCTGTGCTCCCTGGGCCAGCCACACCCCTTCACCAGCACCAGTTCAAGCCCTGACCTAACAGTTCCCCTGCACTGAGGACAAAGCTCAGGTCTTCTTAAAGCTGGCTCTCCCTGCTTCAGAGCTGGATACAATCTTATTTCTGGTCGTTTTCTGAGAGAGCAGGTAGATATAGAGTAAGGCTCCTTCCAGTCTTCCTGAGGCTGTGGAGGTGTCATGTAGAAGGCCCTTATCTCACGTTTCTGCCTTGGGTAGCTCATAGTGCTATTGATGCATTTGTGAAAAGCTGCACCACTAAGCTGTGGTTTTTTCTCATTCTTTTTCAGAAATCTAACGATTTTCAGGAGTATTTCTTCAGTCTTTTGTGAGCTCCGTATACAAGACACCGGCTGCTTTACAACAGCAGCAGATTTAATATTCATTTATATATGGCCCTCAGGCTGTGTAGGCCTCTCTCAAGCGTGTGAAACGCTACGGCCCTGGGGTACGCCAGTCCCTTCAAGGACGAAAACGCTTCCCGCGCAGCCTGATAGAGCCTCTCCTTAGCTGAGGGTCTGGCGCGCAACTGGCGCCACTCTGTCTCTGGGGCTCCCCGCCCGCTCAGCGACCGCTGCTCCACGGCCTTAGGGCCTCCGGCGGTACCCGGTGACGGTCACTCTACCCGCGGGCTAGGTCCCGCCCGCGGCCGTGCCCGCAGCCAAGATGGCGCCCGCGGCTTCCCCATCTCCCGGCGGCGGCCGGGGCGTGTGCCGGAATGCGGGCGGGGCGGGCGATGTGGCGAGGCCAAGCCCACTCAGTCGCCCGGCGCTGCCCGGCCGCTTCCCGCCGTGGCACAGGTGGGCTGTGGGGAGAGGCCGCGGAGGCTCGGGAGAAGCCGGGTGAGGCCGGGGGCACGGTAGGTGGTGGCCCGGGGCAGCGGTGTTTTCTCAGGAGGCGGTGACAGAGAGGGAGGTGCGGCGCGGGGCTTCTCCCGCGGGGAATGGGAAAGGCCGCTGCCGGCGTCTCTGGGCAGCGGCTGCCTCGGCTTGGCAGGCTCCGGGGCGGCTGTGGTCCCCGGGGTGGGGGTACCAGGGCGGCGACTATCACTGCCCGCCTGGGCCCCTCAGCGGGGTGAGCCCTCTGGGCTCGGCGTCCGCCGTCAGCCCCTCGCTCCTTCCGACACCGAGAAGGCAGCGCGGAGAGCGGCAGCCGGGCTTCTCCGTGCTGCGGTAAAGCTGGGGGCAAAAGCGGTGCCACTGGCCTCGCGTAATTCCTGCGGCCAGCCGTGGGCTTTAAGTCCGGGTTTGTTTTGCTCTCCTCCGCCGGAGGCCTGAAGGGTGTGTTTTCGTTTTCAGAGATTAAACCCGGAGTGCCACTGACGAGGAACGGACATGCTCGGCTGCTGCCTTCAGTCTCTGGTGTCGTGCTATGTTTACCCAAAAAGGAGAGACTGAGACCCTGTTATTTTAATCTTTGACTTCTTACTGGATTATAATATAAGTGTCACAATAACCTAAAAACTGCGGAAAGAGCACTGGGGAACTGAGCATGGTTGGATCCTGAACGGAAGGAGCTGGCGCTGAGGAAAGGAGGAAGGGGAGGAATGGCATCCCGGGAAAGGCTGTACGAGCTGTGGATGCTTTACTGCAACAAGGTGAGTGAGCATCTGGGGGGTGTCGGTGTGTCTTTCCTCTTTTATCTGCAAGTCAGATATTTGAAGTAGTTCTGTAATATGTTTTAGTGCTTTTTTTTTGCTTAGACTTGCATGACTTCTCTAAGTATGACTGAACTTAGACCACTTACAAGCCCACCTCTTGATTTACTCCGTAGATTGGGCTCGTTTTTTTCTGAATTAGGCATGAACCGTACAGGGTTATGGCACTTAGTTAGGCTTTTTGATTATGTGAATGCTTTGGGTATGTTTTGTTATGTAGGACCATGGTGTTAGGATGAATTGCATTCATTTAATACATTGCTGTCTAGTATTTAATTTTAACTTTATTGTTTTCTGTACAGTTTCTGTTTTATTTAGCCTACGTTAGCCAAAGCCTTCCTGAAGAGCAGACTTATTAAATTACTCCTGAGCCTTCCTTGCTGGTTATCACCACGACATCCAAGTATTCTGTTGATTGTAATGGACTTCTTTTCCCTGGCAGGAACACAATCACATTCTATTGTTTCTCCATTTGTATTTCACAGTGTAAAGCAATTAACATGTTTAAAGCAGAGATCCTAACTGCTGCTGGAGTGCTGAAGTATGTATGCAGAATGGATTCCAGCTTACCTAAATAGGTACTCATAAAATGAGGAGAGTGTTTAAAAAAACAAAACAAACAAACCAACTGTAAAGGCTGAGGTGGGAGCCAGCCTGCTGTCATACAGAACACTCTGTGGCAGTGGCAAGGATTGCTTTTGGTGGCCCTATTCCCTAGTTTTCTTCTGCTTTTTTTCCTTTCATTCTCACCCTTTTTATGTATCACAGTTTCTTTAACTTTTCAAACTAGTCAGGTAGTAAGGGCAAACATTCTCTTGTTCTTCTGGGTTCATTTCTACAGAAGGTCTGCTTCAAGACCATAGTATGAGATCTTAAATACAAACTGTCTTAATGCTTGCACACAAGCAGTGGGTGAGGGTTGCACAAGGCAGCCTGAGTTGTGGCTTTTCTTAATTTTTGTGTGTTAGCAATCCTAATGCTCTATTATGTAGTTAAAAATAAAACTGTTGCAAGCATCGCAGCATGCTATGACTTCTTGCTGATATCCACGTGGGTTATCTGTTGGACTGAAATGTATTTGCATAGGCTTTTGCCATTTAAACTGAAGTAGGAATGCCAATAGCAGTGGGAAATAGACTAGCACTGGAGGAGATGGATGTTTTTCCAGTGAGTTCATCGATGTGAGAAGAACAAAGACACTTGGAACAGACTCCAAGAATCCAGGCTTTCCTCGGCTTTAGGAGATGCAGGGCTGGGGAGATGAGCCAAACTCTGAGGTTTTTTTCTTAGCCAATCTTTGTCTTTTTCCTCTCTAGAAATTTTTACTTTATAAAAATCTTTTATCTCTCTTGCACCTTTTCCTCCTTTGCTTGAACCTTTTATTCTTGCTGTGTGCTTTCCATCTCCATATTGTCTGCATGCCAACAGGAATAAATAAAGCAGTGCTAGTTACAATGTGGGCTTTGGAGGATGCTCAGTTTCTCTATGTGAATGCAAGTGCCGTATGGACAGCTCTTGTGTTGGGAATGAGGAGACTATTTAGACTCATGAAAAATATGTATGTATTTTGGTGTACTCAGCCCTTGTGAGCTCTCGGTGACTTGACTTTTGGTTTTAGTTTGGTGTGTTTTCTTCCAGAACCACATATTATGGACATGTTAAATGTATTTGTATAGTGATAAGGAATTTTTCTTATGTAGAACTATCTATGCTTTAGTAAAATAGCTTGTCTGAAATTTGAGGGCAGCTAGAGTGAGTCCAAAAAAAACTCATGTTTTCAACAAACACTGGGCACAAAGCTTTTTGTTCTTTTCATCTCTAACTGATTTAGGTTAAAATCCTTTCCTTTTTGTGTAAGAAAGGCATCTAGAATGCTGTATTCCCTCTTGGATTGAGTTCGATGGATTGAGAGCAACTGAAGAAGCTTAGGGTATGAAGTATTGTGAGGGTTAAATATAAATTATTCAGTTGTGTATTGAAAACATCTAGATTGTGCTGTTCTTGGCTCTGCTTAGAGCATCTAGCACAATGGGAAGATGTAGCAATAATCACCAGTAACACGATATCGTGGCTTAGGGAGAAGTCTCCTTATGCTTGGGACTGCCCAATGAAGCGTAGCATCATATCCTGTGTGTTGCGTTTTCATGCCTCTGTTGTGGCTGGCATCCTCCTGGGAAGGAAAGGTGGGAGATGTCTCCAAACTGCCAAAGCTGCTGGGTGGTTACAGTTGAGTAAATGAGGATTTGTTGCTTTACAGATCTCGAATGCGTGGCTTTGGGTTTTGCAGCCTTGTTTGGACTTCACTGTTTCTTTATCTAACTTGTTTTCGGTGTGATGCTTGGCGTTACTGATAGCAACTTGGGTTACCTATCTTGCCTTTTTCAGGCGATTGGGCCCTGGGTGATAGTATATATATAGCACTGATAGTACAAATACAGCCCTGTGTGCTAAAACAGCAGTGCTTGTCACAATTTTGAAGTGATGGGGTGATAGTGTGTAACCATCTTACTTCTGTGGGGTCATGCCTCTTGCTCTGCCTGTTCTCTTGGTATCTCTGTGCAGTGTTAAGCGTCAGTTGCAACAATTACTTTCCTGTGAAGTAGCATTAAGAGAGGTTTTCCGCAGCTTTGTTTACTTCCGTGCAATTAGCAATTGAAGACCTGGGCAGACTTGAGCATCTAAACAGCCTCTATGCAAAAGCAGTCTTCAGATGATATTATGTGTGAAGTGTTGTTGGCTTTTATTTTTCTCTTCTGTGTATCGATGGATGCAGAAGTTAGTTTTAAGTTGATATTCTGTTGTTTTTCATCCGGCAAACCTAAAATGTGTTTGTTGTTGTTGCGTTTTGCTTCTATTCCTCTGAAAGCTGTGCTCTGTAGGACCAATAGCTGCAAAGTTGCAAATTAGTCTGCTGTTGAGATGCCTAACAAGTTAACAGCCACATGTGACTGATGATGCTTTTGGTGCTGCCTGGGAGCAGTGTAGAAACTCATTAAATGTAGTGAAGTTTAGGTTTGAGTCACTGGAAATTATATGAAAGCATTGCATTGTTAATTGTCTCAGCTGTTCTGCCTTCAGTTGCTCTTTTTTTTTAAATGATGTCAAACTTTCTGCAGAGAAAACATTAAGAACTCAGATTGCTGCCATGATCATTTGAGGTGATTTTCAGTTTAAATGGGGATTTTTTTGTCTGATGCTCGATTATCCGTTATGTATATTGCTGTTATTCACTCGAACACTGATATAAATGTAAGCTGTCATCTTCTGATCTAAATGTAGGAATGCATGCTTTATAATTGGAAGGTGATTGAAATACATATAGAATGGATAACACAAGTTTCTCCTATAGAATTCACTAGGGAAAAGTTTCTGCAGCAGGCGAAGTAGACAAAGGTAATGCCAAGCATTAGTGTATCGCTTGTCAGTATGAAGCCTTAACTATAATCTACACGGTAACATGATTCACTTAAGTGAATATGCAGCAGGTATCTGAAAGTGTTTCAGTAATGTAAGCGTACAGCAGGAGAAAAGCTCTACCAGATGAACTGAGGTAGTCCGAGGAAGGGTATGCCTTCGTCCGAGTGTTTCTGTGACCTTTTCATGTTCACATGACTGAAGTAATCTCTTTCATTAGATCTGCTCTACCAGTCTTGCCTTGTATTCAGAAACCAGCATAGCTGTAGCACTATTACAGTTGTAGTTGATTAACCTTTTCCTAGTTGTTAATTATGTACCAGTATGCAAAACTAATTTGTGTCTTATTATCCTCTGAAGTAACTTCTACTGCGGATCCAAATTATCTTGTATCTGTATCTTGTCTGTAAGACTTCAACTATGTGTATATCATCTTCTCCAGTTCTTCTGGTAGATATTTCAGAAATCCTTTGACTTGATGTCAAAGAATCTGAATTTTTAATTTACACAAAGTGATCAAATAGTCTTCTATATGACAACATTTTTTTTCACTTCTAACAAAATCTTCAGTTGCCTTCAGGAGGGGTTTCAAAGGCATAAATACAAGCACTTATCTCTTTATATGCACCTCAGAAAATATTCCATTTGCTTGTTTTCTGTATTTGAAATAAATGCAGAACGTGTGCCATATGGAATATTAGTGAACTGGAAAATACTGATTACTGTGTATGTACGTAGCTGTTACAGAATTCTAACTAAATGACGATCAGTTCCTTTTTATCCTGGATGGAAACTCTGCCTGAGTGGTGCCTGAGTGACTGATTATTATTTTTTTAAAGGACCGTCATCTAACTTGCGTCCTAGTTCTCTGCATTCTTAAACCTAGAGGAAAACAGGGAAGAGGTGGGGGTGTAGGGTGGCACTTAAATAATATGAGCAGTGCCTGCTAAGTGATGCTGGAACAAAGAACTGTGGCTTAAATGAAAGCAAAATGCGAACACAAGGGTTGGGTCCACTTACCCTCTACCCTATCTTTTCCTTGAAATTACACATTTCAAGAGAAGCTTGAAGTCCTGTCTTGAAAGGGGAAAGAAAAATAAGTAATATGGTACAACTTGATACTCTCAACTTTACCTGAATATTTACGAATACCACTAAGAAAACCTGAATGTTTTACAAAGGCAAAGGGAAATCTGAATTTCACAGGATGTGAGTACAGTTAAAACAAGGTAAACGTTTTTTTAATCTAAGGGGGGAAAAAGAGGGGAAAAAAACCACATAATAAACTTTCAGAAGAATATGCTGAAAGTCGCCCAAAAAACAAGGTTGTCAGTCCAAAAGAGTCTTTAAAAAGAACTTGTGCTTTCAAGTAGCACCTATAAAAGCAGCTTGCTGCTCATAACTGATGGCCTGGAGCAGCTTGGTTTGTGTGGTATGCTTGTAAAGGACACTCTTCTGTCAAAGTTTTTAAATGTGATAGAAACCCTGCAAAGGGCTTTTAAAAGGACTTAGCTGCATTATAAGTGATCCTGCTTTGTTAGACAGCTTGTGGAAGGCATGCCAGGTAGCGTATTTGAGAACTAGCTACTCAGCAGATGGGGGTGCTGTGACAGCTAAGTCTTGTCAAGATGATTTTCTATCCTTTAAGAATTTAACTGTAAGAATTTTAATTGTGCCAGGCAAAGTTTCACCCAGTAATTGGTCCTGGGCTTTTTTTATGCTATCCATCTTCAGTAGAGCCGTGCTTTCATTTAAGCACTTCCTTATCTGGTGGAATAGCTTGAGGCAAAGTGGTGTTCCTCAGCCAGCTTCTATCTAACTTGTGCTTCCTGAGGGCGTTCAGTCTTAGCATCGTTAGTTGGTAGGGGCTCTGTGTATTAGCAGTTGTAAAGCTGATCGTGACATTCTGGTCTTTACTGACGGATAACTGAGACAGTCACATCCCTTGCTATGTTAAAACCTGTCTTCTTAAGAAATATACTTTCTTGTGTTGCACTGTTCTGCTGGTTTGTTTTTACCAGATCTGATTGTATTGAGATAGAACTACAATACATCTCTCTGGTTTGGGGAGGGACATCTACCTATAAATATATTTCCTTTTAAAACTAATATTATAGCATGGAAAGAAGACTTATACTTTTTTTTATAGGAGAGCATTTTAGTCCTAGACCAAAAAGCTATACAGAAAAAAGCCATGAAATATGACTATGTGCATTACCCTAAAAGTGTCTTAGAGTATTTCAAATCCTGTCATTTGAATTAGGTTTTTTCTTCATCTGGAAAGAATCACATGTGAGGTTCCGGTTCCTTATAAGCTGCTTAAAGGACTCAGAAAACTTGAATGATAAAAATAAGCAGTCCTGGGGGAAACCATGATTTCTGTGTTAGTGAGGAACAGACTGCTACAGTCAAATGCTACAAACTGTGGTGTGCTGATGGTGTGAGCTTCTCTGTAACTACATAGCTGTCTCGGAGCTCTTACGGCCATTGCAGTGTGAATACTTGCAGCTGAAAGTTTAACACACTTGTTTAATTTGCTTGAGCTAAACTTGTTGGCATTATGCATTCATTTAAACATTAAACAGTTCATTTAAATTAATGTATGCTATGGGAAGAGTGTGAGAGTCATTCATTATTTCTGTTTCATGTGTGTTGTCAGGCAGCCTCTCACTGCTGTTTTACAAAGTACTGCATCGCAGACAGTATGTCATAGCTCAATCAAATCCCCTCGCCACCTGCATTGTGAGGCTGGGATTTCATGTGATTATCAGCAAACAGGAGCAAATGCATACCTTCCAGTAGAGTGTTATGAAATTACTCATCAGGTTGTTGAATATTGTGAAATCTCACATTATAAGAGGTGTTTTAATCTTCTCATTTCAAAAAATGTTTTTTTTGCACAATTGTGATTAGTTGTGGTGAGAAGCATGTAATTAACTACAATGTAATCTTTGATGTTAAACTGTAAGCCCTGTGAAACTGACCTTTGCATCCCAAACATGATCTCATCCTGACTTCAATTTGCACTTGTCTTCCTTCTTGTGCAATGGCTGATTTGTCAGTGATTCATATTGATTTGCTATATACTACCTTTGTTGGATAAAGAAATATTCACATTATGGCTAGATTAATGCTTGATCAAACTAAGTGTGCAGGAAAAGCAGCTCTTCTTAAGTCACCATTGTGAGAACTCATTCCTTTGCCAGAACTGATGAATGAGCGTCTTTTACACTGTTGTAAAATGTATTTGAAACCATCTGTAGGAGATATCTCTGCCATTCTGAAAGTATGTAACTGGCAAAGGAACTTGTCACAAGTCACTTGTGGGTGTGGCTTGGTGACACTGCCCTTGTTGTGCTTTTGGGATGCTGAACTAAGAATGGATATAGATATGGAACAGTTGGTCCTCAATTCTGATTTTGCTGTCTGCTATTTAAAGAAATTTCTCATAGTCTGAGAACTGACGTAGTTAAGATATTTTGAAGTACAGAACTTTTCATATAAATAACTGACTTGTGTGTGTGTATATATAAATGAGACATTAGTTTCTTCACTTATTTATAATAGCTGTTATCATCCTTAATTATGGAGCAGGATAACCTCGTTCTGACAGCTGTTCAAACCAGAACAAGGACTCTGCCACTGATAGTGCAGGCTTCTGACTGAGGTGAGATGATAGGTAAAACTAAGCGGAACAGAGATGTAAGATGACCAAACATTTTGCAAGCTACAGGGAAATTATTTTTGTTTTTATTCTATATTTATAGCTAAATATATTATAGAAGAGTATACGTAGCTTCTTTGCAGATTTAATGAGTACCATTCAGTTCTCATTACCAGCAAATGTAGAAAATATTTCAGAGCAAGCTTTTAATGTAATGAAAGCATCAAGTGTTTCTTACAGGGAATGATTTATCAGAATGCAAGGAACACAGGCTTCTGGTTCTGTGGCATGACTGAAACAGCAAATATAGCGAACACTGGGCTGTTGTGTGGTGTCTGACTTATGGCACACTTAATATGTTCATCTGGTTCAGATCTGGGGTTCCACGTGTCCTGATTAAAGAATATTACAGAATCAACTCAAATGTGCTGTTTGTGCTCTAGTACACCAATGGAGTGAGCAGGAAGGCTTGCCAGCTGCCTGTTCAATGGCATTGTGGCTTAATGCCAGAATCCAAATGTTCTCAAAAGATACTGTTAAAATATTTACAGGCTTTGGAAAGGCTAAACAGCTGCCATAAAAGAGAATGAGCTTCTTTAATTAATGAGCTTTTCTTGGTGAAAGAGTTATATGTAAGAAGGGGAAGGGGAAGCAAGCAAACATCAAAGCATTACCACCTCAACAGTAAAGATTAAAACCTTTTTTTGCTGTTGTTTTTTAATAAAAAAGTCATTTGATCATATGACATTTACTATTCATCTTGTAATAAAAGAGAGGATGCAATAGAGGAAGATTGGGACGTAGAGCAGGAAACACCGATAAATGAATACCAAACGTGGTTACTCTTGTAATAAAGGTTGCTTTAAGTTAGGCATCTTATTATGAGACAACTCCTCCGTGCACCTGCAGCTCTAAACCTTAGCAGTTAGATTTCTGTGCTGATAAAACAGTTGTATGTAGGTACTTCCTCTGATACTTAAAACATTAATGGTAACCTGATTGAGGACATTCCTGAATTTTGAATGGAAACAGTGAATGTATTTGCTTTTATTTATTAATGTAAGGAAAATGAAGTACTCATTTTATTGTCAAGTAACCAGAATCTGCATAAGAACTCTCTAGAAGTGTGCCATTAATACGTTTAAAAACAAGTAAGGAAGCTGAGGCAGAGGTTGAACAGGTAGTGCTCACTAGAAATAAGAATTTAGCAGTAATGCCAGAAACATTTCAGAGAAACCAAATGAAAATGAAGCAGTTTAACTCCTTTAAAAAGATTACGGGATTATTCTTTTAGTAATTGTTGTAGGAGAACGTTGTCCCTTCATGGAGTTTTCTAGCAATTTTCGCTTGAGATGTGCAAGGAGAATTTAAGAACTGAGGAAAAAATGTTTTGGAAGTTAAGGAAAATTCTAATTCTTAAAGCATCATGTAAAGTAAATACTGTAACTGTAAACTGTAAACATATGGGGCATCAGCTCAGAATTTCCAGTGATATAATGCCCATAGGTTTTGTAGAAAGTGGCTATGGTAGATGCAGGCTGCTTGTAAGTTGCTTTACCAGCTCTACTGATACGTGCTTGGCTAATGCTTTTAATTACACAAAACTTGGTGTTCATTTTACCTGTGATTTTGCTGAACTTTTGACTACAAAGAACCATTTTCTTGGTGACTGAAGCTGTGTGGGAAATGCGAATTAAATGGATGAGCAAGTTTGAGAAGCAAGCAGGGAAACAATTTTATTCATGGAGTTCCTTAGTATATATGTGCTTTTAAACTGCTGTTCTAATTAAATCTGATGTTCACGTGCTTTCAAGGGCGTACTTGGAATTTAAGAGAAAAAGTACCGAGATGAAAAGGATGCGTATCTTTGGTATAACCTGAAATACAAACATGGTCCCCAGAGTGGCAGTGAGTGTGTGGGCTCGGGTATGACTGCATAGTGTTTTTTCTCCCTAAGACTCTGCAGCATTCACAATACTGGATAAGCAAAGAAAAAGCAGGGCATGGGGAAGGAGCATGTTATTTGCAGAAATCTGACTTTGTTATTTACCTGTGCTAATCATTTAAAAATGGTGCCACCTGAAGTGCAGTTGATGCCAAATAGTTGCAGGGTGCTTTTGAAGGGCTAATTTGAGGGAGGCTGTCCCTTCAGTGTGTAGTTCGTCTTAGCTCTTGCTGATAAGGCTGAGAAGACCAAAGCAGTTAAATCCATGGCTAAAGAAATAAGAACTTGCTCTAGGTGACACGTACACGCACACACAAAGGAAGTCTGTATTTGTATTGAAGTGGTACACAAGTTCTCCACAGCATTTTTCTTTATCTACTGGAAGACTTGACAGTATCTAGCTATTGACAAGTGAAATAGTGGGTTGATATTTTGGCTGTCTTGGCACCGTCCTGCTTCCCTTTGGTCCGTCTGTGCTCTGTCGTTGTCTCTTAGATCAAACCGTGAATTAGAATCTTGACGGGGCAGGAACTGGCTTTGTGCTCTTGCTACAGCTCAGTCCTTTTCTGATTTAAATCGATGACAGACCTTTGGAATTTCAAAGCTATCGAGCATTAAGCCCTAAACCTTTATCAAGTTGAATTTGCGTGAAATCGGGGCTTATCCTGACACGGCAGAATTTTGACATGGTGAAGTTCAGTTACCTTTGAGTAATTCAGAATGCTCCTTATTCCCTGATCTTTAAAATACAGCTTCCAGCTGTTACTGCTGCTGGTTTGCTGTGTCAGCTTTGACGGGGAAAGGGAAAGTTAATAGCCGGTGCCATGTCACAGCGCGGAGCAGCGGCCTGTGGGCTGCCTGTGGTGCATGGAGGGCGGGAGTGGGGCTCGCTCTGGTGCCGCCTCTGTGCTACAGCTCAAGCACAGCTTTAATCAATAACTAAGTAAATAAACGAAGCTTTGCTTGTGTTTTAGTTAGAAATCTTGGTCTGCTTTTCTATTTTTTTGAGCCCTGAAGTGGAAAGGAAATGGAATACTAGCTCTCAGTTGTAATTTTTTTTTCCTTCTAAGATTTTAGTGGCGGTTTCTAATTGTTTTTGTCCTTTTGAAAGGAGAAGGAGCATTCAGTGTTCACTCCCAGTTTTGGGGAGCTGAATTCTATCGTAAGTGATGCTTATAAGTGTGTTTTGGTAAAAAAAAAAAAAAAATCTCCATGTGAAACAAGTTTTGAATAGTCCCAAACTTGTTTGTATCATGGATTACTTCAGCTCCTGGTTAGAAAGCATCTGCCCTCTCCTTTTCACCTCCAGAAATTGAACCAATATCTGCGTGCTTATGTGTGTTTTGAGGAAAGAAGTTCCTAGTGGCTAACAAAGAGCCTTCCTTTAGCTTTCAGTTCTACAGCTGATTCGAAAATAAATATTATGGTTAAAATAAGTTGTGCCCAAAAGTGATTTCTTTTGATAGTTAGAATTGATTTCACTTCTCAAGGCAGTTTAGCCAGTGTAGAACACTTTATCATGACGTCTCTGATTAATTCTAACTGTACTGTCGATTCTTTCAGGTTTTGTTTTGGCATCTTACTGTTTTGAAAGGTTTTCAAAAAGCATCAGTGCTTTGACACACATGGTGTGGTGTGCTGGAAGATCTTAGGCCGAAATTCTTTGCGTTATGTTTGGAAATACAAAGAGGAAAAGGTACCCTTAAACCTGCCAGTGCCCTAGTGAATAGTTTGTCATTCACAAGGCTGCCCAACTGCTGCACCTGACCAGCTGTGCTGTGCGGAGGGGCTCCAGCCCTGTTTGGCCCTGATGAGGCTGTGCCTGTGCGGCCCTGCTGGCAGCTTCGGCTTCCCAATGGAGCCCTGTGATCTTTGCCTTTCTCCCTCCCTTGCTTTGCTTGAAGCGCTGGTAGAGCACAGTACTCCACAGGCATAGGTCTGGAGACTTCTAGCAGGAGGGCTTCAATGCCAGTTCTGCATGAAATGCATTCATTTAACTTAGTCAGCTATAAGAATTAGAGGGAGTATTATGAGTTTAAAAATGTTTGCACTGATGTAAAAAATTCCATTTCCTGTTGACCATTTTGCCCAAACTGATTACTGAAGAAGTGACGGAATTAGAAGCTTTCTTTGTTGTTCACTTATCAGACTTCATAAAGAGCAGATAGTGCTCTTGCCCTTTGCGGGCAACTTAGTGTATCAAAGAAAAGAGCCTGTCCCAAGTTAGTGTTGATTGTACTTAGTTTCATTTATTTGTATTGCCTCAGTGTTGTATGTGCCATTGGGCAAATACTTCTCTACATTAAGTGATGCTGTTGGTGAGCACTGAAGTTGGCATTAGCATTAGAAGCTTATTTCCCATTTATACCAAGGTAATGGATGGCTTGCTGGAGTTTTAGTACATTGAAACTGTTGAAAGGTTGGACTGCATGGGAAACGTGCTGATTGGCACTGTTTAGCTGCAGTGTTGTTTTACACGGTGTAATCCAGTGTGAAGATCAACTGATGTTATTTAGCCACCTTTTTCATTCAAGCATTGTGCTAGCTGTGCTGGTCAAATGAAAAACCACAACAAACTGCTGGGTGTGTTTTTATTTTTGTACCTGTTGGTGTACACCGTAGTAGAGCTCACACCTGGCAGTGTTTCGTTGTAAAGAGCCATGATGGCTATTATTGTGCTCTGAGAGCTACAGTGACTATTACTGTGCTCTGATAACTATTGTTGTGCTCTGAGTATTGTGTAAAAATGGAAGCCTAAAGGGTGTTTTTTAAAAAAAAAAAAAAAAAAAAAAAAAGGAAGGAACGAGAAAATGTTTTCACTTTGCAGTGCTCTGAGCTGCAGCTGATTTAATAGGCTTAAAGCAGTTTTCTCATTAGCGCAGATGAATGATTGTTCCTTGAGCAGTTTCACGGGTTTTCACTGCAATACGCTGAGCTCGGAAGCCTAAGCGTAGGCCCTATGTATTTGTGATTTGCTTCACAATTTTCAGATAAAGGGCTTTGTCATTTTTTTCCTTCCAGCTTTGCACGCATCCTCACAGTGCCACATCATTAGTCTGCCTTGTTAAGGCTGGGATTGTCGGCTTATTGCCCTGAGGGCAGATGGCTCAATTCAGTTGGGGTTTTGCTTCTGGGAATTTTGAACCTTGTTGAAACATCTTCCAGAATTTTCAAACGTGCGGTTTCTATATATGAATTATTATTCAAATAAGATGCACAGATCTGTCTTGCACAAAAGCTGGACAAGCTTCTGGAAATAAAAGGAGTGCTTAGGGTTATGACTTAACAAGCTGTACAATTTCTAGAATCTACATTTTCTTTCTAGTGTCTGTAGAGTAGTGGAAGATGTTTTATTACCACTTAAGTCTTTTCTACATTTACTGCTGTTGTACAAATGAAAAACTTCCTTCTGTCTTCCTTGCTGCTCTCCCAGGGCATGTCTGCAGGTGCGTGGGGAGAGAGGAGGTTGGGAAAGGATACCAAACTCACATGGTTGATCACAGTGTGTCCTTGTGATGTGCTATCAGAATGTGGATTTGTAAGCTGTGCCTTAAAAGCGTGGTACATCTTCAACAGCACCACTAAAAATAACTGCTGTCTGACATACAGCCTACAGCCACTGGTGATCTGAAAGCAGTGAATAAGAGAATATATTCCACAGGCTTTGCTGCTTTTGCTGATAATAAGGCTTTTGAGTATTTAAGATGCTTTGTTATGGCCTGACAAAATTCCACTTCTTTCTTCTGCAGAGAAAAATGAGATGGTCAACAACTTGCAGGGGATTGTTTGAGGTTGCTGTTCAGTGACTGGTTGCTCTCGGATCTGAAATATTCCCAGCCTGTGCTGTGTGGTGACGCATATTTTTGGGGCTGCAGTATGTACTGTCTCAAAGCTGGTCTGGCATTAAACAATTAGGTCAGTTTGTATTCCTCTGTTAATTTGGTTTACCACATCTATCATGAGAAAAGAGAGAGTAGTTGAAAAGGGAAATGGGAAGAAATCCACCAAACTCAATCATCAGAATAAAGGGCAGCAGTTGACCTCGAAACAAGGCTTGGTTCAGGAGTGAAGCTGCTGGTTTTCATGGTGCACAGGAAGTAGCTGATGCCCTTAGCAGTATCTGTTTTACTTATAAAATTAAAATGCCAAAGCAATGTGAAAAAACTTTTTCTTTTCCTAAACCATCATGCTTCAACGTGGGAAAATATGAGATGGCTTTGAATCAAACAGGCTGGTCTTCAGAAATGTATTTATTTAGCTGTGTAAGAGGAAGGCACGCTTTTGTCTGCTTTGTCACGGGTAACATTTACTTACATTGTAAGTTTGCTTGCTTAAAAGCGCTTCAGTAAAGCTGAGATTTCTTGTGGCTTTCAGCATGTGGCTGCTGCACGCTATGGCAACTGGTTACTGCTCATGTAGGAAAAGAGAAACCTGGGCCAGATCCAGAGTTTGAAAGCTGTTTTTAACTTTTGTTTCTGTTGTATCTGTAAAAGCTTCTGCATTTTCGCTTGGAGCGAGACAATTGAATGCTGTTGCCTTTCTCCTGGGATGATTACATGCTCCTGGCTCTTAAGTCTTTATTTTTGTTCATTTCTGAAATGGTGGTATGCTTATATGGTTTATAATAGAGATGTATTTCTTAGTGCTTCTTATGTAGGCTCAGTTGCTAAATGACCTTGTTTGCTCTTTTGTCTTTTTCTTCCAGGTGATGTTGAGTTAGTGCTATTGCTTGAGTGGAAATCTCTAGATTTTGAACTCAAATGAGTCTATTATAATGTGAACTGTTTTCTACTAGTACATACCAATAGTGTTACTGGTATTTTGTTATCAAAGCTGATTCTTTTAATAACTCTCAGTAGCGGATAGCCAATTGGCTGGCTGGGGTTTGAGGTGGAAGGGAGCGGAGTTAAAGTGTCTGCTGCAGGTAATGGTCAAACAGTACTGCAGCTCCTGCTTTTTGTCAGTTGTGACTCTATGTTTAGAAAGCAAGGGCTAACTGCAACGTTTACCTCACATGGAGGAGTTACAGTGGCAATGTGAATTGAGCTGTATGTGCACTACAACTCAGTAAAAACTTTTGATTCTTTTTAACATCTGTATTCTGTTTTTGCCATCTACATATTTATTTCTTTCCTATTTTGCTTGCCGGTTTTCTCTTCTGCTGCTAGTCTTCACTGTTAGCTTTGCAAAGGCGTTATTGTTTAAAGATATGGAGATTAAATCTTAAGCTTGAAGTAGATTTTGGCTCTAGCTATCATTAAAAAGGAGCAAGCAGGCATTCAATATTTTCTTCTGTCTTTTCTCTTTCCTTCTTTCATCCAGAACACTTTCTAAAGCAATTCTCAGTCAGCTTCCTTAGTGGTACATGATCAAGAAAAACTGAGTTTCTTACAACAGTTTACTATCAACAGCTAGAGATGAGCCTCAGCTGTGTCAACGCTATTTTAATTTTGGAATACTAATTGAATCCTTTTAGTGATTCATGTTCTATTTCAAGGAGAACTTGCTCATGCCAAGAATATCAAAACAGTTCCTTCAACAGGAAAAAAGTCAAATAGATCTACTTTTTATCTTATGCATGGGTATTATCATGGCTTTTAACTAAGCAAAGTGCATGTACGTGATTATGGCCGTGTTTCTGTTTGTTACTCTGCCATGGATGCTATTGCCTTGTCCTCTCTAGCCTGATCTATGTTGTAGTTGCCAAGATAGCATCTTATTTTAAATTGTCCTTACAAGCCTGTGGAATAGCAAGCAAGTAGCTAAAATAACTCTCCTGTAACTCACACAGGTTACAGCTATAAATGCATGAACATTCTTAAAACGCCATAGTACTGTTCAGCACACTGAACAGTAGGAATATAAGTAATTCCTACTGCAAAGCCAACAATGTCTGAGGACGGTATATTCTGTTACTCCTAGCCCATTCAGTTTGGATATTAGTGAGGAGTAGTTCTTGCCCATCTTTTGGTTTGATTTTTTTCAATGTGTTTTGTCTCTGAACCTGATAAATGTGTGTTCTGTACCCACCTACTTGAGATGATCTGTTGACTTCTGTAGCTTAAGCCAGTAGTTTAGAAACCTTGAAATTATTCTTTATCTCAACAGCTTTCTTAATTCTTTATGTTGCAATTTTGTCTTGATTGCTGTTAATGGGTATATATCTGAGATAAGCGGTTCGGTGCGTAGTAAACCCGAGGATGGGTCTACTTCAGCCTTGTAGACCACAATGCCTTTTTTGGGGGGGAAATTTGAAGAGAGAAAGAAAGGGGATGATGACTTATGAAGGAGAAATAGTGAAAGGGAAATAGAAGAGGACCAGGGAGAAGAAAGATTATGAAAAAAGAGGACATTGGGAATGAAATGAAAATAAGGAGGAAAAAATCCAGAGAAAATGAGTGAGAAAATATAATGAAGATAATAAAAGCAAATAATCAGATGGAAGACATACACCGAATGAAACCCCTCAGCTTTATATATGTTGTCACAGTATCTGAATGCAGTTTACATGTAATTAATAATGATAGTGAAGTAAATTCTATGTTTCTTATACTTGCTTGAGTTGAAGGGGTCTTGGGAGCAGGGAAAATGGTCTAAAATGAGAAGGGGATTCCTGTGCTTAATAATTCTGTAAAGCCATGAAGAATGATATGTATTAAATTCCATGCTATCAAGAATAAAACATGCTAGCAAGTTTGTAAAGTTATGTTCTTACTCTGGAGAGTAAATAAAGGTTATTGGAACTGGGAGAGGAGGTTTGTAAGCTAGAACACTTCAACTGGCATTGACACTGGTAAGTGGAAACGCACGAACTAATGAATAGATATGCAGAGCAGCATTATCACATCAACACAGTATGTCTGAGAAGCTCAAAGAATAGAACTTTATGAAATCTTTGTTCTAAAAATTACTCTATTCATTCCTTTCTCCCAGCTGAAAAGTGTTAAGGAAAAAGCTTTCTGTTCAAGTTAGTGCTCGAGGCTTGCTGACTAATGGCCTCAGGCACTATATTTCTTAACCTTCTCTTAACCTTCTCTCTCTTTTTTCCTTTTTTTTTTTTTCCAGAAAGATCCAGATTACCTGAAGCTCTGGTTGGATAGTTTTGTTTCTAGCTATGAACAGTTTTTGGATGTGGACTTTGAGAAGCTGCCAACTAGGTATGTAGAATTACGGACCTGGTCACCTGTTCTAAACCAGACCTGGACGAGAGCCCAGTTTCTTTCAATATCAATTCTGCTTTTAAACAAAAGAAAGCTTTTTATTGTTGAGTGGCACTCCTGTTCTTCTCAAGGTCAAAATGGAATGGGAATGATGAAACTTAGGTAAATACCAGTATTTGCATTATATCGGTGATGGAATCAATATTCACTTGTTTTTCCTTATAGAAATGTAATCATTTCTTGTGTATTTTTGGAATAAATATTCATTAAATGTTGCAGATGAAATAATATTAGTATTAGTGCTTGGTTTCTGTAGCAGTAGTGACTGGACAGAAGTAAGGTCTAGGTAAAGTTTTGTAATTTTATTCTGTGGATTGCTGTAAGAGAAGGAAAGAGATGAAATGCGCAAAGTTTTAGATACTTCAGCTGGAAACTTTTTAATTAAAATACACAAAGATAAACTTTGAAGTTCAGGAACAAGAGTATTAATGACTTATGTTGCTGACTTCAAATATGGAAATATAATCATGAGGTGGGTATTAAAGTTAATTTCACGTTTCTGTATTTTGCATTTTGAATTGGCTTTCTGTGCACTAAGGCTAACTTTGCAAATGAGGAATAGAAACTTAGCTCTGTATCTTTTCTCTTTTTTTAATACATCCTTGTATGATCTAAGGGTTTTAAGAAAAAACAAATGTTACAGGATTCAGAAGTCATAAGAACCCAGTGTCAGAGTTAAGCTGCTACCACTACCAGTGACTGAATAGAAAGAATGGCTCTCTGCATAATGGCTCCTGTCCAAGCCCTGTTGAAATCAATGGAAATTCTCTAATGGGCTTTGGATCAGATCCTGTTTGAAGTGTAAGTGATAGCCTCCGCTGTTACAAGGAAACAAAGAATGCTGCAACTGGATCTCAGTGGATAAAAACAGGGCATCCCATCTATTTTTATTAAGATTTTCTTCTTAGCCATTATATGAATTCAAAGTTTATAGTGCAATTACCGATGTGAAAAATCTACAAAAATCTGCCAGTTAATTCTTCTTTCAGAAGATGTTTGCTTTGTAGTAGGATATCAAAATGCATCTTATGGTGTTCAGTTCAGGAAAGCAAAGGCAGTGGAAAAGTTTGTTACCCTTTGTTTTGTTTTCTTGTTTTATGTGTTCATTGGTTGTTTTTTATTGTTGTTTTTTGTTTTTACTGCAACATAGTAAAAGATTAAACAAACATGAAGCTTAGCTGTGCTGAACAATAGCAGCATCTTCATTGCATTAAATAATGGGTTTGTGAGCATAAAAATCCTGTATTTTTGTGAGGTTAATGACAGGATTAGTGACTTGGTCTGGAAGAGTAGGTCTGCACAGATTGAGACTCATTTGTGTAACAGATGTAGAGAAAATACATCAAAATAACATAGAAATGTTGTTTCTGCCCTTGTTGGCATGTGAGAGATAATCAGGCATGTCAAAAGGGGCATCCTTCTGGTATTTGTCGATTTCTATTGCAAGCATTAACACTATGGAGCTGATATTACTGAGCCTGCAAAAGAGAAATATGTAGGTCAGAGTGGAGCCACCTGTTTCCCAGTGCCTCTTCTCTTGAGGCCAAAGGGACCCCTTGGACTCAGATGTCTAGGAAGAAATTAGGTTTACTCACTGATATCTGTGCCAGTGATCTCAAGTTGCTCTCCTTTGCTACACTACCTCTGTTCACAATTGTAGAAGGAATTTTATACTTTCTTATTGCCTTCTCCCTCTGTTAAGTGTACGGTAGTCAAGAACATCCATAATTGGTAGAATGGGGACTGACATGAGCCTGCTTTTTTTGTAAATGTTGGTGTGTTTGACTGCTAAGTGCCAGAAAGACCTTAAGTACAGCAGGAGCCAGGAAATGATGAACAGCTGTATAGAGATAAAGAAGCTCATTCAGATTGCTGGGCAAAATTAACCTTTTGGAAGACAGCTATGGAGTTATGTCAATGTAAAACACATGACATTTTTTAATGTCGAAGAAAATAACACTTAGGAAACGTAGTTGAAACTATTAGCCTTTTTTCTGAAAGACTCTTAAGTGGCAGTGCCACTTGCTGATGTAATTGATGAGGCTGTTTCTTCATTGAATTAAAATACGTAATCTCCTGAAATGTGTTTTGGAAATTGAAGATTTTCTAAGTAGTACAGAATTTGGCAGTCTCTAAACTTGAGCAGTGAGTGTATCCAGTGGTATGATTTGGGTTGTGTAATAGGTAGAGTTTATAAGTTTATAAACACTAATTTTCTTACATTTGTGTATCCTTCTATATATATTTTTTCTGTATATTTTTAAGTGCGATGGTTCATTAATGGCCCTTACAGTCACTGTTTTAGTAAGAAAGTGAAGATCCTGCACAAGAAAATAACTAGGCTGACAGCTTTGAGCACAAAAGCCTAAGGCACCTCTGTTCTTAGCCTAAAACCAAGAAAGAAAACCCGGTCCTCTCAGCACTATTTACACTGGAGAGGATAAAACATTTACCAGCTCAAAGGAGGCTTTCTTTTTTCCCCATCACTAATGGAAGAAATGGTTCTCTAATTTAATACTTTCAGAAACAGCAATATTATCTGTGCTATTATGATTTTTTTTCTGGTTTTGGTTTGTATGCTGTCAAGCAAAGGAGCTTAAAGGAAACTTATGTCAAGTACCGCAGACACCTTACTGCGTTAGTGTATGGACTCTAAACCCACAGAAAAAGGATGCAGGAATCACCAGAATAAAGCTGATAGTACACAGTTACTGGAAACTGGTTGCTGAAAATAGAGGCCTGGTTTTCACCAGCCTTTGTTCCAAAATGCTTGCTTACGGCTTTGGTGGCGGAGAGGGGAGAGTACTGCCGATCTGAGCTGTAATTGAATGAGTACAGTGTGAAGACTAACGCAACTTCCTTTCAAACACCTGGGTTAGCAATTTCTGTTGCTGCATAACCATGTTAATGTAATGCAAGGAGATTACAAATAAAAGAATCCAAATGGAGAGCCTACAGGAAAGAAGGAGGCAGACTCTTTAGCAGGGTTTGTGGTGATAGAACAAGGGGAAATGGTTTCAAGCTCAAAGAGGGTAGACTTAGGTTGGATAAAAGGAAAAAATCTTTGACAGTGAGGGTGGTGATGCACTGGAGCTGCTTGCCCATCAACCTGGTTGTTCTTGATGCCCCCTTACTGGAGACTTGCAAGGCAAGGCTGGATCAGGCCCTGGGCAACCTGATCTAACTGTGGTGTCCCTGTTCATAGCAGGGCAGTTGGACTAGATGGCCTTCAGAGATCCCTTCTAACTCTAAGGATTCGGTGATTCTAAAAGTGTGAAGATCTCTCAAATTTTTTGATGTATGGTCGCAGCAAGCAAACGAGTGTCAGATAAGGTGTGACTTCTGAGATTTTTTTCCTTTTTGAATAGTAAGTTTATGCAGCCAGTCTTATTAAGAAAAAAATGACATTACACATCTACACATTAAACTTTTAAAGATTTGTAGTGATACAGTAGCAATTTGCTGTGGGGTGGGAAGAAGTTCAGTTATTTCATTTCTGTAGTATGCTCAGTTTGAGTAATACCAGAAGAGCATTTCTTCTGCTGTTCTTGCACAAAGCAGTTAAGTTGTATATAGCACAGACATGTAGCTACTGCAGAGAGCACACTCTTTGGTACGTGAGACATGGAGGGGGAAGGCTGTTTGCTTTCTTACAAAGCGTTTCATGATCTTACAGAAAAAGAGACTTGTTGGCCAGTTTGGGCGAGTTACTTCTGATATATGACTTCAGCTGTATAAAATTACATTCTTCTTAATACAGAGATGGTGAATTAGCAGATTGTTGTGAGCAACACCTGTAGTCCCAGAGGGTATGAATCCACTGGCATCCTGGAGGATGAAGCTGCTCTCAGAAATGAACATTGCTTTCTTGACAGCTGTGTTGGAGAAAAGCAGTTGCTCTCAGTTTTGTGGTTAGTGTTTCTTACCTGAACCTAGGTCTGTCCTATGAAATCTCTGTCCAGGTTTTCCAAATCCCTAGCTCTTGTGACTTCTTTTCTTCTTTTGGTTCTCACTGATGTGTTTCTACAAATGCTTAATTTTAAGGAAAATAATACACAGGAGTGCCTAATATTCTTCAGGGCCATATCTAGGCTTGGTAGAGTTGTTGCATTTAATACCAACACAGGTCTTTTTTCCTCTCCTGAAAACAGTGAGATACTAGGAGGATAAAAACCAACCGTGTAGTGGGTTAATGGCACACAGAAACCATTAGGGTTGGGCCAGCTATTTGTGCAGAATGGATGTGCCGGGAGTCACGTGAGCTGCTGGGAGCTCCCCCTCCTGTATATTCAGAGTCTGGTTTTCAAGTCCGTGAGCTGGTTGCTTTTGGTGTTTAATCTTATTTTCTACTAGTTTGGGTAGTTTGTGTAAGAAAGGCATGAAGTTTGGTGTGGATTACTGCCAACTGGACTTCAATGTCTATTTAGTAATTGGCATCTCATTTATTTATTTTAATGTTCAGTAGAAAGTTGAAAATGTTCCCTTGTTTAGTTTCATGTTTCATTCTGCTGTGTCAGTCCTCATAGGAGTTTCCCAGGCCACCTGATTACTACTGAAAATATGCCATTTCTCTGTGGCAATTAAAGCAGGTAATCTCATAGAAGAGTATTTAGGAATCTGGTTAATGTATTCCTGGTGCTTTTTTTGTTCATTTTTATTGCTGATGGGGAAAAGAAAGCTCAAGCTGGCTTATTGCCAGCAGGCATTTCCTTGTAGCTCACTAGGAAGTGCTTGTGAGAAATCAGTTGCTGCATTTCAGTAACCTTTCTTAAGCAGGTATATTGGAACACTACTGGAGCACACTGAAATAGGTTAATAATGTGTCACCTGTGTGATTGAGTGTGTGTGTGGTCTTTCTCTATAGGGTGGATGACATCCCTCCAGGAATATCACTGCTTCCTGACAATATCCTTCAGGTCCTGAGGCTCCAGCTGCTGCAGTGTGTCCAGAAAATGTCAGATGGATTAGAAGAGCAGCAGCAGGCTTTGTCACTTTTGCTTGTGAAATTCTTTATCATCCTTTGCAGGTATTTGTTCTGCTCGCTACTTCAACAAGGCTGTTGTTTTGTTTAACAAATCATTAGTGCAGGCTTTAGATTCTAATCACTTACGCAACGTGATCAGGTGCTTTCCAGTAGAATCAGAAAAGCCACTTCTCATGATCTTCCAAGTAAAGGAAAAGGGAATGAAGAGAGCCATATAATCATCTTTTCCATGAAAAATGGAATAGAAGGAGCAAAGACAATTTTTTTTTGTAATTATGCAAGATATATCTATGTGAATTCAAGTCATAGTGTATATGGTATAAGAAATACTTCTAAAAGAGAAGTTGCACTCTAGAAAGCACTGGATATTAAAGAACTTGACTGATAATTATACAGGAAGAACTGTTTCACGTTCTTAATGTGCTTATAATTCCATAAACAGCTTAGGGATCTGACTTATTCTATTAATGCAGCTGACCTCTGGAACTTACTCTTAATTTTGTAACGCTGTCCAAGCAGGTAAATAAACTGTTTTTAGAGATCTATTCCTCGCTATTTCTTTGTTCTTTTATTATAAACTGCCTTGAACGAAGGGGATAAAGTATATGGTAGGGATTTTCCTTTGGAGAAGTATTTAACAAGCTTTTTTTTGTGTCCTTTGTTCTTATCCTTACAACAGTACAAAGCTGTAGTGCAGCGTTTAAGTATTCCAGAACATTAAATAAAGCCGAATAGATGGTGATAGTCGTGTGATGCATTACCAACTGTTATCTTACTCAGTTGCTAAACAGCTCTCCTTATGTGATCACATTAGTATCTGATCTTTGTGATGTCCTCAAACTAAGAACTAGCATGCGTGCTTCTTTGTTACTGTTGATTCGTTTAGTGTCCTAAAATTTTTGATGTTTCTTCTTTGGAGAAATCTTTGGAGAATTTAAAGTACATATCTGTTTCTGGGTTATGTATTTATTAAAGCTTTGGAAAGTGCATGCAGCTACAGTATCAGTCTCCTTGTAATGTTCTAGTAATGTGGGAGAAATTGAAGTTATTGCCTCTGTTATCGCATGCTGTTTCTGACCTCTCTATTTAGAGTGTCCTGGGAATCTATTTAATCTCTGAGACCCCAAATTCCAGATAGAGTTGACCTACAGCAGGATGACTCAGTACTTTCTTATCCTTCCTGTTAAAAGAAAAGTTGTGTACTATGTTACTGTGACAGAAATAAACATTTGAGTGCATGCAGTCCTTTGGGGATTGTTTCTGAAATGCTTATACACTTTTCTGTGATTATAGACTGAATACTAAAACAGACATTGTTTGAACTAGCCTCAGATAGTACACTCTGTACATTTGTTTTTTCTGCTGTTTTCATAGGAATTTGGCTAATGTGGAAGAGATTGGGATGTGTTCGTACATTAATCATGTCATCACCATGACTACATTATACATTCAACAGGTATGTGTTTTAATCATTGTAATCTGTTATTTTCCCCATAGAGGACCTCCAGCACTTGCTTATTGTGATCCCTGTCAGAGTAAAAAAGTGTTAGTGGGGGAACGCTTATGGAGGGGGATCAAGACTAAGTTTTAACTTGTAGAAATCTTCTGATTGCTGTTATTACTTTTGGATTTTTTTCCCAGTTAAAAAGCAAAACAAAAGAGAAAGAAATGGCAGATCAGACACCAATAGAAGAATTTGTGAGACATGCACTGGTTTTTTGTGAAAGTCTCTATGATCCATATCGCAACTGGAGGCAGAGAATTGCAGGGTAAGTGTGGACCAGAACAGGATCACAAGCTGTGTGAGGTTTTGATAACTGTAGATAAATGATATATAAGGTTGCTGACAGAACTACTGATGTCAAACTAAAATAAAATGTAATTACATGGATATGCTGCTGATACATTTTACAGGTGTTAGAGTTGGTTGTCATAGGCACTGGATTTGGTACAGTATGCTAGTTGTTTTTCAGAGATGCTCTATTCTAAAAAGTTAATTAAATATGCTAATTTTGGTTGGAAAAAAACTCATGAAGTGGATACTCAACACTGAAATCCAGTGCAACTGGATTTGTCAGTACTAGTATGTGCTAGGAAACTGGCTTTTTGAGAAGCTTAATTTCTGTCATTTTAGGCAGAGGCTCTTCTCTTTGAAGCTGCTAGTGATTGACTTTGTTATAACTGGCTCTTCAGAGACCTCTTAAAGATTCCTATGAGATCTTCCATGTACAGTTCTCCATTATTAGCCCCGAACTCACTGCTGTAATGTTAAATGTACATAGACTTGCACAGTATGGTTAACAAGTTTTTCTGCTGTGCGTGCAAGGGATGAAGTTGTTTGCTCCTTGCCACTATTATTCAGAACTGCTCTTTAAGTATCTTACTTTTACTTTCATTGGGACATTTTTGATGTGCACCAAATATTGGATCTGTGCATGCAGATAACTAGTCTTGTAGAACTTAGAGTCCGTTCTACAGCTTACATCCTGTAGAACTGTGCTGCATTTGTGCATCCAGTCACTCTTCTGACTCCACACATACAGAGTGGAAATCATATAAGATGTGGTGGTACCTTGTTTGCTGGGGTTTCTTTGTAGCTGGCAACCTGTAATATGCCATAGCACTGCATGGATTGCAGGTTTTGTGGAACTGTCATTGATAGTATTAACTTTTATTTCCATAACAGCTTAACTTGCTGTGCACAAGGTTTTAAGGAGCATGTAAGGATCACAACTTAGAGTATTTTTGTGCAGTATAATTCCCCTGTTCTAGAACATAGTACACGTTGATACCAGTTATCGCGTATGGCCTGGCAAAGTAATGCTAAGTTGTTTTTAGATATGGCATATGTAATGCCAGCACATCTCATTGCATCTTAGGTAGAACATAAATACTCAAAAACACAGAATCTGCAATCAGTGGAGGTACAGAATTTGTTAATGAATCAATATAATGATGTTGTAGGAGGCTGTTATATTTTCTGAAACTGGATGTGATTTAAATACTTTTAAAAACCTTAAAGATATTTTCTGACAGTCTAAAGGTTGGGGAAAAAAAAGTGAGTGTACCAGGAGGTGTTTGGCTGTAACTGACCGACATAAAGCTTTTTCCATTGCTTGCTTTCTGTCAAAAACTTCCCCATTTTTCTAAACTGGTAGAACAAGGAAGCCAGAGCAAGAGAGGCAGGTAAATGTGGCTGAATTGGTTGAAAAGATATTTTTGAAGATCACAGTGTAAATATGTTATATCTTTGAAGAGAAATCTTTACCAGCAGAATTACTTCCCCTTGATTTGTTCCACTTACCTCCCATAATGAACTCATAATAATCACAGAATCACAAGGTTGGAAACGACCTGCAAGATCATCTAGTCCAACTGCCTTCCCATTCCTATTAGTACTACAAGCTACTAAACCGTATCTCGTAGCTCCTCATCCAGGCGCCTCTTGAACACTGCCAGGGATGGCAACTCCACCACCTCCCTGGGCAGGCCATTCCAGTGCCTGACCACCCTCTGAGAGAAAATGTTTCTCCTAATGTCCAACCTAAACCTCCTTTGGTACAACTTCTGGCTATTTCCCCAGGTCCTATTATTTGCCTGGGAGAAGAGGCCAGACCCTTTTTCATCACAACCTCCCTTCAGGAAGTTGTAATGTTTTGGGCCATTTCAAATTACAAGGTTAAGAACTTCAGTAGATGGCTTACTTACAATGGGGAAGGACTAAATACCAGGTAGCTGGTGTTGTTTTGGTTCATTTTATTTTCACCAAACCATGTTCTAAAATATTAAGGCATTTCTAGGAATGGAACAGTAAAGTCCTGATTATCTGTAATTCTTTTTTTAAGGTGAAATATTTTTGCTTTTTTTAATCTTGTAGGCAAAACTTACATTTTTTGTCAGGGTTCTCTATTATGAAATCATGAAGTAGTAAGTCAGAAACAAAGGTGTCATATCTTATTTTAATGTAATTTCAGACGTATCCTTAGTACAGTTGAAAAGAGCAGACAGAAGTATAAACCGGCTTCCCTCACTGTTGAGTTTGTCCCTTTCTTTTATCGTAAGTATTATCAACAGCATGTTTGAAAATGGTCATCTTTGGAGGAGTGAAGTTGACAATTCTGAATTCCATTCCCCAAAGAATGTGTGATAAATGTAAAAGCGTCTTACTGCTTTCTGAGGCTGCATGTATTGAGTTGATTTGTTTGCTTGCTTTCTGCTCTGAGTGTCACCATCTTGCCAGCCTTACTTGTCTGTGGAAGCCTGGCTGCTTTTTCTTCCAGATTTTCTTTCAGTGTTTACTGTAATTTAATAAGACTGAATCTGTGAATTTTCAGCTTCTTCATTTATGTTGATACATACATATGGATTGCATGTAAGATCTTTGTAGCAACTGTAGTGATAACTTGCATGAGAAAATCATGAGGGAAGTATGCATGCATTTTGGTCTCCTCATATGGTTTAGTAGCCGCAGACAAGGAAACTTGCTGGCATCCAAATAGCAAAGTCACCTTGGACTGCAGTTTGGGAAACTACTCTCTATTGTCTCTGGTTAAATTAAGTGCCATGACTGCTACTTTGGAATTCATGTGTTCTTACCATTACATATTGGCAAAGAGGTCAGTAAAATGCCTTTGTCTTTGTGCTAGAGCACTGAAAGCTGACTCTAAAATCTGCTCTTCAGGATTGTTATCTTCAGAATCTCCCCTCTCTATTTAGTTCACTGTACTGTTTTCCCCTGAATCCCTTATTTTGTAGTGAGACAAAAGTGTGCTAATTAGCTGGCTGGTACTCATCTGCTGATTGGCCATGTGGCAGTACAAGAAATTGCTGAGCATGTGCTAAGGACATATCTGCCACAGTAGTACTAAAGACTTTTTTTGTCTACACTGCCTCATTTTTCCACAGTCAGCTAGGTACTACTCTATTGAGTTTGTCTTAAGTTCCACAAAAGATTCAGAGGCTCTAAGTCAGGGAAATGGTAGGCTTTGTTTACTTTGTAGACCAGATTTTTAAAACAGTTGTGCAATTTTCTTTTGAAACAAGCTTATACTTTCAGTATGCGGTCAGAAATACTACTTGCCAATAACTGGTAATTGTCTTAAAGGTTACATTACTGTTTTAATGAATACAGAATTTTTCCATTTTCAATTTCTAGTGCTTAAAATCTCAGTCTTTAGCAGTTTTATCTTATACTGGGCTGGAATTACAATGGCTATTAAAAGAAAATATTCCTTTGTGGTTTCAGTTGCAGCTGCTTTGATTCTAGTGATAATGCTATAGCAACAATATCCAGGCTGTATCTGTTCCTAAGAAGAGTTCCATATATCAGATACGCTATGAGATATCTTTGAAGGTATCTTTTATTGTTAGGAAGATTACAGGCCTGTACAGGCTTCCCTGGGAAGTTTGGTTCATAGGGAGCAAGCTCTGCTTTTCTAAGGCACCTGCACTGTGTATGTCTGGGCCAAAAGTCTTCTAACATGTCTCATACCTGCTAACTGCTTATGTGTTAGCACATTCTGAACAGTCTAAAGAAAATTAATCCTATTTATTCCACAGTACATTTGCTGTACCTCTTTAGGTCTGTCAGTCTTACTGATAAATGCAGCGTTGCCACGTTGCTTTGATAACTCTGAAATGGATGCATTAATGTATGTGACTTACATAAAAGAAAGTGGATATTATACAGTTCAAATTTTGTGTTAAGCTTGCATGATAACAAGCAGCAAGGAAGCTTATTTTTTTATTTACCATTCCTGCTTTTTTATTGTTGTTTGAGAGAAGAAAAAAAATCTTGTATAATTAATATTATAAAATAAGGAATCCTACTACTTCTTATTTACTCCAATCAGAATGTTTCCAAGAAAGTGAACATCTCAAGGAAAGCCTGAAATGTTGCCTGTTACATCTCTTTGGAGCTATTGTGGCTGGTGGTCAGGTAAGGATGTTCTAAACTCTTCCCAGCTGCTGAAGTCTCCAACATCATCTTCATTATTCAAGGCTTATAAATACCCCATAATCAAAAAGAATTTACTTAGTGTATATTAGTTATTTATCTTGTGAAGTTTGGAGCTGTTCTATGTATCTAAATAATAGTATCTAAATACTACAAGCTAGGTTCTGTTCTCGAAAAGCAGTAGAAGGCTGCTATTTACAATAACTACACATTCTTATGAACTTATGTCTTCATATACATAGAAAAATGTGAATAACTAGACTGCTTCCACCTGCGAAGTTGTAGATTTTATATAATTACATGACATACATCTAGCTTACTTCACAATGTGTTTCAGTAGGAGACACAAAGGCTTCAAAGTTTGGAAGGTCCTTAAAACCTTTGAAATAACATGAAGAAAAGAGAATATCTGAAAAAAATACTGTTAATCATCAGTAAAGCCAGCGTATGCTCTCATGGGCTGACTTCTGTAATGTTCTGCTTAGTAAATGTTACTTCTGGTGCTTGTCAGACCTATCCATAGTGATGAAGCAGGTCGTCAAGTCAGGAAGGTGAACAGCGGGTCAGGAGCAAGAGGGTACATGGCCTGGCAGGGACATGGCTGCTAAACTACACTGTTTAGGCAGGTAAAAGGTTGGGAGCCACGGCTTGAATGCAAGATCCCTAGGCAAGGTGGGGAGACCTTGACAAGGCTTCTTGCTGTGCTTTATAAGGCTGTACTCCTGCTCCATATGTAGTGTGGCCCTTAGGCCTGTCCAGTCAGATTCCAGGAAGAGAATTGAGGGGTAGGCATTCAGGACCCAGACAAATATTTGTTAATTACTATGTTTTTTAAAATTTTTTAAAGTATTGAGTCTATGAAAGCAGGCACCTAAAATGAAATTACAAATTGAGGTTTATTTAGAATTAATAGGTTATCAAGGGTACTTGATAAGAATATTATAATGTCAATTTAAATGACCTTTCCTTTACCCTATAAATACTCTCTTTGAAAAAGAAAGCCTAATTAAGTGGACAAGGTGGGCCGCATTTCATCTGTAGCCAATAATATGATCCAAGTAGGATGTTTAACAATTACAGTATGTAAATTAAAATGGAAGCAATAGTGAATGTTGCATGATTCAGGTATCTTCAAATCAGCAGTTCTGTCAGAGTTATGTTTTTATTCCCCTTAATTCTTTTCACCCGTGTGTTTCAGAGGAATGCTCTTCAAGCAGTATCTCCTGCTACCATGGAAGTCTTAATGCGTATTTTAGCAGACTGTGATAACTGGGATGATGGGAGCCCTGAGGAAGTGAGCAGAAAGGCAGAGCTTACTCTGAAGTGCCTGACAGAAGTTGTCCATATCCTCCTTAACAGCAGTTCTGACCAGCGTCAGGTGGAGACAAGTACAATACTGGAGAACTATTTCAAGTTGCTTAATTCAGACCATTCAGCTTTACCTAAACCAAGGCGGTGTAGGCAGTGGGAGAGCAGGTTCATAGCACTACAGATCCAAATGCTGAGTGAGTACTCAGTTGTGCAGTTCCTTTAAATGTCTCTTGATAATAGCTCAGAAACAAGTAATGATTGAATTGTTATATTAATATAACTGACAGTTGTACGGATAAATGTTCACTTCTTTATATAATGGAAGAACTTCAAATATTTCTTCTCATTGGCATTTCTTTAGATATATTATATTTCATATTCATATTTAACCAGAGTGGTATTCATATTTAACCAGAGTATCAAGGTTCGTGGACTACCAGTCTCAATTAAAAGAAAAAGAAAATTGGTTGGCAACAGGGACAGTAATTAGCACCTTAATAACTGCAGAGTGAGGAGGATTTCTAATAAAATATCCTTGTGATGGCTGTTTTGTGGTAGTTTGCTTTTCAGATGGAATTACTGCAAACATTGTCAAAGATGATGGTCCTTAACATGTTGGTGCTGAGTTGTTAGATAAGCATCTGGGATTTGTGAATTTTTTTTGACTTTGTTCAGAATGGCAAATATAAATGCTGGTATTTCCTTCCCTTGGACTTCAAGGAAACGGGTGTAGCATTGAGGTGGTGATCACTTACAGTGAAAGGCATCTGTATAATGCAGAGAAATTTTTTATAAGGAAACCAGTGTTTGTGTGCTTCTAATAGAAGGCATGCAGGTTAGGTACTCGATGACAAAGACTTGAAGCAGGATCTCAAAGCTATCGAAGGTATTGTGTGGCTGAGTTCTTTCACTATGTAGCAGGTTATCTGGCAATTTTTACAATGACAAACTGTTGAGTTTTGGGCCTAGTACTGTGTTTAAAACATCTCCGAATTCTCGTGATGTATAGTTTGTTTGAAAACAAGTATGTGTTTTTTTAATTCCCATGTTTATTATGTATCTTTTCTAAGCCTCTTCCGGGTGTAATATGGGAAAAAGAAAAAGCTTAATGGATTTGGCAAGTGTTTTGGTTTTAATGTCAGTTCCATTTTAATTTTGTAGATGCAATCACAGCCATGTTAGACTGCACAGACAGGCCTGTTCTACAGGCAATTTTCCTGAACAGTAACTGCTTTGAGCATCTCATTCGACTGTTGCAGAACTGCAAGGTAAATATTCCCTTATCTTCACTTCTATAACAAAACTTTTGTTCTTTTCCCGTAGGATCTAGCAATTACACAAATCTTTTTTTGTCTCAGTCCCGGATGGAACCTCATAATTTGCTAGCCAATGTTTTTTACTGATTCCTTTGTAGATCTTGTTTTTCATCCTCTGCAAAAGAGCATGGATACAATGCTACTCTGGAAGATTTTCTATTTTTGTGGTATGCTAGTGGCATCGCTATTTTGAGCTCTTCTAATACTAGATAATTTGATGCAAGCTACAGTATTCAATTTGATTCATATCCATTTATATTTTGGATTAGAACATATTTCATCGCAGCAATATATGAAAAATGTGCTTGGATTAGGATTTAGCTGTTAATCAGTGGCAGAATGCCAATTTCCTTGAAATGCTTTGAATAGTGTTGGTGGGTTGGGTGTTTGTTTGTTCTCTCCAATCTTTCCCTGGAAACACTTTATTTCACCTTTCTGTTATTCTCTGCTTGGGCATCTGTGCCTATTTTTGTACTGACCTTGTACTCTGTAAGAAACTTATTTCCTAATTTCTTCTTCGGTTATTAAGCATTGAGATATTTATTATTCTTGTAGAATCTGGCCTTGTTCCTGTTCTCATTTAAACAAGCGGGAAGTAGAACTTTGGAAAGCAGGAACAGCTACTCTTAGGTTTTGCCTGCTTTGATTTTTGCTGCTTGTTCTCTTCATTTTTAGTCTGCTTGTTTGTCTGTCATAAGATGTACTGTTGGGAGGTTTTTTCCTCTGATAGCCTTGCATACTACTGTGATCAATTGAGTCTCAGTGCTTCCAGATTGCTACATCGCATTTTTTAACCTCTGAACTGGAAATAGCCCCAAGAATGATAAAGGAAGGAGAGGGGATGAAGTTATATTTTTCCAGTGTATCTTTGTACTTTCTGAAATAGCAAAGATGAATTTAGCAGTGGAAATAGGATTTCCTCTTGTCAGTGTGAGAAGATGATCCTGTTTCTAGTTGTGTATTTTTTTCTTACCTATGAAAATCTTGCTGCTGAATTCACTGGCAGGCTATGTGAAGCACAGTTCTGCAGCTCTGTGTCAGGTGAAGAGGAGAGTACAGACACAGATATGAAACTCAGGAATTTCTTGGATCTTCAGCAAATTTTGAGAGAAATTTTCATGAAAAGGAAGGGAGGGTTAAAGAAAATCCCTACCACAATTTCTGCCATAGGTGTTTTGAGATATTCAAACTCATACTTCTAGTCATACTTTAAAATCATCTGCTGCCCAGCCACCTTCTAACATATAAACCTTTTTTTGGCAGTTGTTGGTTTTAAGCCCATGGACAAATTGTCTTCCCTTAATTATGCCCTAGGATTATAGATCTGCACAAGAGCTTTTTAAAACTGTTCAGTTAAGTTTTGTTGATCTAAATCTTGCCTTTTGCCTTGGGATATTCAAGAAGAGGGACTGTACTTTAGAGATATCAAAAGGGGCTCAGTCTGTCCCAAGTCATTTAAGTAGCTGCTTGTAGGTACTGTTAAACACCTAGGAATCAGACTTTTAGCAAAGCACTATCATCTCTAGCAGTAGGCCTGGTTAAAGACATGATTATTGTCTGAATGGCTTTAGATAGAAGACTTTTCACTTGTATTGACAGGGCTGAAGTAACCCATCTGAAAAATTTGCTTTTTTTCTGCATGTCCGCTTTTGCTCTGTTTGATGTTCTTATTTTCACTTGTTAATGCTATAACCCTCTGAGATATGTTGTCATAATTCTGTGATATTACATGCTCTTGAGTGTGATGTACTTCAGACTGACTTGTTTTTCTATGGAGGCTCACGCTTGTGAAGTCCGAGTAATATTTTGAGTATTTTATTCGTGTGTCCTATTCTGTGAAAGCTGATTTCGTAGGGTTACTCATCTTCAGAGAGAATACCTCAGTAAGGTAGTAGGAGAAAATGCATGAGGAAGAAATAGTTAATGTTTCATTCTTACCCACTGATAGAAAGTGTTGGGTTTTTTGTTTGGTTTGGTTTTGTGCTTTTTAGGTACCTATAAAACATTTTGATTGGGGATTTTTTAACAGCTCTTTACAGCTTTTCTTCTGTTTGTATACTCTAGTCTTGATTAGATTATGGCTGACCTATACTCAAAAAGTGACTGCAGTGGATTATGAAGGTATTTGAGTGAACTTTGATGTTGCAAATTCACGTACTGACTAGGGAGAAGTTTCTTAGCTGAAAATACAGTATAGGCATTTTTTTACAGCCTGATAAATTCTTAGAATGTTACCAGATGTAGTTTTACTTTTCTTCTGTCCTGAAGGCTTGTGTTCAAGGTACTCTACTGCTGTTACTTCTTGATTTAAGTGTTTTGCCTAGATATCTTTAGCCATCACACAGGATGAGACATAAATGGAGAGCCATGAGGCATCTGAATCCATTTCTTTGCTATTGCTCCACTGTTGTTTTTATTTCTTTAAAGTGAATTTTTGTCATATTGCAAATGGTAAATGAAATCTTAGTTGCTAAGCTGGTAAGCAGTATAACATCCAGATAGGTGTTTTTTGTCTCAGCAATGACATTTTCATCTAAGTCTGGACACAAAATGCAATTACTATTTAGCGAAAATGTAATCTTCAATATCTAAGAATTAACAGAGAACTAATGTTAATGGGGGAATGTGTCTCACCAATGCAAGACCTTGCTTCTTGTATGTTAGACACAAATCCCGAGGCAGCCTCCACAGGTTTGACTGGAGGGTAACTATGTAACGCGATTATTTCCGTTATTCTTGTCTCTGTTTCTAACAGCTGTTTTTAAATGCTAACAATAAAGTGGCAGACAAGAGTGAAAAAGACCTTGCCAACAAATTACTGACAGAAATGAATGAGGACCAGGTACCTACCTAATCTGTTTTTTGCTTCAGTTGAGGTCAAAACACAATGACAGGAAAACTGATTCCTGTGCTTCACCTTAATGATCCTTTTCAAGTCTTCTGTGGCAAGATGATCTTGTATTGCTGCAGACATTAGTATTTCCCATCTGTGGAATTTTCCTGGTTAACAAACTGAATTCAACTTCACTTTTATTCATCTACTTCAAGTTGCAAATATTTCAATAGCTTGATCCTCAGTTTTGCATCTTTTCCTTAAAAGGTGAAGTACATGAATGGAATCCAAATAGTTCTATCAACCCGGTGGTGATTTTTTTCCCTTCCTTTCCTTTTTTTTTGCTTCTTTGTCTCAGCACTGTTGTGTTTTGGATTCTGGGGCCTTGTTTGTGAATCTCAATGGTTGTATTTGATGTCCTGATTCTTTGCTTGTCATCAAGAGCAGATGTTCACAAATCAATGGACAGGCTGAATCAGGGAGGTAGGAATAGCCTGTTGCTTTAATTTTCCCATAATGTTGTGGAAAGTATCAAATGCAAATTGTTGTATTGATTTTGTGATAGAATGATTTGTTCTGATTAAAAATGTAAAGATGCTAAGTACAAGCTATGGTAATCTACAGATTGTGATTCTAACTAACAGCTTTGGCTTTTATAGAAACTCAGTGCAACATTAACTGCATGTAAACATTTCACATCTAACAATCTTCTGATTCTTGACATCTCTTTTTCGAAATACGTCTGATATACAGAATATTATTTCAGGGGTGGTGAAACTGTTTGTGCAGTCTTGCTCATTAGGTTTACTGATGGACCTGAAATACTGCTTGTTTTTGTCCTTAAGACCACGATAGAAATATTACTATAAACAAATTATCAGAGGAAAAAAACAACCCAAAAGATAACATGAAATTGGAAAAAGCTGTTGATCATTGAGATGAGAATATGGGTGAGAAAGCCACTTTACTGTGCTGGTGTAAGTAATCTCTTATAATCCGTGTGTGTTGCATTGGTGTATAGGGACTTATGTGGAAAAGAAGACAGTCTATATGTACCACAGATGCCTGATTGTTTAGCAGCACACACACATGATACAAGAGATTTCTTAATTTGTTTTCCTTCCTCCCTCTTGAGGTTGTCCATTAGCCGCATGAGGAAAACCTGTTTGTCCATCAGAGCCTTTGAAGTGAAATGAGTTTTGTGAATGCTTCTCTCCTCCTCTTGAAATGTTGTCTGTTGTTAATGTAATCTTTCTTGTAGGCTATGGGGTATTATGAAATCATTATTGGTGGAGAGATGATTTTTGAAGCATGCTAGTAAACTTCGTTTTCATCCTGGCAGGAGGGCACAGTACAGTTTTGGAGCAGAATTGTCTTTGTGCATTTGTATATAACCTCTGTACTTGCTGCTTTCAGGTATTTCAGGGACATCTAGACTGCTTGGCAGTATCAACCATTCAGGCTCTCACAGCAGTAATGCACAAGTCTCCAGCTGCTAAGGTAACTACAGATGCAGAGATCTTCTTGTGATAGGCCTCTTAATTTTGTCTGGCTTTTTTTTTTTTTCAAAATCCTTGGGGAATTTTACTAATTAAGTTTGAGCAGCTTGTGCTCACTAATTCCTGTCAGGTAGGAACAATGGACTGGGTATCCCCTGTCTCACTATGCAGTCATTAGAAACAAATAGACATCTTTGTATTAGAACTGGGAAACTGGAGTGCAAATGGTAACTGGAACCTTTTTAAGGAGAGTACATAACTACTTACATGAATATTTGGAGTAGAATTAACAAGTTTTGCAAAATATAGCTTCAGAAAGGAGTTAGGTGTTTTATCATGTCTGTAATCCAGGATCATATTGCTGTCTAAATGGTGATCCTACTTTTCCCCCTGTCTTTTCTTTGTGATTATTCCTGTGGCTTGATAAATTAGCAGGCAATGGCTAGTTTGTGAATCTGACTGAAATATAAAGCCACAGAAAATTAGTGGATTTATTTTTTAGATTGCTGAGTTCATTAGGTTAATCCCATGTTTGAATGACTCCTGGCATAGTGCAGGTCACAGAGTGTGGAAATCACCTGATTTAGTTGCTGCTTGTAGCACATTCTCGGTTAGAAACGACAAGGTAGTAAATTAGGCTCCTCCAGAGCATAACTCAGAGTACTTGTATCTCTACTGACTCTGGGAAGTCTGGGGAAATGTTGTGTGGCAGAATGGAGGATTGGCTGTAATACACAAAGTGCCAGCAAAATTTTCAGCTGTACTTCTGTTACAATGTGTATTTTTTCTTTCCGTATTTACTTAAGTAATTCTCACTTCTACTGGCAGATTCATCCGTCTGTTCTAATTTCAGTGCAGAATACAGCAGGGAGGATAGTATTTGTTCTGTGATGTGCTGGATATTTGCTAACCAAACAGTAAACAGATACTATGTAGTACGTTCTGGACTTTGTGGCTCGTGTCATTTTTCTTCATGTAAAATCAATTTTCAGAAAATCTTTCCTGGAACACTCACCTAATTTTTGAGTTGTTTAAGATGAGTGATTTCTAATCAAACTGGTCTAGAAAATCTTTCATTCAAAAGTCAGTATCTAGATCCTTACAATTCTCAAAATAATTACTTCATTTCAAGCTTCAGTTTGCATTAAAAATAAAGCTATTAGTAACTTGTGATAGATTTAATGTTTGAGTATACCAAAGCAGTATTTTTTTGTGTAAGTAATTACTTCTTTGATCTTAGATCTGTTTATCTGCATGCTGCAGTGAGATCCTTCTTATTTACAGCATGCTAGAGATGGCATAATGGACGTATCAAAGGATTTCTAAATCAAAATAATACAGTTCTTACATTGAAATTTTTTTAAATCTAATATTGTTTTGAAGTAAACTTTGTTGCAGTAGATGAGCTATTTGTGTCTATTTCATTTGTTAGTGAGACTGGATTTTTATCCTCAGGAGGTCTTCAAGGAGAGAATTGGTTATGCACATATCTATGAGGTACTTAAGTCACTGGGTCAGCCCTCACGGGAACTGCTGGAAGAACTCATGAATATGGTGAGATACACTTGCTTTGACTGCTGTCTGAAATGCTGTGTCTCTTCAACAATATTTCTTCTTGACTGTATTTCATATCTGATTTCTTTGTTGTTTTTCAGGCTGTTGAAGGTGACCACATGGCTGTTGGGATACTAGGCATTAGTAATGTCCAGCCATTATTGCTGCTTATCCAGTGGCTTCCAGAGCTTGAGTCGCATGACCTGCAGATTTTCATCTCAAATTGGTTGAGGCGGATCTGCTGTATTAACAGGCAGAGTCGTGCCACGTGTGTCAATGCGGACATGGTCATCCGTATCATTGAGACCTTAAATCACCACTCTGCACTCCATTGTACTTGTGCAGAGAACCTGATTGCCCTTCTGGGCTCTTTGGGGAGCCAGTCAATGGGGTCAGAAGAACTGCTTCAACTAATACGGCTCCTGAGGACTGAGGAGCCAAAACAGGCTCACCCTTATGTTATTCCAGTGGTGCGAGCCATTCTGGCAATGGCTCGGAAACAAGGCATGGCTAGTGCCTTGCAGTATTTCAACTTGTGTCACAGTATGGCGGGAATTGCTGTTCCATCAATTCAGAAGTGGCCAGGATCTGCATTTTCTTTCAATGCTTGGCTCTGCCTTGATCAAGACCAGGTGGACCCTAGCACAGCTAGCAAAACTGGCAAGCGGAAGCAACTGTATAGGTATGGTTATCATAATGACTTCAACAGCACAAATCTAGGTTGTCTGTTCCCTGTGGCATGCGGTACTCTAGTCTGTGTGGTACCTGTTCCTTCCTTCATAGAATGCAATATAAAGCACTTGATTTGTTTAGTTTGTGATAGGGAGAAGCTTCATCTGTCACCACAGCCAGGCTATGTTACAGGAGTAAGCATGTAGCTTCTCAATTACACTACTTCCTCTACAGTTTCTTGTTTGCAGTTTCATTATCCGCAACTCTGAATCATGTTAAGGTATATAGCTTAAAAACAACAACAAAAATAAACTAACCAACAACCAAAAAAGCAAAACACCTCAAAACAGAACAGTCTGTGGTGGAACTACACCACAAACTTTAAAAAGCCAATAGAGCAAATTCTCAGCTACAAAATAATGTTTTTCCACATGGTCACCACAATTAGCTATGCATTGTCACCAGCAATGCCATTCTCATAAAAATCTGCACCAATTGAGATAGTCTACTGTTTCACAGCTGTGATGATGATAATAGGAAAATGTTGCCCACCCAATCCATCTTTCACTGGCCTGAACAGATGGAAGCCAGAAGGTGCCAAATCTGGACTTTATAGTGGGACAGTCCAGCCAAGACTGGCAATGTGCTCTATGTTCTTCCAACTGATACGGGGTCTGATGTTATTGTGTTGCAAGAGAAAAGTTATCTTCTCTGGCTTGACTCTGGAGGTTCCAGCATTCAGCTTTGTCATTGTCGCAATGTGGCAATTAGTGTGGACAGTTTGTCTAGGTTCCAAGAAATCCAGAATGATCATCCCTTTCCTATCTCAAAAGACAGTACTCATTACTTTCCCCACTATAACATCTGTGCCATGTTTGTGTTTTAGACAAATAAATATTTGATAATACAGTAGTTAATGCCTCCAGTTGGAGTAACAGTACTGAAGGGATTATAGGCTTCGATAACTCTTCACAGTTTACATATAATTTTTTGTAGTCAAGCACTTAAAAAAAATGCAAGGTTTCTCAAGGCAAGCCTGTTCTTGCAGGGCTTATTTATAGATAGCTGCTTACAGCTGATCTTCATGATACTGAGTGAAATAAGCTATTTAATCATGACTATGCTTATACTTTGCACTAAGATTCTTGCTAAAAGATAATCACAGATTTAAAAAGATTCTTTAATCTACACTTACTGTCTCATCAGTTTTAAACCAGATTTGGCTGTAACATTGTAAATGCAAGCTTTCTGAATTTCTGAATTATTCCATTTAGTGTCTTGATCTTTTGAATAAAAAAACCCAACTTCATATGCAATGGTATGGTGTAAAACAAGGAAATTAAATGAAGAGAATATTTCTACTAGCTATGACAGCAATCTCACCTAACTAGATGCATTATTAGCAGCTTTAATGGCGCTGATGGACACAATTAACAGCAGACGGCACGGTTTGCAGGCCAGTATCTTCTTTAATAGAATACTGTGGCTTTCAGAGACTGCAACAGTCAGTAGTTAGATAGCTACAAGCTGTTTTGAGGGATCTGGGGAATGTCTTTGTCCTGACTGTCTTTGGGGTTCCTTTCTTGTGAGATTTGTCTTGTTCTTTGGAACAGAAGTAATAGCTAGGCAGTTAATATGACATGAACAGCAACAAAAAGCTCAAGTTGTTTCTCTCCTCAGTGAAAATACTGTTAGGTGACTTACAATATGTATGTGAAGTAAGTCCTTAGCTGTGTGTTTTATTGTCATCCTATAGCTTTTTTACAGGAAGCGGTATGGGTTTTGAAGCCTTTATCACATGCTCTGGAGTATTGGTGGTTGCAGTTTGCACAAAGAGGGAATATGCGACAGTGATGCTGCCTGAGCACTGCTTTTTTGACTCACTCTGGGTAAGATGTGATGCTGAGAAACACTGTTTAGGATAGTAGTGTTAGCTCAGAAGTCACAAGTTAGTTTTGTTGCTATTTTTTAAGTGATCTATTATACTATTATTATACTTGATCATGTAAGAACAAATCTAAACTCAGATAATACAAGTGCTTTTTGCATAAATTAGTATTTAAGAAAAATTATGCCTGTGTTGTTTTAGCTGTTCTTATTCATAAGCTGGTTATAGTGTTTTTTTCAAGTGTGTGTTTTATATAGAGGTTTTTTAATATGTGGATCTTTTTTATATTAAAACAAACAAACAGCTGTAGTGTGTGCATACTACTGTGCTTCTGCCTTAACTTCTATTCTAAGGACTGAAGTGCGTTGTCATGTATGAGCTTACATCTCTTTTCTTCCAAAAAAAGTTTAAAAGTAAAATACTTCAAAGTAGAGCTGATATCAACAAGGTCAGACCAGCTACTTTGGATTTATTTTCCAAAGCAGTTTCTTTAATAATTTCCTCACCAGATTAATGGAGGTGAAGTTAAATAGTTGTGTATTATCATTTCACTGCTTTTTAATGATTTATTTATTTTATTAATCAGCACAACGTAACTATTGTTCACATGCCTGGAAAGAGACCCTTTGGTCAGAGCCTTGTGTACATCTATGTCAATGGACAGCAGAAGATCTCTGCCCCACTTAGATTTCCTGCCATGAATGAAGTAAGTTCACCTTCTGTGTCATACATCTGTCCTGATGAACTTCATAGAAGAATGAGAACATAGTTGGCTTTTTTCTTAAATTTGGAAACTCAGTGAGAGTTGAAGATAGCTTAGAGCCTTGCTACTAAGTTTGTTCAACTCTAGATAGTGCCCATGGTATCATATTGGAGAATTAGGTAGAACTAACCATTAATTTATGCTTGTTTAGTCATCTCAGTTTTAAAAGCAAATTAGAAAAAAATCACCTTGGTTAAATAGTGGGGTTTTCCCAGACCTGAGCGTTATGATATAATTTATGATAAACAGTCAGCTCTGCAAGTAGGATTGGTGTGACAGCCCCAGTGAGAAATATTCCATCTTGTTTTCAGTGGCCACTCATTTTACTAATATTTTCTGTACGTTCCCATAACACATGCTAATCTTATACATACTTGCTACCTGGATAAGCTTGAGCACTAGCCAAAATAATGAGTACGTGGTATCTTAAGTTCTTTGTGTGAAATGAATCCTTTCTAACCTGGGATATACTACTTACTATTCTTCCCCTGTTTGTAAGTCCTAATATGACATTTAAGTGTTTTGAGTAGTTTTAGTAAACGTTTAAATTAAACACTGCAATAGTGAAATTGGTATAACACTTGAAGAAATATGTTGCAAGATAAAACTCTGGATTTTGGCCCACTTGTAAAATAAGCACAATAGAGAAGGTATCTAAATGTGGGGTAGGTAATCTTCCTCCGAGGTCTTCTGTTCAAGTGGAGTAACTGGTAAATAATGGATACATATAGCAGGTATAATGGGCTAGTATTTTCAAATATAATCCAGAAGACGAATGTTTACCAGAGTATCTTAACAGGGTATTGTCCTTCTAGGCTCTGTTCCTGCCAGCCTTTTTTGTCACGCAACAGTTGAGGTGACCAAATTGCTTTCAATTGTATTAGGGGCACTCTCTGCTGTTGCGAGAAGTACATGTTCTTTTTTTTTCAGATTACTGCTTCTCCAGAGTATGCAGAACTTGCTGTTCTTGGCTTAATTTATTTAGTTCAGGTTTGACAGAGATAGTCTTCAGATTTGCTTCTTAAAATAAGTGAGGCAGAGGTGGAAAAGGAACATAAACTTAGGCTGAGTGTGTGTTTTGTTTTTTTTCTTCCATTCTTGCTTCTACAGCCTTTTACTTCTTGCTGCATTGGTTCAGCTGGTCAAAGAACAACAACTCCTCCTCCATCTCAGATACCAGATCCACCTTTTTCTTCCCCTGTCATGCCCCATCGTACATCACTTGGGGGCATTCTCTCTCCAGGAAGCTGGGGTGGGATGCTAGCGAAACCAGAACTCATCACCAAGATGATCTCAGCAGGGACTCAGGACAGTGAATGGGGATGTCCAACATCATTGGAGGGCCAGCTTGGTTCAGTTATCATCTTTCATGAAGCACTGCAACCGCCTCAGGTGAAAGCATTGTATTTAGCAGGTAAGTGGTAATTACACTGATTTTTAGTGAAACAAAATGGTTGAGTTAGGGACAATATTACTCTGAGCTTTGCTGTACACAGACACATAATGACAAAGTTACAGTCCAAAATAATTGTGGAGCTAACTTAAGTGAGAGGGCTTTATAAGAAGCTCAAAAATGAATGATAAGGATTTTTATTTAAGTTTTACTTAAAATATTAGGTTTCCATAAGCTCAACTATTTATTTATGTACAGACTTGCCAAAATCTGGATGTTAAGTAGTGTTTTCACTTTTATTTTCTAATTTTTCCCACTGTTTGCCTACAATTGATCTTATAATTGAGGGTCTTTAAAGTATTGCTCTTGTTGACAACCCACTGAGGTGATTGACACTTGTGGATTTTTCCACAAAAAAATCAATTAACTGTGATTTTAAAAATAAAAAATAAAATAAATCTATTAATCTATGTTTTACTAAGGTATTGAGGTATTAAGTTCAGTAATGACCTGGGATTGTTAGAGATTAGCAAGTACTTCAACCATTTAAAGGAAATATTTTTATGTTGCTAAATGAAGCTGTCTTGAAGATCACTTACTGTCTGGCTGTGTGGGCTTGATGATAGGTTGGTGGCAAGTATAGGTAGGTATTTGTAAAGAAATATAACTTTGAATGTACAAATTAAAATCTTGTATAGTTTGGCTTTTTATCAAGAATATGTATTTCTTTTTAAGCAGACCCCTATGGAATGAATGACTTAATTCATAATATTACTTCAAAGCGTGTCTCAAATAGGTATGGTTCAGAGTATCCTGCCGTAACAAAGAATTGTTGTATAAAATTTGTGAAAGTTAGTATTAATATCCAGTGGAGTCTTAAAAATTAAAAGCAGTGTATTTATAGGTCCAAACTGTTTAACTCCGTGGAAATCTCAAGAGCCTGAAGTAGCAGATCTCCCCAGTAAGGTGTTGCTGCATTACACACCAAAGGTATGAAACAATATGTATTTTCCCTTTGTTTACACAGTATGCAGTAATTTCAGAACTTATTTTGGATGGGTTTTTTGTTTTGCTGTTATTGTTTCGTTAGAACAAGTTAAATGTACCATTTTTTTTTTACGCAGCGGTAATGGGAAGTTGCAGGGCGGCAAGAGCTTTCTTAGACTGTAGTTTTGGGGAAGGGTGATAGATGTTATTCTTGTTTAGCAAAAGGACAAAATTGTTTTGTGAAAGTCAAATCTAAGATAATTTAAGTTTTCCAGGGTTCCTGAGTTGTTTAAACAACGTACTATCAACGCAATGGCACTATTATGCATTATTTCAAAGCTGTCTGTGTTTTCAAGGATCTGTTGTTTCCTGAATGATACTGTAGCCTCTTCACTTCTCAGGCCTGCAGAAATCCAATTTGTCTTGACCTGTCTGCAAATCTCTTACATGGAAGACTAACTGGTAACAAAGTAGTGAACTGGGACATCAAGGTAAGTGTTTACAGGACAAGCGGAAGCTGTTGTGTATGTGACAGTTTTCATATGCTCACCTAACTTTTGGAATACCAGAAGTTATTGTCATAATGCCAGTGGCATTTAGCAGATAAAAAGTCAGTCTTGACACTGTCTGAGAAGATCAACTTTATTTGCAGCTAGACAGCTTGGTCTAGAAATATTGATGTGATTAACTGTTTTTCTGTTCAGATAGAAAGTATCCAATTCTATTTTATAGGTGACCTTTGATTGCAGGGCTCTTTAAGCAAAAGCAAAATACGAAGGTTACAAAAATACAAAGTGTAGAAAATGTATCCTATGGGCAATTTTTTGTTGTGCTTTGAAGATAAACGTGTGAACAAATGCATTTTTTAATTTTTACTGTTTAAAATTATTTTCCATTTTCTTTTTTTAAGAATAGTGTGCAGTCAACTCAAATAGCAAACTAATTAGTAAGGAAATGTTGGGGCTACACTGTGCATATGCTCTGACTCGTGGAGATTAATGTTAAGAAAATTCAAAGATATTTGCTAGTTAATTTTGCTGTGGTGTGAATAATTTGAAAATACTACAATTTGTTCTCCTTATCCAGTAGATGGAAGAGGGGTGGGTGAGGATGGCTTATATCTCTAGCTTTATGGGAAAGTACATTGGAAGTACAAATCTCAGGAGAATAATTAGTTCATTAACAAACATGGGAATTGGCACTCTCTCGAGGACTGGAGTGAGGGATAAAACATAAAGCTGATCAAGTCATTAGGAGATAAGTACAGCTTGAAAGGAGCTACAGTTCCTGCTGTCTTGTGGTTTGTAGAAATCCTATTTTTTTCAACTTTCAGAAGTGTGATGCTTCTTGTTTTGCCCAGCTAACATGGAAATCTTCATCCATGAGATAAATTTCAGATTTAAAAAACTCTTAGCTTGACTGTTCAATTTTCATTAAATTTGCCTCAATAAACATGGGGGTATCTAAACAGGGAAGGGACACGTATAACAGAGTAACAGTTTAAAAAGTGGAACGTGATGGAGGCAAAAAGGATGATTTCCTCTACTTCTCCCCAGTGTTTGTGAGAGGCAAAATTAATGTCCTGTGACTGGCTTACAGGATATTGTTTTTCTTTAGTACGCAGTAGTTTTCCTTGGGCTAAGTTGGGCAAGCGGACAAGCATCTCTGACTAATTTGCTGGTTATTGTTATCTGTGAGGAGTGGAAATTAAATGGATTTTAGTAGACTTGAATTTCAAAAAGGGTGGAGGTTAAAATTCAAGTATACATAAAGTTATTTGAAAAAATCATGTTCTGTTATCATTTCCTAACTGCTTGAAGTTGAGATCTTGCAGGAACAGGATTAAAACAAGTATAAAGTCTTTCTTTGTTGCAAGTAACTTAGATATCATGAATGTATTTTTCCTCTGTTTTTCCAAAATGCGTAATAGAAAATTCTTTCTGATATTTGTAACCTTCAGGTTCCCATGTTTATCTGGGGGGAGGGTGGAAGCAAGTGTAAAAACACAGCTGACAGGAAGTTGTGTAGTTGCAGTGCCTAAAATGTGGGCCATTATCTTGTTAAACTCAGTGTTTTAAACCACTTTTAAGCAGGCATGAAACAATCTAATTGATTTGTGAGTGTATAGGGTTCCTTGTATTTTAATGTGAATTTCTGTGGCATACTTTAGAGGATTTTACTTAAAGTCCTTCCATTTATCCTTAATTTTAGGATATGATCAACTGCATTGGTGGAATAAATGTGCTGTTTCCGTTGCTGGAGCAGATCAGTTTTCTTGGTAGACAAATGCCTGAGAAGTCTGTAGGGGAAACTCTACCTCCTGAAGTAGTTACTCCTGTAGAGGGAGACTGGGTGGTATTGTCATCCACAAAGGCATCAGGTAGGAAAGTACAGTTGAGATGAACTTTTTCTTAAGTTTGATTTAAATTAAAAGTCTTTCTGTGAATGAAGGTGATTCTTGTACTTGCTGGCTTTTCCAAAGCAGCACTCAAGCTTGACAGGCTGTTACTTTTTCTAGACGTTTGATGGGATGCTGCATACCAACAATTCAGCACAGTGTAAAATTAACCTGATAATGTATTTCAAATACAAATGTATTTAATAGTATTGTTTTTCTCTTAATGATTTCCTATTATATTAGTGTCAAAATATGCAATTATTTTTACTGCTCTTCTGAAAAGCTTGCTCTGATTATTTTGAGAAATTGCTTTTTTATTCAAAACCTGCTAATATCAGTAGGAGGAGCTTTTCAACAGCATGGATATTGGGTGAGACAGCCAAATGAAGGCCATGGAGTATCAGAACAGTCCTGTGTAGACTCTTAGTCAGACTTTCATTTTCTTAGGAAAATGTTCAGACTCCTACTCCTTCCACATGGACAAAGCAATAAAATTAAAAGGAAGCTTTAAGAACAACCGGGGAGGAAAAAAAAAAAACAAAAGCACAATGACAACAAAAAACCACCTAGCTACCTCCAAATTGTACTAGTATAAGTTGGAAATTAAGTTTTGTCTTAGCAGAAAACAAGAGGAAAACAGATCTTGCAAGAGAAGCATTTTCATTTGTTTTGAATTTGAAATGGTTGAGTAAATATATTTCTCTCCTCACTCTTCCTCATGAATTTTTGCATATTATATCTAGTTACTGCTGAAGGAGAACATCTGATGCAGCATATGCAAGAAACTGTGACTGAAAAGGGGGAAAAGTCTGTCTGTGTAACAGCCATATAGATGAAGCAAGGATCGGGCCATCACTTTTTCCTGGAGAAATGTGAAAAGCCTATGATTCTGCACGGGGGGGAAGCCACTGAAGAAAGCTTACAGCTAGGGAACAAATGCAGAAAGAGTTGAGGAAGTTCAGGCAATAGCTTTCAATGCAAACACTTGATTTTATTTTTTGCCCCTATAATAAACAGCTATCTAACAATAAACCGTGAGTCTTAATGGCTCTCTGATTTTGGTACTGCTCTGTTTTGCAGAAGCACGCCTGGAGAAGAACATTGTTGCAACTTTCATCTTGGTGATTAAACACTTTATTCAGAGACACCATGTTAATCAAGAAAATCTCATTCACTGCCATGGAGTTGCCACCCTAGGAACCTTGTTACAGAAGGTGAGTAAATTTGAGAAACAACCCTTAGAAATGATCGTTACGGATGAGGTCCTAATTACTTTGAAATCTTCTTAGTTTGTCTAAGATGCAAGGTTTGCCTCAAGGGTTTGCTTGATATATGCTTTTCTTTCTCATCCTTCTGAAAACAAGGAAGTGTAAGGAGTTGGCCTTGGTCTACAAAGTGAAACATGGTGTTTTGAACACTTCATGTTCTGGTTTTGTGTTTGTTGTATTACTTAAATAAAAGCAGTCTTGCTGTAAAAGAGAAAATCTTAATTGAAAAAATGTGTTGATGTAAAATAAAAAAAAAGAATATCCTAAAAATTTTCACATTTTGAGTGTTAACACCTGTTATTTTGATAGGTGCCAAGCATCTTAATGGATGTGAATGTACTGATGGCTGTACAGCTGTTGATAGAGCAAGTCTCAGTTGAAAAGAACTTGCAACTTCTGCAACAGATGTATCAACACTTACTTTTTGACTTCAGCATCTGGAACAGTGGGGACTTCCCTTTCAGAATTGGTAAGTTCTTGGACGTGGGGCAACTGCACAAAGACACAGTACTACTCACTTGATACAAATATTTTTCTAGGTTCTAATATGAAACTTTATATTGTAGGGCATATACAGTATCTTTCTACAATCATCAAAGACAGCAGAAGGCTCTTCAGAAAGAAGTATGGTGTACAGTTTCTTCTAGACACGCTCAGAGTTTATTATGGGTATAAGTTTTACCATTTCTAACTTCTCCTTAGTTGTATGTAGTTGTTCTGTCATGTTGTAGTGGAAATGCTAAGTCATGGCTTGAAACAGTGAGTGTGGGAAGGCAGGGCCAACCCTGGGGAGCTCAGGTGCGTGCAATGCAATGCAGTGCACCTGAGTGACCAGAAAGGGTGAGCCAGGATTCCACCCCTTCCCAGACCTTGTTTAAGGGTTGGCAGTGGAGACAAGGGTATCTTGTTGGAGATCCCTGCATACCTGAGGCCCTCTGAAGGTAAGCAGCTTCTTTCCTTTATTTCTGTGCCCACAGCTGTTGCAATTTGAGCAAATCTTCACTTGCTGAAGCCTAGGACCTCGATGCTCTGCTGTCATTACTGCATTTTCCATCATGTTACACATGTCCACCTCTTTACCCCTATGCCCCCACTTGTTCTAGTAAGAAAGGAAGTAAAACTGGCTGGCTTTTATTGGTGGATTTCATTTTCAAAAAATGCATGAACTTTTTTCCACTTGACTTGCTACTGCTCGATAACTTTGATTTTTATGATGGGATTACATACAACTTAGGCCAAGAATACCAGGAATGTTAAAAGAGTAAAATTACTAAATTTAAGAACTCATTATCAACAATACCAATGAAGTTCTAGATGATCACAGTTGCGGAAAGAGTACCCATTATTTTCATTTTCAGACACTTAGTTCATTTATATCCTTGTAGTATTTGAAGTGCAACTTCTTATGAACTTGAAATTTTAGCTTTCGATCTTGATCAGTTACAGCAATTTCTATCTGCTTATGAATATAGTTAAGTAATTGGGGAAGATTAACTAGAGGTCTTCCTCTTTCCTTTCGAGAAAGTTGCCTTAATTCAGCAAAAACAAATAGCTAGTGCCGTAATACTGGGGTAGATAAAAAATTGCAAAACTAACACAACCAATTAGTTGGAATTACGAAGCACTTGCTTAGATGACCTTTCTTGCCTGTTGATGTTTAGGAGTGGCTGCAAAGACAGTGATTTGGCGCCTGATGACCTGAGAACAATACGGACGTCTCTTTATGGACTGATCAAATATTTTCTAAGCAAAGGTGGAACACATGAAGAAATACAGAGTATTGTAGGATACATAGCTGCTACCAGTGAAGAAGAACAGGTATCCAGCGTGGTGTAAATTAGTATAAACTGTATGTGATTTGGTTTTGGTTTTATGTTCAGGAGTTAGACTTGATCCTTAAGGGTCCTTTCCAACTTGGGATATTCTGTACTGTTCTGTTTAGAAATATTATTTGTATAAAGGGAGGTGTGAGAAAACAAGCAAAGAGTCAATTGATTTATGGATCTAATTGTATGTGCTTCTATATATATATATATATATATATCCTGCCTCAGCTGCGTGGGAATCCTTACAAAAGTGCTCTGCTGGTGGCTGTGCTTTTACACGTTATTTTCTTTTGTGTTACAAAAGAAAATGAATTGACTTCGACCAGTTTTTGTAGTGATGTGAATTCCTATTTCATAGACATTAGTAGTGCTTGAACTTGTTTTGTAGTTCCCTTTACAGCTTGATAAAGTGTTCTGCATATAGCAAAAATGTCCACTTAAATGTGGTAACAGTCAACAGACAAAATGTACATTGTATAGCAAGAGAGAATAGAAATTTAAAGCAAGGATTTTTTTTTCTGGATGGAGAATGAAGTCTGCATGAATTGTAGATTAACTCAGTTGTCTTAATTTTCAGCTCTGGGGAATCCTGGATGTTCTGTTCAGCCTTCTTCATTCCAGCTCAGCCCCAGATCAGCTTTTTTTATTGCTTTTTGAACCAGGAAATGCTGATATTCTTTATGCTTTGTTATTGCATCAGAGATACTCCGACAGGCTTAGAGAACTTGTGTTCAAGGTAATAAATTGAATGGTATGTTCATAAATTAGTCAACAGAGCATGAATTTGTATTTTTCAGTAGTCTGACTGCAGAAGTGTAAATGCTTACAAAGATGCTGGTCTTCCAAGTTTAATTTTTTCTGATATGAAAGCAACAACATGCAACTAACCACTGTAGTTGCGATGGGGTTAGTGCTTTCCTAATGTCAAGCAATAGAAGTATTGGGATCTTGAAAATTGTGTGAGTTTGTTATTTAAGGTTTTTTTGTAAACTATGGCCTAGTATGCTATGTCATATACAATTAAGTTTAAGAAGTCTGGATGCTTCCTCATTATTATTTTGCTTTTGTGTGTACTTTTTCATGCAGATTATGGAAGAGATGCTGAAATGTACTAAAGTTTATGAACGTAGTAAGCACCGTATGAGACTCAGGGAAGTGGGGTACTCTGGACTTGGACTCCTTCTAAATGAATCATCAGTTACTGTTTCTCTCATAAAAAACCTTCTTAACCAAGTTCTCCATGCAGGTAACTGTGAAGTGTTATGTCTACTATTAGTAAATGCCTGTTTGCTCAGAGGCAAACACATTTGTTGTGTTTGCTCAGGAAAAAGAAATGTTACTCTATGGATCTGTTCTATTTGCAGTCCATGTTAGTCTCAGCTGTTTTCTTATTTCCCTGAAGTATGTTCCCTTTGCCATTCCTGGCTGTAGAAGTGACCTCCAAAAGTATTTTTAACATTTAACTGTTACATTCATTTGCATGGTATAGTTTGATTTTTTTTTTTTTTTTGTTTCTCCTCCACAGATCCTGCTGTGAATTATAAAGATCTTTTAGCTGTAGTGCATCTGGCTCATACATCAGATATAAACATGAGAGTGGTTATCTGTAGAAAGGTTAGTTATCTTTAAAAATAGAATACTGTTAAATCCATAAACTGTACGTTGTGGTGTCTTATTTGAGATGTATTAGCTGTACTGGTTGCTGCTGTTGCTACTTCTCTTTAGTAATGATTTAGGATGTTAGGAATAAAGCTAATATGTAACTTGATATTGAACTTTGTATATTCAAATCCTTTTAAAAAACAAAACCCAAAGCCTCTGTATTGATTCTTAATTAGCATATTTTTTATGGTTTAGAAGTACTGACTTCCTTGGATTAGAGTTTTCTCAAAGGATTCTTAAGCTCAAAGTTCTGTTTTATTCTTAATGTTATTTTTAATAGATCGTATAATGGTTCAGAAGAGTATTTAAGGATACAGAGAACAGATAATGGAATAAGTAGTAACTTTTTCCTTGAATGAGCTGTCTGGCTTGTATCACTGGAACTGGCAGTACTGAATGCAGATGTGAGGAACTATATTCTATACTAAAGTTTCTCAAAATAAGCCAAGTATATGCTATTAATACGCTAGTAATATTGTGGCTTATTCAACTTTCTTAATTTTTCTGTTTAATAGTTTCTAATCAAGCATATTTTGGGCTAGAATTTTTTTTTAACGGGATTATTTGCTCTGATAATTACCTTTTCTAGGAATTGCTGTAGAAGAGTGACTGAAAAATGAAGACTGACTGATGTGCCTTGATAGTTCTTTGTTTTTCTTCCCGTATGCTGTATTCCTGGGAATTTTTTTCTCTTATATGCATTTATATTTTTAAGAGTGATTTTTTTGTGGCACATATGCTTTCTGTTAATTCAGTATGACTCTTTTATAAGTTCCTAAAAAGGCAAAGGAAGCTGTAGGGTTGAAAATATTGTAATTTAAAAGATAGAATGAATAGAGTTTCAAGCTGAAATTAACACGTAGATATGAAATATCTTCTGTCCTTAGGTTTTGCATCTTTTACGTTCCCAACCGGATGCAGCACAACAGATTTCTCAGCAGCTGGGCTGGCAGGACACTTTGATTAGACTCTTCCTGAAAGAAAACTCCGAGGTCCAGATTGGCTTTAGAGAGAGCAGGGCTGACTCCTCAAGGGAAGAGGAAAAAAAGCCTCCTGCTGAAGAACTTCAGAAATATCATGCTGATAAGATGGAGGGAGATAAAGCTGATACCTTTGCGTCTGTGAATGGTTTGTTCGATCAATGGAGTTTAGAAGACAATAAATCCTTGAATGTCCCAGCTCATTTCTCTGCTATGCCACTGGAAGATGCATCCACAGCAGAGATGTCTTTTAAGTCAGAGGACCGAGAAGAATTGTGGCACAGTAATCCTTCACATTTGAGTCTAGATCTGTCCAGCGTTGACTCTTACGAACTGGCTGAAGTTGTGAATCAGATGACAGATAGCCTGCCCAGCACACCATCACCTATAGAGAACAGAAAACCATTTTCTGGGCAGCCTGAAAAAGAGCTGGATGTCATAGGCAATGTAGGCTTCAGTGCTGCTGATCTGTCTTTATTTGAAAACCAAGGAGTAAGTAATTTTCTGCCTATGTAGTTAATTTCTTCTAATGACTGCATTTTTTTTCCTTTCTAATTGTATCCCTAATAGGGATATAATCGTTGTCCTCAGTGTCCTTTTAATCTCACCTTCTGAAGGAAAATAACCAAAAGCTTTCTTACAGTCAGTGGAGACATCTCTTTCGGTTATGTCTCTTTTTGGTTGGAATTGCTTGGGCTTAAGTGGAATGGGGAGAATGACAGGGCAGCTAAGGGTTAGGTTAAAATAATGATGCGAAAGTCAATATGTATTACAGCTTCTGGGAAGCCACTTTCTCCCATATTTTATGTATTTAGCTATTAGACTTGAGACTGTAGAGTTTGCAAAAAAAGCCAAAACATGTGAAAGCATAGAGAGACTATGTTGAAGGAGAAGCTTCGTGAAGATTTATAGTAATTGAATGGCTGTAAATATTACTTTTCTTTTGTAGGGGGGTGATAATGAACTGGTACAGTTACTTACAGACATCCTACTGTGTATAATGTGGAAAGGCATTGAAAGATCTGATGATGAGGCTTGGATGGAGAGAGGACAGGTGTTTTCTGCACTGACCAAACTGGGAATATCTAATGAGTTGCTGCGACCTTCTGATGAAATAAAACTCAAGTGAGTGTACTGCTCAAAGGCAGGTTCTTTAATTTTTTTGATGAAAAAAATAAAGGGGCTTTGGTAAAGCTAGGAAGGCATGGATGTTTCCCATCAAGATACAATTTTCTTAGCTCTGTGTTTGTGCGCTATCAGTGTATTTTACTACCTATTCAGTAGTGTAATGTGATTTTAAGGTTTTGAATATCCGTCTTCAAGTTTCATGTGTTCTTTTTAATTTTTTTACATTGCTGGCTTATTGAGAATACTACAGTTATCGCTGTGGACTGAGAAATTCAATTAAATACTTAATTGGATTTTTAAAAGCCACTTACAGCTGGAACATGTAGTAATTACTTTGGGATTTTGTTTTACATGCAGCTTGTTGGAGAAGATGTTAGAATGGTCAGTCACTGATAACAGAGATTCTAAAGCTCTCCCTACACACGCTGAAAATGCTTTCCGGCTCTTGCTAATTGTACAAGATTTCCTACAGGCAGAAGGACTCGTTAATTCAAATTTATGGACAGAAAAGGTAACAGTACCTGCATAATGGAAATTTTGGAGGCAGAAATAGTCATGAAAAAGTTGTCAACTTGGATTATGGCATGTCTTCTAGGTGTTTGTTTTTAAACTAGGTATTAGAGAGTGGGGGTTCATAGTGAAATACATTAGATTGTCCCTTAGTGAGAAAATCCTAAAAGCTTACTGCAGGGAATATTGGGCATACATTTGTAAATAGCTCAATTTTACATATGCAGGGAGTCAGAAACATGAGCCCTGAGGGAGGAAATGACTAGGGATCACTGTAAGTCGTAAGAGAAACTATCTGTTTCCTGACTGTTCTCTGCTTTCTTCACATAAGGTGCAGAGATCTGTAGCAGAGATCATCATTTATGTAACTTCAACAATAGTCTTACCTCTTGTGCTGAGTTCTTGCTTTTCCATTTTTTTGGGGATAAGGGTTATTTGTTTAAAAAAATCTGATGTTAAGTCTTAAACAGAATAATTGCTAAGCTGCTTTCCATATCGCAGGCTTGTGAACAAACACAGTAATTGGTTTGTTCTTTTTTTCAAGTCTGCTCTAGGTAAAGGTTTTGCTTCTTGTTATGATCTAGCTTTACGGAATCTAATTAGAAATGAGATATGAACTTTGGAGCAATGGGGGCTGTGCTTTTTGCCATCTCTGAATTGAAAGTAACTACTTTTGTAAATTGTCTTCCACTGTGCCTAGGGAGAGTTTAAAGCACTGTAATATTTTAAGCAGGTGAGCTTTCAGCCTGCTACAGAAGCTTTCTTCTGTGTGAGTCTGGGGCTTAACAGAGTAGTAATTTTATATTTGAGAAATTCTTAGGTAATGTACCAAGGCATATTATTTTTGAGTACATGTCTTGATGGTAAAATGGGCCATTACCTTATAAATAGCTTCATTTTGTAGTGAGGTTTTGTCAGCATTTCTGTGTTAGGGGACATCCAGAAAGGATTACCTCCTAATCTAAAGTATTGATAGTTATGAAGCTTCAAACTTTTCATCAAATTCAATATTCGTTGAAGAAGCCTTGCTTTCCTTCTCAAGGCATGATGCACATCACTGTTGCTGGTGAATTATATTGGCGTTACTCTCACATCACAAAGTAAAATACAAAGTAAAAGAATTAAATGAAAACCTGTAGAAACTGAACTAGAAAATGCTTGTTGGCATAGTGTCTGTACAATTGATAAGAACGTCTTCTCAATTGTAGTAATCCTGCTGCAGCAATCTATAGCTTTTTTTCTTTAAAGAGTTGACATTTCCTAGAGTAAGTTACAGAAAGAAGATAAACATATATACTATATGCTGGTTTTGACTTTGTTCAGGAGATACTTGAGTTAACATACTAGGCTAGTTGTATTTTATAGTCTATTTTTTTAGATTACTGGTTTAACTGCAATTTTTGAGATGATTTTATGGCTTTGGGTAAGTTAGGAGTGTGAATTCTTCAGCTCTTTGAAATGATTGTGTCTCCAACTGGAATAGTTGCTGATTATTTCTGATACGTTTTACACACATCTTCTGCTTTTACGACAGCTATTGGAGGAATTAGTGACTCTTATGGATAGCCTGTCAGTCTGGTACTCTGCTGGCCCAGAAGCAACCTGGTTTTCACAGGTGCAAGTCCAGTTGCTCCTTGGATTCATTGCACAAGACAACTTACAGGTTTGTTGCAAATTCCAATATATTTTAAGTGCATATTTGGTGTAACTGTTTTGGTTCTGGAGGAGCTGCTTGTACCAGTGAGAAGAGCGTTGGTTGTCTTTTATCCTTCTATATGAAAATGGTAAGCCCCAGTAAAATATTTGCAAACTTACTCTGCATTCCTGTCAACATACATATCCTGAATATGTGAATGAGGTAGAGAGCAAGCTGTTTGAACATGGAGGTTATGTAGGTTCTAGTAGCAGTAAGACAGCAGTCCTGATTGCAACTTTTCATTTCTACCATAAAGTATATTTATTAGTGGTTTCAGGTTTGCATAGATAAAGTGCATATGAATCTGGACTGTTAGGCTGAATGGACAATTGGTATAAAGTTAGCAGAGCTGTGTCTGGAATAATGAACCTTTCAGAAAACCCAGGCTCGTTCGTTTAGGCATGTAATTATCTTAATGCAGGTATGTGACTGGGTTTGCAACTGACTCAGGTTGAATAAGTGATGCCTGTGTGCCGTCAGGCTACCTGAGATACAAACAGTATGTAAATACTTCTGTGCTAAAAGATAAGTGTTCCAAATTACTATTTTCAGTTGCATTTACTTCGTTATTTGTTTGTGTAGGTCTGTGCTATGGCAGCAGCGAAACTGAACACCCTTCTTCAGACCAAAGTAATAGAGAGTCAACCTGAAGCATGCTACCTCTTGGGGAAGCTGGAAGGCATCTTAAGTAGATCAATTGAAGAGAAGACAGAAACATACTCATTTTTGATTCCACTTGTTCGGACACTGGTATCCAAAATTTATGAACTTCTCTTCATGAATCTGCATCTCCCTTCATTGCCTTCTACCAATGGCAGCCCCTCTTTCTTTGAGGACTTTCAAGAATACTGCCGATCTGATGAATGGAAAGTTTATATTGACAAATATGTAAGTAGTAGACTCTTTTGGTGGCATTCACACTTGTTTTCGTCATTAGAGCAGAGGAGTTCATATTCAGAAATCATATGCACTTTTTTTTGATGGGAACAGATTATTCCAAACATGAAGCAGTATGAAGAAAATTCATTCAGGCATGGTCATGAGCAGATGGCACTTTATTGGAAGGATTGTTATGAAGCGTTTATGGTGAATATGCACAAGCGAGATCGGGAGAGAGGAGAAAGCAAGCTGAAATTTCAGGTAAGGTTTTCAGTAGCTTACATCTCAGGATTCATGTTCCGTAAGATGGAGAAACTCAATTCCAAGATAACCCAATTCAAGTTACTGCAGGCATGCTGGTTGTTCTGTTGAAGGTTTTTCTGAGCAGTCTGACTATATACACATGTAGAAGATTTAATTATGTTATTTTTGTCTAAGAGTCTTATCAATAAGCAGAGTTATTTCAGGACAGATCTTCTGTAGTACAGCAACCTGGAATTACCCTTAGCTATAAGCTGCTTTTTTTCCACTTTGATGTATGTTTTGAATTATTAAAACCTGAATTATTAAAACCTCCATTATGATATGAGTCAGTGTTGCAAATTCTTTCAACCCTAGAGAACATTTTAGAACAGTTAGCAGGTCCCATTTACTGTGTGGAAAAACTGTTTCTGAACTGACCTTTCTGTGTAAGGTTCAGACTCCATTCAAGCAGTAGAATTAACTGTTAAACTATAGCAGTATTAAGTGTTTAAAAATCTCCCTAGTAAGCAGTGCCTTAAATTTTCAGAAATGTCTACTGCTAACCCACTTTTGTACATTCTTCATTTGTAAGAATTCTTGCAAGTTACAAAACCATTCTTTCAGTGCTAGATTTACTTTTAATGGTCTTTCAGGAGCATTTTGTGGAACCATTCAGCAGAAAGGCTCGACAGGAAAATCTGCGGTACAACAGTATGCTAAAGCAACTTAATAGTCAACACACAGCTACTCTGAGACAGTGGAGAGCAGCCCAGCTTTACTTGCTCTCTGAACGTGGTCCTTGGTCTGAAATGTAAGAGTGAATTTCTTGAATCAAACAGGATATGATGCTTAAAAGGAATTTGTTCGTGTGATTAACTTACTATTTCATATGGTTAGAGCCTTGTCAAATTGACTTGGATAGCCACTGTTGAGATGTGAAGTTAATATTGAATGTATCCTGAATGATTTCTGCATTTTAATTATAAACATACAAAGTTTGAAGTGTAGTGCTGAGCTGGTTGCCTGAATACTATGTTTTCTTGCCAAGTGACAAATTAAAATTAATTATCAACATTTCACTTAAAAAACACAACAGAAAAAAGTAACCAAAACAACCTTTTTGAGAGATTCTACTCATCAATGGATCTTTTGGACTGAGAAAATAGTCTTTAAAAATAATAAGTTTGAGGTTTTTATGCACGAAGCTAATGTCAATTTGAAGTGCTACGTTTTGCCTGCCCTGACTTCTGGGTGAATTCTGACTATAGACTTTTTGTAACTTCTAGTGTAAACAATTTGTTGTATTCCAGTTGAAAATGATTGCTGAGTGCAAAATGCTTTAGGATGATCAGAGCTGCAATATGACATATACTATTGAAATGTAATTTATAGCTATTATGTTTTGCAGTCTACCGCTGTGTAGGTGACCTGAGGATTTTTTAAAATGTTTTCTTTTGTAATCATTTTGCTCATAGGTTTTTACCTTCTTTTAACTATTTTAATGAATATTCTTGTTTTCTCAGGAAACAGCATCCTGTTCACTGGAAACTTTCAAATGTTGAAAATTTTTCACGTATGAGACTAAAACTGGTGCAGAATTACAACTTCAACTCCCATCAGGATGCTAGTGACCTGAGAGATAATTTAGGTAATGTTGTATTATACTTAATAGTTTACTTGGATTCTGTGGTTTTCACTGATATGTCTGTTTTTAAGAATCAGTGTGTTATGGATACTTAAGTCATAATTTTTGTTATTCTTTCTATAGTTATGTGTATCACAGGAGAGATGCTTTGACCTGAAGCAGCTTTTCTTCCAGATGGAAAGAAGAATTAATTTCCTCTTGTTTATTGAAGTGTGTATTTTTGGGGGAAAAATAGTTCAAGAGCTCCTTTGTTTTAAAATAAGCAGTTGCATACCTTTTTTGGATCCTGTAAGCCCAGGTTAACTAAAAACAACAAACACCACCAAAGTGCATTTCTATAAAACTTGTATGCTGTAAGAGTGTCTGGCAGAACACTACAGAATCTCTTATTGGAAATGTCTGCATTAGAATGCAATTTTTAAGGTTTTTCTGTCTTCCTTGTATAGTTATGTAAATTTTATTTCTATATATATTTATGTAGGTAATTTATATACTTAAATAGATGGGATCATAGAATCTTTAGAGTTGGAAGAGACCTTTAAAATTCATCTAGTCCAACTCCCCTGCAATGAACAGGGACATCCACAGTTAGATCAGGTTGCCCAGGGCCTCATCCAGCCTTGCCCTGTAAGTCTCCGGGGATGGGGCATTCACCACTTCTCTGTGCAAGCCCGTTCCAGTGCCTCACCACTCTCTCACTGCAAAAGACTTTTTCCTTAATCATTTTGATGTATTTTGAATGCCAGTCAAATTTCATTATTTTCTGTACTTTCTGAACTGTACTTTTACCAATTGACTTGACTTATACTTGAATGTAATTCATGGAGCATTTTTAAAATGTTCTGCTTGCCCTCATGAGTATTGAAGGAGTCTGAAGAAGGTGCTTCTTAAGTGAAGGTAGTATTCAACAGTAGAAGATGCACTCAGTAATTTAACTTCATGAAAATGGGTTAGCAAAAAGTTTTCTGAGCTGTTATACCTGTTACAATAGGTGTGTACCAGACACAACCCTCTAGTGAGTCTCTGCTTCTGGAGGTGGTGAAGCAAGTGAAAGTGAGTGACTTGGAAGATGATGTGCTTGAACTGCCAGAAGAAGACACAGCAGCCAGTTCCAATATGTAAGTGCAACAGCAATGAACTGCTGAAATTCATTTATGTGATTTGGAAATGGGAAGGAGTAGGGTATCAACTTCAAGAGTTGATTAGCACGTAAAACTTTCCTCTTTGTTTGCCTGTCCTCAACAGTCCAATCCAGGGCTTTGTAGTAGTTTGCAGAGCAGGAAAGCTGCTGTTAGATTGCTCATTATAAACCATGACGGATAAAGAGCACCAGGGAAAAGCAAGTCTGAGTGTGTTAAGTACAGAGAAAGTGTTTGTGAGACTACATGAATGATTTGCTGCTCTCAGTTGGTCTGAAGCTGCAGGGTTATTGAGGCTTCCCGCTATATGCATTGGTTGTAGTTCTCAGGAGATGGTCTAACCTGTGTGTGCGTGGACCAGACTGGAACCAACTCTTGTCCAGGGATGCCAGAGCTGTTCCCTGTGCCATCAGCTGCGTACTATGGATATCTGCCTAACTAGCAAAATCTAATAGAGATTCCCCTGCGTCTCATTCAGGGGAGAAGACCTGCTGCACTTCCTTCGTGGACTTTGGGAGACTTTTTTTCCTCTCGTTTTTATAGAGTGTGAATCAAGGAGGAAGAGATGAACACTTCTTTTCATTCAGTCTGGGTACTGTGCGTGTGCCTATGTGTCTATGCTGTTGAAGCCCAGAATAGATGTAGGATTTTTTTTATTTTGTGATACTGATGAATTCTCTTGTACCTCAAAAGCAAACATTCAATAACATTTGAAAGCATCTCTGTAGACTTAGCATCAACCACTGCTTCGAATATGTCTGAAGTTCACTTCAGTAACAGGAACCAGGGCTCATCTCCAGGCCAGATCATTCAAGCACCTTCAGTATGAAAGGGAAATGCAACCTGTTGTTTTTGTACTTCAGAGGAAGTAGAGTTCATTGTGCCTGAGACTGAAATAGCAAGCCTGAAAAACAATGTTAAGAAATGATGTCTAGTAGTCTGGTCTGAAACATTTTAATGCTAATGGAAGTGGCTTCATATGATCTTTCATGGTGTACTTCTTACGTTGTTCAAATTTGATTCTTTTCTAAACTGTACTTTTACCAGATATCTAACCAACCCCTAACACCTAGTGCTTTTTTTTGTAGGGATGAGAAGGATGAACAGAGTCAGAAAGAAAAGCTAATATTATCTGAAAACTGTGAACTCGTTACAGTAATTGATGTGATACCTGGCAGACTGGAGGTCACTACCCAGCACCTATATTTCTTTGATGGCAGCATCGAAAAAGAGGAGGGTGAGCATGACCAATGGCTTTTTAATTTCAGTGCAATTCAGCATTCTGCTTTAAGTAGAGGTTTAGCATCAAACTAATTGTAAAAAGACAGGGTGTGGATCTGTACTTAATATTGTTCCTGGAGGTCAGCCTCTGACCAAACCAATTAGAAAAAATGATCTGAAACTAAACAGACTGAGCTCTTCTGTTGATTTATTTCTATAAAAATAATAGCTTGTTTGCTGATGATGTTGCTAATGAACAAAGCGTTATTTCCTCTAATTTGTTTCTTAAACGGCACTTCTGTTCTACATGACGCGTTTCACTTATATGCTGATTAAGAGTAGTAAGTAGTAGTAGGAAGTAATGATTAAGAAGTAACAGTATGTAAAAATTAATGGCTATTTTTTTTTACTTATGGAACTTTAATGACATGTGCATGGTTAAGTATGACAGCAGTAAGTTGAAATGTTTGACAGATGTTGGTAAAATTTGAGAAACTATAGATCAAGATGCTAACCTTTCAAGAGTTCTACACAAAGAAGCTTCTATTTGAGCCTGATTAAGAAAGCAAAGGTGTTTCAGTTCGTATTTTTTGTCAACAAAGTACATTCATAATGTGTTTTTGATCAGAAAGCAAAACCAAATTCTCCATCCTATCAGTTATTTCTTGCCGTTTCTATCTTTTCGTAGAGCAGAAGAGGCTAGAAGTGCTTCTAAGGAATGTAAAAAATGCTTTTTACGGTTGACTCTAGGGTGTTTGATACTGCATTATTTGAATAAGCAAAGTTTTTGAAAATGTTTTGAATCCAGTTCAGTAATCAGTGTTCTTCCTAGGGGTTGGCTTTGATTTCAAATGGCACCTCTCTCAAATTCGGGAGATACATCTGCGTCGGTACAATCTGAGGAGGTCTGCTTTGGAGATCTTTCTTACAGATCAAACCAACTACTTCCTCAACTTTAATAAGGAGGTACGTGTTTGCCAGATTTTCTTGTTTACTATTAATAGTACAAGTATCAAGTTTTAGTTCACCGATCTTGTCTGTATCTGGTGTCTCTCGTGAAACTGGCACGTTAATGGTGAAATATTTGCTAGGCATAACAATTATAGGAAGTTAGATTGCAGCCTCCAAATAACTCAGTCTGACATTTAAAAACTGAGGAAAGGTGAGTAAAACAAGACTTTTCCTGTCTCTTTTTAGTGATATAGAGCTGTCATTCAACTAAAATTACATCAGTAGTAATCTGAATGTCTTGAACCTTGCACTCCTAAAAAAAATTCTAAGTAAATTAATTACTAATAAAGGAGATTTTTTTTTTTTATCACAGAGTTGGAAATAATATTGTGTTCTGTGGTTTACGATTGAACTTTTATTTTTCTCCTGCATTAATGTAAATGATCCATTGAATGTGGAACTAAGATAAATATCAGGACTTCAGGACAGTTATGTACCAGTGAGTCAATTCAAGAATAACAGCTGAAAAACATATTTGAAGTAAATCAATCTCTGTGTTAGTTTTGTGGGGAAAAGAGTAGTGAAAGCTTATTTGAACAGCAGTCTTCCTAGAAGAGTATTTTGGGAAATCGTTTTTACTGTAGCATCAAAACAGAAGTCACTTCACAGAGTATATCCTGAAACTGAAGGATATCATATCCATATGTGTCCAAAGGCTTATACAGCAAGAGACAAATGTTTAAAGTGTAACCATGTTCCATTTGGTTTGCATTTTAACTAATGGTGAAATTGTGTACTTGCCAGCTTCAATATCTAGAATAAATATTTTTATGCTGTTTTTGAACAGGTAAGAAACAAAGTATACAGTCGAATATTGTCACTGCGTTCTCCAAATATTTCTGGGACCCGATCTCCTCAGGAACTCTTTAAAGCTTCAGGCTTGATGCAGGTATGAAACATGAGCATAAATGGTATTATCCTCCTTCTTGAAGGAGTTCTGTACAGCCCTGGGTACTGATTTTTATTAATCATTTTCAGATGGCAACCGCTAACTTCTGTACTGTCAGTCTGATGTCTAAACTTCCACATGCTTATTTTTTTTAGGATCACAATCTTTTGTGTTCACAGTCACTGAGTTTATGCCATGTAAATAGTCTGGCACTGATGTGATTATTACAAGTGATCCGACAAGAACAGAGAACATGTAGCAGACTTGCTTTTGGTCTGTGGTCTTTTATATACGTTCTCAGACTTCTTTCAGTATATGAGCAAATAATGTTCCCTGCTGTCTTTCCGTGTGATAGGGCTTTCAATGAAGCATGTATGAAGATTGAGCAGAAAGTATGGGTGTAAGGGAATTGGTAACACTTGTAGAAGTAAAATATGGACATTTTGATATTACTCTAAACCTAGATGACTTCTCTAAATACAGTTAATTTATTTTTATTTTCTAAACTGTTATCCTACAATCATAGCCCTCTGTGAGGGAAGGATGGAGGGGAAGGCAGCTCTTACATAAGAATTTAAAAAATATTGGGAGTACTTCATTTTTAATTTCTTTTCCCAAGGACATAAGGTATCATTTTGTATATTTAAGTAGTATATCTGTGTATTCTGTAGTGAAATGTTTCCATCTTACTACATAAAGCTGTTTAGTCTTTCTGATCACAGCTCTGTTGGTTGATTGGTTTAAAATAGAATAACGGAGAAAGGACAAGATATGTTTACATGTTCTTCTACCATTAACTACTGGGAGAACAATTTATAAGTTCTGACCTTTGAACTCTAATGGATTTCAAAGTTCAGTTCCCAGTTCTTTCAGTATCTGTTCGCATGTGTTCTTTTTGTTTCATTTCTATTTTGCTTCCTCTTTATGTTCTAAGGCTGCTAGCTTTCTGCTGCGTTGCATTTTAAAACAGTACTGGTATCAACCAGGGACATGATTTCAATGAAATACAGCACAATCAATGCATTTCAGTCAAATATAGCAACTCTGTAAAATGTAGTATGATCATCAAATCAAATGGGAAGTAACAGTGACTGTGAGAAATTAAATTTGAACATTCATACCATGCTCATAGTCTAGCGCCTTTTACTTGCTGATAGTACTCTCCAGCAGAGAAGAAATGCTGATGTGTAACTTGCTTCCATGCTCTTTATTTATTTTGTCCTTCAGAAATGGGTGAATAGAGAGATATCCAACTTTGACTACCTTATTCAGCTGAACACAATGGCAGGACGAACTTATAATGATCTTGCTCAATATCCCGTGGTAATTATTATTTTTTAAGTTTTTGCTGAAGTTATGTATTTTTCCTGTTTTTTAAAGATGGATTTAATCTGTTTGACTTCATTACTTTTTTTTCTTTCCAGTTCCCCTGGATTTTACGAGATTATACATCTGAAGAACTGGATCTGAATAATCCAGCAGTCTTCAGGGATCTATCCAAACCCATTGGAGTGGTAAATGAAAAGAATGCTAAGGCTGTGAAAGAGAAGTATGTATTTGAATGCTTAGTTATTTGTCTGTCATTTGAGACTCCATGATAATAATGTATTTAAAACAATAATGACACTGACATTTTTTAAAATTTAACATTTAACATCACAGATGCTTTTGCAAAGGTTTGACAGATGTTTGTTTCTACTGTATTCAGATTGGTTAGCTCATGCAGCACTGAAAGGACAAAATTTACTGTTGTAAATTGAGACTTTTCTCTGGGGAGATGAAAAAGTCTGTAGAAAGACTCAGTCTAGTAGTTAGAAGAGATATGCTGTGTCTTGTATCTGTTTAAAGATAAGGAATGTGAAATACCGATGAGTGGAGCTAGACCTGTGCATCCCGCTTTTGTTTGCGTGTAGGTTATTGTCTTCGAAATAAAATGTAACTCAGTTGCTTCCAGCAGCTCCTTTCTATGTAGGAGTGACAACTATTTGCACCTACACATGAGTGTATCTATCCTTCTTTTTTGCTAGTGTGAGGAGTGAGAGTTGTTATACCAGATGGCACTTGTTTTGCAGGAAGCCTGACCAGTTTTCTTCATAAAACTCGGAACGTGGAGAATTTGCTTTGATTAGGGTCTATCCTTGACTATAATGAAACTGATTCTCTAGCAGTACTGAACTGTAATCTTGCTTACTAGCTTTGTGATGCTGAGGAAAATATCAACTGGATGGTGGCATAGTACTGTAGAGTGAGTTTCCTCAGTAGAAGAGGAAAATGGGCATAAGTGTTAAATAAATCTCTGCATCTTGAAATGGTCACACACAGACTGATTTTTCAGTCTTGCAGGTGACATCCTTTCAATAATATTCAGCTTATTCATGCCTTTTTTTTCTCTTATGTAAAGTCATGCTAAATGGGGCCAGTCTTGCCCTTTATGCAGTTTCTGATAGATGATAGCAAATGCATAGGGAAGGGTGTAAAAACAGGTATGCAAAGGGTAATCCACCATATCAAAGTCCCTTTTGCTTAGGGACTTTCTGAGCCAGAATTCGCTTTCTCATGTTTAATAGAACTGGGAGTACTTTTCTTTCACAAATTACTGTGATAATTTCTTTTGAATCCTTCCTTCCAATAAGTATAATCTGTGTGTATATCAGCTGCAGTGCTTAGTTATATTTATAAAGGTTTTTTGTTGCTGTTGTTTTTTTTAAAGATATGATAATTTTGAGGATCCCCTTGGAGTGATTGACAAATTTCACTATGGGACGCACTACTCAAATGCTGCTGGTGTCATGCATTACCTCATTCGGGTAGAACCTTTCACAACTCTTCATATCCAACTTCAAAGTGGCAGGTATATTGCGAGCAAAGAAGCACCAACTTTTTCTTTCATGTCATTTTACCAAGGGAGTAATCAGTCTGATGTGAGTTTTCTGTCCCCCAGGTTTGATTGTGCTGATCGACAGTTTCACTCTATTCCTGCTACTTGGCAAGCGCTCATGGATAATCCCAATGATGTCAAGGAACTTATTCCAGAGTTTTTCTACTTCCCAGAATTCCTGGAGAACCAAAATGGTAAACAGACTGCTCAGAATATTCTGCACAGAACACTCCTGTTCTGAAAAGAATTGTTCCAACCATTTATGAATACTGTGGTATATTTCATCTTTAAGCTTAATAATATACTTGTAGAAGCTACTTCATCATGCTGACTTCAAAACTGTTCAGTGAGACCAGTTACATTGAGCAGTAGTCTAAATGCTGTTTAGAACTCAGAGTGGGAGATTAAGGATGGCTAAAAATATTGTTGTTTGCTTAACAAAGGAACAAAGATTCTCATTTGAGTATCTAAAACAAAAAAGTTAACAGAATAGAAAATAGAGATGAAATAGCAAAAGTTGAGATTAATTAGTATTTGTTTTACTAGATTTGTTGAGTGGTAGCTTCAATGTCCTAAAACTTCACATCTGTTATTTGTTCCAGGCAACATGTGTATTTTCTTTTTGTTACTGTTATCTAACAATACCATGTGAAGTCAGTTGATTTTAGAGCCATGTGAAATTTCAAGATGTATGAGAAGAAGAGAAAGGGGGGGAACAAAATATTTTAGTCATATACAAAGTTGATTAGAAGGAGAATGTCCTGCATTCTGATGTGAGACTCCTAGATATTTCTTCAAATTTCTTGCACAGGGGAGTTTTTTTCTACTATTAGGCAGTTTAAAAGTAGATTTGCAAGTTTGTGCTGCTGATAATTTGGTCTGGTAGCTACAGTCACTAGAATTTTAAGTTACTAAAATTAGCAACATTCAAGTCATGTTTTCAAGTGTCATTTAAATATTTAGGGCTGTTGTTATGAAAGCTGGTAGAATTTACGACTTTAAGCCTTGATTCTAGAATAACTTAAACCTATTAGTAACTTCATACTTACGAATAATCTTATTGAAATGTTTTGAACTCTTTGTCCTGATAAAATAGAGCAAATGCAGGTATTTTTTACTGATACGTGTGTGAATGACTAATGCTTCTTTTTAAGATCGAGACTCTAGCTTATAACTCATTTAAATGCTTTGGATAACTATTATCCCATATCACTTAACATTTGAAAGATTCAGAGCAGAACTTAGCCTCCTATGTCAGTGGTAGAGTGATTGTAGATTTATGTTAAGAATTTTTCAACAGTTTTTTTCAATTTTTTGTGCCTTTATTGAGAAAGCAAGATTTTGGAAGTGTTTTGTAGCAACGCTTAAAATTCTCCAAATTTCTCCCTAGGTTTTAACTTGGGTCAGCTTCAGATATCCAAAGAAGCAGTAAATGATGTTGTTCTCCCCAGATGGGCCTATTCCCCAGAAGACTTCATCTATAAACATAGGAAGGCTCTGGTAAGACAATAGTTACGCATGAAATAATTATAAGGAAAGAATTTTCACTTGATAGCCTCATGCATGTGAATAAAATGCTTGAATGAAAAAAGGAAAGAGCCTAAGGATGCTGATGATTTGGATGTTGCCTCCTTAGGAGATAAAATGCAGAATTAGCTGACTTCAGGTGATAAGCTTACCCTTGAATTTTAATAATTATAGAGAACTAGCAGCTTACCTTCCCTTTCACAGCTGCATTTCAACAGCCTAGATGTGTTGCTTTGCTGTATTAAATTTCCTTCTTTCCTGGCAGTTGGTGCTTACTCCATATTCTATGCTTCTGCCTTATACATTAGTGTACACTTAGTTTGTGCATATGCTTATTTTAGGAATTAAATTTCTTTCACAGAAATCACTAAATACTTCAAGAAGGAACAACATTTTTCTTAGCATTACAAGAGCATTTTTTTCCTCTAGGAATCAGAGTACGTTTCTGCTCATCTTCACGAATGGATCGATTTGATTTTTGGCTACAAGCAGAGGGGACCAGCTGCAGTGGAGGCACTCAATGTGTTCTATTATTGTACTTATGAAGGTACAAAGCAGTATACTTACTTTCCTGTCATTGTTATCAGAATTGTGGGTTTTCAGTATGAGCTAGAAAGCACTTGATTTGTGATCATGCCATGTAGTAGCGTATAGTAAAGCAAGAGAATTATTGTTGAAATGTGGAAGCATAACTTGTATTTGTCAGAATACAGTTTGTTGTTTACTTGCCTAAAAGCATTCATAGGTGTAAGGTTAATAGGTATACAGAGAAGTTAGGCTGGTAAGAATAGTTAAATATAAAGAAAAGGCGCTCACCTGTGTTGTAGGCTCACAAAACTCCACAAGGAGAGATCTCCAGGAAGAGATCCTTCCTCAGTGGAGTCAGCCCTTAAATGGGGTCTAGGAGAGGTGGAGCCTGGCTCCACCCCTTCCAGGCACACAGGTGAATTGCCTTCAACTGTGCTCCCATGGCTGACTCAGTGCTTGCCTCAGGTGGTCAATCAGAGGTTCAGGCTGTGATTCAACAGTTCCCATACAATAGGAAAGGGTTTCTCATGGCTTAGGAGTTGAGGCAAAGTGAGTAAAAAAATATTGTGAATTGATATTAGTCTATTAATAGCAAAGGTGAATTTTGGGTGGCTTTTGTGTGTTACACATTGTGTGCATAGAGTACACGAAATCCATTTGACAGGACAAAAAAATCTGCATTTCTCACACTGACAGAACTCCACAGAGTGGAGTTTTCAGGTTGTATTTTATATGACTACGTAGTTTGGAGGCTTTTCTGTGGGAAAGGGTGATAATGCTGCAATGACTTTTTGTTACATTTCTTTGCTAATCTTTTCTGTATAAATTGTTTGATTTCTATTCTTTTTCTACCCTTCTTTCTGGCTGCGGTCCAGGGGCTGTGGATTTGGATGCTTTAACAGACGAGAAGGAAAGGAAAGCTTTAGAAGGGATGATAAACAATTTTGGACAAACTCCCTGTCAGCTGTTGAAGGTAATGCTCTTTTTTCCTTCTCAGTCGAACCTTTGGTTAAATTCAACTGAGATACAGAGAACTTGTGAAAAATAAGTCTTTTCCACATTTCCATTTCTAAGGGTCATAGCAAAGGAAATTTAACATAGCATTTTCAAAAGAAGTTAATTTTCTGAAAGAAGCTGAGTGCCTTATATGACTTGAACAAATTGATAAGTATGTCTAATTTGTCTAATTTGATGCTTCTTCAAATGTTGTCCCCCAGGAGCCCCATCCTCAGAGGTTGTCAGCAGAAGAGGTAGTGCAAAGACTAACTAGAAGTGATACCTCTACTCTGAATCTCTTCCAACACCTCACTGAACTGAAGTCATTCTTCATAGAGGTAGCTGCATTATTTGAAATTGTTTAAAGTTTGATCTGAAACTTCTGATCTACTTGAAACAAAAAGCCGTAAGCCATATTAAAGTAGACTTGCTTCCCATTGAAGAAAATCTTTTAAAGTGCAATTTGTATAAAACAAACTGTATCTTTTTAGTTAGTTTCATAAAAGTTGAATCCCATAAATTTGTATCTGCTGGACACGAATTTGAGTCTTGTTTGGGTATTAAGTTAACAACTAAACCGTGAAAGCTAAGAACAACACTGGAGGTACCTGGGGATTCATTAGGTTTGGTGACTAAACTCACTGTTTCAGGACAGAGCTAGGGTTTATGCCCTGGTGTTTGTGATGCTGTATGCCTGTGTGAACTGACTATGTGTGTGTCAAAGCCCAACTGTACTTTACAGGTCTGGTATTGATTATAGAGGATTTGGGTCTTAACTGTTCTTCAGTTCTACAATTGACCTTTAGCTCTTGTGTATAATCAAATCAAAACTATGTCCTTTCTCTTAGGGAATCAGTGATGGTGTCCCCATTGTCAAAGCTGTTGTCCCCAGGAATCAGTCACGTTCCTTTATGTCTCAGGGAAGCCCAGAGATATTGGTAAGTTGCATGTGTCAGTATTAATCTTGGAGAGTGCCAGCAGTCAAAATAAATAGGAGTAAATAGATGAATGTCAGCTATAAGTGAAGTTAGTCTTTCAAAGAGAATTTGGACTGATTTGTTGAATGACGTTTAAGTGCTTATGAGATGCGAGTAAGTTGTGGAGTGTTTTATAAATTGCCCACTTGATCCATTTCCATAATAGTAATCTTATTTCTTAATAATAATCCCAAATTTCCTAATGTAAGGCAGTCCAGCTTTAAAATTACAGGGTTGAATTAGTAGTGACACCGTTACCTTTATCATGATTTTCCAATCCATACTTTAAACTATGCCCTTGTCTGACATGCATACTCTCTAAAAGCTTACACTGTCTCTAATATTAAATTTTGCACTAATATAGGCAGATATCTACATGCAGAAAGGAGGAGAGTGGTTTTGGATCTATGTCTTTGTGATGGTCCTCGTGCAATACCATCTTAATTCGCAGGAAATAATACTGTATTCTGATATTTGTATTTTGTGAATCATATTCATTGCCCAGCCAAACAGTCTTGTACTTGTGTCATTTGGAATTGGAAAACATCTAATTCTCATTTGTTTTTTTGTATATGTCTGAAAATAACTTTCGGTATTTAATTTTTTTCCTTGCTTTCTCAGGATCAGAACTGTAGTACAAGTTTTTTCAAACTACCTGAATTAATATGTTACCTATGACAGATGACTATTTCAAAGATGATGATTTAAATGTCTAAATTGTAATTAAATGTTTTTGTTATTTTTTATTGGGGGAGGGATATTGGTTGGTTGGTTTTGGATTTCTTTTGGTTTATCAATTTCTTTTTTTTCTTGCAAGTCAACTTTCTTTGACCTATCTGTAACATACAGTATTTTAACTTGGTAGTGTGTACCATATGTGGATTAAAATCCTTGAGAAAGGAGTTAGATCTGCTTTTTTGACCCTTCTTTGTTGAAATGAGTGCATCTGAATTGGATTATTTATTATTTGCAAGAGGGCAGGGTGTTTTCTTTTTTCTTTGTTGTAAACTCTCTAAGAAGCCTGTGCTCCTTTGCCATTTTTTTCTTTTATGTAAGTTCCGATACCAGAAAATAAGTCTCTGGGTTTCATCAATTTTTCTAACTTTCTCAGGTAACAGCAAGTCTGAATTGCGTTATTGGAACCCATGGTTGGCTGCCTTATGATAAAAACATCTCCAACTATTTTACATTCATCAAAGATACCACAGTGACAAATCCCAAGTAAGCAAACGATAGGACATGCAGATGAATGCATTCGTAGTAATAAAATAGAGTAATTGTTTGATAATAAATGGACTGCATTGTTTTCTTTGGCTGAATTTTTAGCTAGGTATGCATCTTCTAGTGCTTAATAATATTACCTTTCTAGTAAAGGGTCCTGTAAGTGATATTTCATGGCTCTTCATTTTTAGAGCTACTTCTCATTCTATTTTTCTAGTTAATTATTATAGAGCATCTACTTGGAATTTGAGATGAGTGCTCTTCATACATTCTTAAACTACAGTGAAGGTGTAAGCGGTCGTTTTTCCCCAGACTTCTGAGAAGATTCCTCTTTTACTTTAAAATTACATTATTTACTCGGGGGATTAGTTATTTGTACAGAATTAAATTGCATGGTTTTATCTGGTTTCCAGTCATGGCATTGACAGTTTTGCTCTGGCTAAAAAGAGGGCAGAATTTAATCACTTATTTATTTATAACCTCTTCTGTAGATTTCTTCTATAGAATTTCTTTTTTTTTTAAGGATACAAGAAGTAAAAAGAAGATTTCAACCAAGTTCACTCTTAATTGTTCATCATTTGCCTACAGAACACAGCGCAACATGAGTGGTCCTTTTGCACCAGGACTGGAGATCACTTCTAAGTTGTTTGCAGTATCTCATGATGCAAAACTCCTGTTTAGTGGAGGACACTGGGACAATAGCATCAGAGTGACATCTCTTACAAAAGGCAAGCTGATTGGACAGCACATCAGGCACATGGGTTAGTAACTCCTTACATAGCAAAATGAGATGCTTTATGTATTGTATCTTGATGTTTGTTTTTTTGAAAGAATTAAAGCCAATGCACCTGAACTGGCAGGCGTAGCAGTCATAATGGAATGGCAGTGTAAGAACAGGATTGCCTAAACTGTGATTATATGTAAATACTTGAATATGACTTTTTAGTCACTGTAGTAATCTAATGTAGTTTCAAAATAAAGCTTGACTACTATTTTTAGGTAACAAAGGTGATTAAGTCACACTGGTTCACCTGGTTGTATAATGGCTTCATTCGTTGATACAGCCTCATCAGTCATAATCGCAGTGGAATGCTTCATGCTGACTGTAAATGAGGCTACACTGTGAACATACTGCATGCTCACCATCACACTGTGGTGAAATTGCAATTAAACTACATCAAATTCTTGTTTTTCTTCCTTTGTGTAGATATTGTGACCTGCTTGGCAATAGATTACTGTGGAATCCATTTAATTTCTGGATCCAGAGATACTACCTGTATGATATGGCAAATAGTTCAGCAGGTATGTTAATTATTTAGGCTTACTCTGAAATGCAGTTTTTTAATACTTTTTTGTTTCATTGTCTTGCTGTGATGGTTCGTTGATTTTTCCCTTCTTTCAGGTTTAACAGCTTTAACAGTTGTATTTTAGCATTGCATTTCCACTGTGGAAAGTACTGGTGACTTAAACCAGGAGTTAGCTAAGATATCACTAGTCTGTTTACCTAGTTTTAAATTACACTGGCATTTCAGAATTCTTTAATGCTTTCACATGGTGAAAGCGTACTTAAGTGTGATGTTATTTCCATTGTTACGTATTCTAGGTAATAATTTCTTCTGCATCACAGATATACAAACAGCATCAGTTATGGAGCGGGCTTGATAGGTGTTATGGACAGTATGTTTGGTCATGTCACCTTGTTCTTACCACTGAACTGAAGTCAGTGTGTTAAATCAGTACAGTGGTGCGTAACTGCATGTTTTGCAGATGCGTGCTCTGAAAAAAATGAGCTGTCTTCATGACAGAGTATTTGTAGTTCTTTCAAGAACTATGTTGTTTGTACCAATGATGCATCACCAAAAAGGTGAGACCCTTGTGCTCGCAATAGTATTTGTTGTCTCAAGCAGGTGTTAGTGTTGAAAGTTCTTTAGTTTTATCTTTCAGAGTGAGTTGAATGATGAGTCCTCCTCTGAAGACTTTCTGTTTAGGACTGCTTTTCTGTAAGATTTTTAATCTACTTTTTATTGAAAGGATATATAAATAATGTTTTATGTATTGTGAGTTCTCCTTCCAAGAGTTTTATTTTGGCCTTTACTAAGTGGCAGTAATGTTCTGCATGCTGCCACTTCTGCTTTGCTCTGTATTGTTGCCATCTTTCCCAGCTCTTTATTCTGACACTTGCTCTGCAATTCATGTGTAATTGAGGATTTCAGGACTTGGTGTTGGCAGTCAGATTTCTCTCACACTGGCTATAATGGAGACTCTGCAGAACTATACCTTCTTTACTATACCTTCACTGTAAGCACAGATCTTGCTTGAGAACTGGTCTGGCCAAGTCTTTATATGCTGACAGAATACTTGCTGGAACAAAAGTACTAAATCATCTTGACGCCCTGCAATCATGTGGGCAAATAATATGCTATTTTTAACAATCATTATTGTGAAATTTCCACTGTATATCATACTAGTGGCAGACTGTAAGGTTAACAGGTTGTAAAGTTAACCAGTATACAGAGAAATTAGGCTAGTAGGAATAGTTAAATAAAGAGAAAAGGTGCTCACCAGTGTTGTAGGCTAGCAAGACTCCAGGAGGAGCGATCTCCAGGAAGAGATCCTTCCTTAGTGGAAGTCAGCCCTTAAATGGGGTCAAGGAGAGGTGGAGCCTGGCTCCACCCCTTCTGGGCACACAGGTGAATTGCCTTCACCTGTGCTCCCATGGCTGACTCAGTGCTTGCCTCAGGTGGTCAATCAGAGGTTCAGGCTGTGATTCAACAGTTCCCGTACACAGACACTTAGAAGTATTATTTTCTTATTTTTCCCTAGAAAATCAGAGTTACTTTAGTTTTTAAGCAAGGTAGGTATCATTTTCCTCGACCTTGTCTATGAAGGCAGGGCTTCATTCCAGGTTAAAATATTAAGAATTGAATAAGCTCAGATAAAGTAGTAGTGAGTGGGTGAACAAACGAATCCTGTTAGGAGTGTTCACTGTGGTCCTTGCACACCTGGTCATCTGAAGGAATAGAAAGAAATTTTCACCTCCCCTTAGTATTTTTATGTTCCACTAAATAGGGCCACCTGATATAGCAGGTGATAAATTGAAATGGGTGAGTTGGTCCTTTGGTTTTGGCCTATGTCAAATATACACCTTTCACAACTAACATTGAAGGTACCAGAAACTTATTTTTGTTTATCCTTCAGCTGCAAGAGAATCTGTCATTGCACTTTTTGTTACTCTCAGGGAGGAGTGCCTGTAGGCCTGACACCTAAGCCATTACAGATCCTTTACGGGCATACTGATGAAGTTACAAGTGTTGGCATCAGCACTGAGCTGGACATGGCAGTGTCAGGATCCAGGGTAAGCATCTTCATACTTTTCCCTTCTTTGCCACCTCTTCAGTCAAAGCCTACAGTGTGTTTGAAGCTAAGAACAATACCAAAAATGTTATTTCACAATCTTTTCTTCAACCTTGCATGTCAAAAAGATATGTGCCATCTCCCTTGCTGTCTAAGTCAACTGTTTCAAGAGACTCTACGCAGCATAGACCTCAACTACTATGTCAAGCGAGTTTGCACTGATGAGCTTCAAAGTGTGTGAACTTACCTGGAGTACTTAAACCTCTCAGGAACAATTCTGCAACAGCTTGTTCCCTGTTTGCCTAACCCCAAAGCTCTTCGTAGCTTCCTTATACTCCGCCTTTCTGTGCTGTACTGGCAGACTGCTGAGCTCTGACCACCTAATGCGGATAGTGCCTACTCAAAAATGTGTCCTGTAAAATGGCTGATTTGTTGCCTATCCTTCTCCTCTTGCTTTGTTTGAATTTGTTCTTTCTTATGCCTATACTATGTGGCCTTGAGGGGAGGGATTCTTCATGCAGAGCCCTTAAAATCAACTGCAGTTTAGGACTTCTGAGCATTAAGTACTTTCAAAATACTTCACTTTTATATAAATACTCATTCTATGTGTTGCTGTAATTTACCTCAGAGCTTGCTGCCGAGTAACAGCTTGCCTAAATTTGGTCTCTGCAGGATGGGACTGTTATTATTCGCACTATTCGGAAAGGTCAGTACATGAGAACTTTGCGACCACCTTGTGAGAGTTCCCTCCTGCTGACTGTTCCCAATCTAGCTGTGTCCTGGGAAGGCCATATTGTTGTCCACACCAGCATAGAAGGAAAGACCACTCTTAAGGTAATTAGGAGGTACTTAAGTTCATGGAATATCTATTTCTTTTGCTGAAGACATCTAATCAGAAATGTGCCTGATTTTTATCCTCATTTCCTTAAGAACTGTGGCTTTTTGTCCATACCATGTCTCTTTCCTTTTCTTTTTATTTTGCTAGTGGATTTTAGTTAAATATGATGAAAAGATAAATCACAGACACACAGTGCTGCTTCATGAAGCTTCATGAACATCTCCAAACACCTGCAGGGAAGATGTCCTAAGAATGCACTAGCAAATCTTCCTGGGAGAGCCACTTTGAAATGCAAAACTAGGGGAAACATGTTCTATTACTCACAGAAACAGAGATTTATAAGGGGAGTAATGTGTTTTAGATGCAAGATGCCCAGGGAATATGCTGATGTGAATTAATTTTGTGTCAGAGAGGCAGCTATAGTGTTCACAATGTGGCTTGTTCTGTCTGTTGAGTAGCTGCGTAGTTGCTCTAACTGTATAACTTATAATTTCTATGAGGATGGGAACTTTCCTGGAGGACAAATGTACTATAAGCGTAGGTGTACTAGCTGCACTGAAATGATGGGGAAAGATGAAACCAAGGTATTGCTAAACTGGAAGAACTTAAGATGGCTGTGTTAGCTGTGTCTTTAATACATCAAGAATTCATTCTTGTCCAAAAGTGTGCTCTCTGTAAAATAGATGTTTCCTTCTGCTTCCCAATTTGGGGTGGGGTGAGGGTGCTGAAGAGGGCTCTTTTCTTCTTCCTTAATAAAAAACATCAAAAGACAGGGACCTGTCCATTAAGCCTGTGGATGTTTCCAGAAAATCTGGGATTGATTAGATGGATAGGTATGATGTTGTCATGTTACGTCAAGAGTTAATGAAGAGTAATTTCAAAAACTTCCAGATGGGAGCAGGAATACATACGTGTCCTCTGTGATACTTATTTTTTTATTTAGGATAAGAATGCATTACACCTCTATTCTGTCAATGGAAAGCATCTGGGTTCCGAGACTCTGAAGGAAGAAGTATCAGATATGTGTGTGACTGGCGAGTATATTGTGATGGGCAGCTTACAGGGATTTCTTTCCATAAGGGATCTCTACAGGTAATGTACTTCTGATAAGTTTATTATTGAGAAGCAAATACAGAGGTTTATTTAGTAATGTGGGTTCTCCTTGTGCTACAAGTATTAAAAATTGTGGGTTTTTGTGTATTAAAAAAAAAAATAATTGTTTAAGGAGAGCTGAGATAGGAGGATATGAAAAATCAGGAGTTGTACTGGGCCCCTTTCTCTGCAGGTATTTATCATAACCATCAGCCTAGAACTAACAGAATTTAGGAGGAGCTGTGTCTGATACAGGCAAGCTGTGATTGTTCCCATATCTGGTTAGTCACTGGGAGCTCATCAGCTACGGGATCAAGCTTCATGTAGTTCTTCTGCACTGCTCTTACAGAGCTCCATTGCAGGGTGATCTTTCCCACTTAAACAGATGTGGGGCTAATCCAATGATTAGTTCTTCCAATGAGAGTATCTTAATTTTCTGCATGACCCTCCTGTGCCCCTTGTCATTGGAGCTTTTTTCTGATGTATGAATTGATCTTTCTGTAGAATTTTATAATGGTCAAAATTGCAAACTGAATCCTTGAGAAACTGTTTTGTAGTGCATCCCGTGGACCGTGATCTCAACTGCAGTGTGATGCTTTTCAACATGTGAAAATATAAATGTAATTTAATGCTCTGTGGTTTCTGTTCATTTCAGCCTGAATCTGAGCATCTCTCCATTAGCCATGCGACTGCCAATTCATTGCATTTCTGTCACCAAAGAGTATAGCCACATCCTTGTTGGCTTGGAGGATGGCAAGTTGATTATCGTTGGTGTTGGCAAGCCAGCAGAGGTAAAGCCCACCATCAAGAACTTTTTCTACCGAACAGTGGGAAGTTCACTTATTTCTGCTTTCCATTTGAGCAAGAGGTCTCCTCTATGGCAGGGTAAATTTAAGAGCAAGTTTCAGTTTTCGGTGGGAAAGAAATAACTTTTGAGACTGCTCTACTGAATTTTCTCATTAAGAATCAAAGATATATAGGGATCACAGATGGGAAGCTCAGCTGGACTAACTTTCAGGCTTTATCACTGACATCTGAATAAGAAAAGTCATAGTAGCTATTCTCTTCTGTATGTGTTAGCGTTGTCAGCCACTTTCTTATGAAATAATTTTCCAGAAGAAACAAGAGCAAGCTCCTTTATTTTTTATGGTTTCCATCAGATGTCCTTTAATATGCACAGACTGACATTGGGGAAAAGATTACTTTTTGTTAAGGTTCTCTAATTGTAATGCACAAAGAATCACTTGTGTAGATTCCCCATATGCTCTGGCTCCATATGATGAATATAAACTTGTTGGTACTGCATACGCAATATCAAAGGCAGAGCATCCGTCAAGTAGGTATGTCCAGTTTTTCTTGTGCAAAACAGAGATTTTGCTCTAAGTACTTGTCATGATTTTCAAAGCACTTGAGTTAACTTAAAAATTCCTCTCTTTCTAACTCAATCTCCATTGTGCTGCAGTGTATCTACTTGAAATTGTGATAATTGCTCTTGCATGACCTTCAGTACGTGTCAGAAGAGTTTGTCTTAATTCTATATTTTATTTGTTAATACAGAGTGGCTTCATTTGTTAGTATTTAAAAATGTTTTAGCTAGGAGATGCACAGTTAAATATTTTAAAAAGGCTTCACAGAATTGATTTAGTTTCAGGAAATAGGGGAAGCTTCCGCTGCCTTCCAGCTGGACAGCTTTTTCCTACTGTAGAATTGATGAAAAACTGCTTATGGTGTTGTCAAATGTATGTTGTAACAGTAGTTTTAAAGTCACTGCCAATTTTGTTTCCTATTCCATAGAAAAGATCTTCTGTAGGCTGAAATGCATGCGTCTCATTAGACAGAAGGCTTTCAGTTCTTAATCACATCTTTTTGTATCTCTGGAGAAGGTGTGGTTTCTAAGTCTGGATCCCTTTTGTGAATGCAGAGGATTTCCAACAGTTTTTTTCAGGATTTTCTGTTTATAACTCAAATGATCTTCAAGCTCAATATCCATGTAAATAGATTATATATATATATATATATATATATATTTATACATACACACATGTATATATGAAGAACAAAATTATGTCCTAGATTTTCTAGTTTTCTATAATGGCAACAACCAGTATATTAGAAGAGTGTGTGTGTGTGTGCTGGGGGATATTTATTTGTAGTTAGGAAGGAACGTATGAATTAGTAGAAGCTTCTTTTTTCAGAAGATCCTCTGTAGTTCTGGCTTTTGATGGTAATAGGTATGTGTAGGGGTAAAGGGAGATGTGTTCTTTATTGTGGATCAAGTGAAATGGCCTTTAGTCTTTCTGCATTGATAGCATCCACTATGAAGTGAAGTATAATGTGTATTTTGAACAATTACGTAGCTGTTGGGATGTTGTAGAAGTCTGTGGGATTATCACCTGCTAGCAGCGTTGTGCCTTTTATGAAACTCTGCTGCTGTGATGATACAGTTCTTAAGCAAGCTTAATTTGTTGTACTAATGGTCAAGAACTATTCTCAAGCTTGTGCTGTTAGGGCATGCATCTTATTATATTACAAGGGATTTCAGCTGATTGATCACTACTGGCCAGTCATAGGACCTATATTCAAGAAATGTGAAGTTTCTTACAAATCGTTGTCACACTGCAGACTTTCTGGATGCTGTATTTAAATGGGCTCTGGTTGTTATCTTTACTCATGGAATATTCAGTACGAGTTATGTCTGGTTTAAATTTTACTCTGAGCATTTCACAAGTGATCTTTGGAAGACTAAATTTGAGATCAGATATCCTTTCTTTCCTTCCTTCACTCTGTTATCACTGCTCTGCATTATTCCATCACTTAGAGGTGGTAATCAAGAATCCATCTTGGTTAGCTTTACCTTATCAATTCTATCACTTTTGTTTGAACTCTCTAAAATAGAGTCCTTTCTGATAATTTGGTTCACTTCTGTGAGACATCAACCTCTTTTTTTCCACTCAAAATACCTAAACTCAACACTAAGCTGTTTAAAGTAGGTTCAGAATTAAATAGGCATTACTTGGCAATATCCCTTTAACTGTTCAAAATCAGAGACAACAGGAATTAGTGTTTTGTCATTTTTTTTGTCAGTCCCAAGAATCATTCCTAAGTGTAATTTTTGTTTGTTTTTAATAAGTTTTGTTAGTGTAATTTTGTTTATTGGTATATTGTAGTGTCTGCATTTCACCAGAATCAGTGTCTGAAGTTCCTTTTTAATTTATTCGCCTTATCCCTTCCCCCTCCTTTTGTTTCTCTGAATTACTTTTAAACAGATGCGCTCAGGTCAGCTTTCCCGAAAGCTCTGGGGATCAAGCAAACGGCTCAGCCAGATTTCATCAGGAGAAACTGAATATAACACTCAAGATTCCAAGTGATTGCTGCTTCTACCTTCTCTCATGGATTCCAGAAGCATATTTTATATTTTGGTCACTTTAAATGTACGTCTCTGTTTTCAGGGGCTTCACTCTCAACAGTCTGTTGAAGATAAACCTATGGTTGAGGTATAGTAAAAAGCATATGTACTCATGCAAGTTAGCTTGCTTGCATATTTTTCCTTAACCGCATTGATTTGGTTACAACAGAATCCCTCTCTAAATAGCTGCTAAAACAGGGTTTCAGGGGAAAAAAAAAAAAAAAAAAAAAGAAACAAAATTAAAAAAGGAAATGGATGCAGAAAACAAAAACACCAGACCTCCAAACCCAAGCCTTGCTAATTGAACCTAAAATAAGTAGCATTTGATTTAAAGCTGGCTCTATTAGCCAGATGCTCCTTGACCACAAGAAAGAGACTTGGCGTTGCTTTGAGAGCATTGTAATTCCCCAACAGTAAATTAAAACTCTGTTACAGTGGTCCCATTCAAAACTGGTATAGTTGACAATTCTGACCTCTTCATTATGTCTTTAGACCAATGAATAACTTATTGTGATTTGTTCCTGTAAATGGCCATTGCTGTCATCTTTTGTGTAGTTCCAGTTTTAGGCTGTCTGCAAGGAGCATCTGTGTTGCACTACTTGATTATCAGAAATTCTTAAAAGTACAGACATGAGTAACTTCAAAGGATTTGAAGGTGGTGGATGAGCTGAAGGAGGTAGGAAAACTTGCTGCTAAAAATATTTATATTTTTAAGTAGACTAAGAAACACTAAGAAATCCCATAATATAGTTAATATCTTGAAGAAATACAGAGGAGGAATCACATATCCATGTTGGTCAAAGATCAGTCTTTATTAGTAAGGCAACTCCTGCAAAAAACAAATTCCCATTGCAAAATCATTTTAACAGCATTACAGCATGAATTAATTAAATCGCACCTGTTTGTTTCTTGGCTTAGTATTCACCAAACCAGTTGCTAGCTGTACTTTTTTTCTGTTAAACAAGCAGGAAAATAGTGTATCTGTTTTCAAGATGTGTTTAATAATGGTTAGAAGAAAATATCAGGCTCATTACACAACAAAAGTTTTTAATTAGATGCTATATTTTTGAAAAGCCGTTACTGAATGTTTTCTTCGTTAAGCAATATATGATAACAGATGAGAGTGTGTTTTCCTATCATTCTGGCCTTTTTTTATAATGTTAATGATTTAAATTATAAACCCTATCCTGTTAAAAGCCTGGTGCTGAGGGAAAAATAAGATTTTTTGACTGGCATCAAAAGGTATGTGTGTATACGTGTCTGTGTGTATATATGTATATACATGTATGTATGTCTATTAAAAACAGAATATCATTCCTCTTGCATCTTTCTGATGTAAGTGGAATACAGGTAAAAGGCAGAGCTAGTAGTGGTTGTTAGATAAGATATTCCCTTTTGGCTACCCTTCTCTTCCCTCTGCCATCACTTTTTTGTTATTTCTATTTATTTATGGAAATGGATGTGTGTTGTACCTCCTATAAAGATTATCAGATAGATATTCCCTGTGACTGGGGACCTGATGAACTACCCGAGGAACTCCATTACTCCATTTCATTAACTTTTGGCACAATATTTATTATCTTTATTTCTATATGGTAAATCCCTGCTCCTGGAAAAAAATAATTTTTAGAAGTCCATTTAGTTTCACTAAATCTGTATTCTCTTCCTCAATGTTTTCACTTAAAAAAAAGAAAAAATCCCTCTTGGGGGGATTCCCCATGTTCTGAGGAAAAATATTATTTTTTCTTAACTTTAGAAGGAATAAATCAGACTAGTGAAAAATGGGTCTATCCATAGTTGCAATATTCTAATCACTGTGACAGACTGGATTGTCTGGAAAGTTAGGAGAAAATAAGAGTAATTTCCCTGAGTCACTTGCCAAGAGAGCATTAAATTTCCAAAAGTGAAGTGGTTCGTTTTTTTCAGACTCCATACTTTCGAAGTGAGAACTATTTTAGTCAATTGCCTATGCAGGAAGAAGAATAAAGATATTCTGGAAGTATGAAGTGTGCACATGAGTGTGAAGTATGCTTGTCCATTATGATTTCATGAAGAAGGGATTTCGGGGCAGATCTTTCAAGAGTAGTTTGTTTTGGGAAGTTGAAAAAGAACTCACTTGGGGCATTACATTGGTTTTTATAAGTATGCATATATGTTCTGTTTAAAAGCATATATGAGGCTAAGGGTATGTTTGCAGAGGAAGGGAGAGGCAATAACATTTCAAGTTAGCAGAATCAAGTAGAGAAAAAGGAGATGGTTCTTTTATAGTGTTTGTGGAGAAAGTCTTTGTCACTTGCTCAGAGGTTCACATAAGATTTGAAAAATGTCCCATTGTGTTTAGGTTATGTTTATACAAGAGATGAAATAATTTTAATAATTTAATATTCAAGAATACTGAGTACAGTGTGTTGGCTTAAGTAACATGTAATGTAGTTGGAGTAATTGGGGATGAGAGGACTTATGGTGAGGAGCTTTGACATTTGAATACCATCATTTCAGGTCATTGTGAGCATTAGGTGATCTTCAGTAACATCTGGGGCAGGTTGAAATGTGGACAGTTTTGGAGCAGATTTGATAACAGCTTGTGCTCTGCACAAAGCAGCAGAATGAGAAAAGGTGAGCTCTGAGCTACTTCATCTTCACTGCAGAATAGCAATGTACATTACCTTTTCATCTTTTACACGATCCTTCAGGATGAGGGGTGTGCACCACCACACAGTCAACGTTCTTGCCAGACCCTCTGGAAAGTCTCCAGGGGTTCTAAGGTCTGCACTTAGCCTTTATCTAAAACCAGCTTTAAATAAAACACATAGGTGGTAAGTTTGAGCAGTAGGTGGCATTTTGCTTAATTTCTTTGAATGTTTTTCAAGTAGAAAATCTTTTTATTTCTGTCAGCTGTTCAGGCTAATTGAATTGCAGTCTATTATGCAGTACAGCGTGTATGACTGAATTATTTATCTTCCTTTTACTTTCCTTAAAGCCAAGTAGAGCACATTGTTTTTCATGTTGAATGAAACATATTTGTGAAATTAAATTCAAAAAAGTAAAGCTGTGAGACAAACTATTCTGATTAGGAATTGAGAATAAACAGTGCACAGTTATTTTGTAACACTACATTTGTCTAGACCTTCTTGGTGGTACCTTTTACTTCATTTTTGGAACATCATTAATGATGTTTATAAAGCTGAAGATATGCTTACCTCTGAAGCCGAGTAAGGAAGTGTGTAAATACATATATAAAAAAAACCTGAAAACTTGCTTCTGATATTTGTATATAAAATAGATCAAGCAGTTCGCAGTATTGAATAAATTCTCCCTAGTATTTGAAATTGTATACCAAAAGATGATATTTAGAAGATATCTCTCCTTTACTTCAAGTAAAATGTTTGTTAGGTTTCTCAGTTTGCTTGTAATTCTTGTTACTATTTCTAGTATTTTATCTATAGTGAAGAATCTCATCTAGCCTTTGCAGTTCTTATACTATACCAGCATTCAGAAAGTGAAACATTTGCAGCTCAAGTTAGCATCAGACTTACATGAATTATACCATATCAATATACTTATCTACTGCTTTGTCATAGAATATCTAGAAACTCTATCTTCTATCATCTGTATACCTTACCAACACCAGCACAAAATGATAATCTCAAATTAACTGCATTTTTCTTGCATATAAATATATACCCTAATACCCTAAGGCCTGATCTAATATATACTGCTAGATAAAAACACTGTGCAGGGTTACATTTAATTTGGTGAGATTTTAAGCATGTACTTCTGTGCTTTTGCAAATGGGCTTTCCATGCCTTTTGGTTTAAAACCTATGTAGTATTCAGTGATAAAAGTGACACTTTGTTAGTAATCAGTTGCCTATGAAGTTTCTGCAAAGGAGTGACTTAAGCTGTGCAAATGTATACACTCTGACCTAGTTACCAGCATATATTAGCAAAATCACCAGAAAGTATTACAGATGATTGAAGACAGTGGTTCTTAAATGAGATATACCACAAAGTGCTACACTTCTGCAAACTTTTTGTTTTCGTTCTCCGTGCTGAACTTGAACATTGCTTTTGTGAACAGTCAGTCAGATTTGGGACTGTAATCGGTAACAGCACAGCAACTACAATGAAGCTAATGAAAAGACTTAATACAACAGATTCTATTAAATTGCATTGCTTTAAAATTGTGCGTGTTTGGCTAAGACTAAGCAGATGCAGGCAGTGACACAAGAGGTATGTCCTCCTTTTGGGGAGAAAATTTTTGTGTCATGTATGTGGGTTCGTTATATACCAATGCCGGACTCAACCAAAGTGTTTGGAAGATGCCTTTCTTTCCACCCCAGGGAACAAATTTCTTGTTATTAATAATAGCTCTTGTTAACACATACTTCTAAAGAAAGCCAGCTTCTACAGTTTATAAAACTTAGTAGAACACTGTCTCCTCCTTCAGTACTATAGTCATCAGAATGCAGAAAGGCCTCAGAGTGGCAGCATAGCATCATCTGCAGTTTACGTTTCAGTCAACAATATTATTCATTTTACTGAAGTCCTGAGCACTCTACAGGTGTGCTTGTACTGTTTAATCAAAGACAGTCTTCATTCAGTTTTCGTTCACCTTTTTGTTTTGCATCTCTGGAAGAATACTGCTGTTTTTTCTTTTAGTTACTGTTTACCTGAGTGACTCAAAAAGAAAAGTGTTCCTCCAGTTGTATGTGCTTTCTATTTTCATTTGCTGGAATTGGGAAACTTGGAAAGTAATTCCAGAGCTTAGGTCTGTGACTAGGCTCTGTGCAGAGACTGTCGTAACTGATTTCTTGTCCCCCAAAGCATGATTGTCAGTGCAGACTGTGGTTTAATGCTGCTAAGGTGTCTTGAGATTGAAAGGTAAAACATCTAGCCATATGTATTGTAGATCTAAATGAAGTTAGAAACCGTTTGTTGATTTAATTTCCTATCTAGTCAGCATTGTCTCCCTCAAGAGAAATATTTTTTGCCTTGTAGTAACTGTTTATTTTAAACTTAATTGTGTACCTGGTAATACTGCTTTAGTTGTATGCAGCTGTGATCTATTAAAGAAAGCCATGAGGGGGGAAAAAAAAAACTAGCAAGGAAAATTTGCTACACATGTCCTGATCCAACCTTCAGCTGGAGCATCTTAATGTAAGATTAGACAAACGCTGCTTTTAGACTTACCTCGTATTGGTCAGTCTTCTGTTGGAAGTTTTGCTGCTACTCAAAGTTTGCTTGATGAAATTCAGTAAGAAATTATTTGATACGCTTCAGCATTTGTTTAAATTAATACAGCTAACAAGGCAGTGCAAACAAAGGCCTTATTTAGAGCAACAGTTAATCATATCTTCTGACTCTTACGCATTGTGCAATTATGATTACAAATGGATTTTTAAATGCCAAAAAATGCCTTTTTTTAAAGAGTTCAATGTTAGGTCTGAGGAGTATTAAGTATGTACTTTTAAAAATGAGCCTTCAGGCACTGTAAGAAACTTGCTGTTAGTCTTCTGTGCAATATCTCTTTCCCTTCTGGGTGCTTTAAGTGTATACTGTATGTCTTATTTTGGTTTGATCAGTATGTTTTGAGAGTGTGTATATTAGCTAACGATGGAACTTTTTTCTGTACAGCATGGTGGAAGATGTTTTAAAATTTTGCACTTTTCTAGGATTTGCGAGTTTGTAACCTAACAATTTTTAACATGCACAATTTTGTACATAATTAGCACTGTATATATTTAAAATGAGTATGAAGCCAATAAAAAACTGAATGCAGAAGTTCTCACTTTATTAATTCTGCAAAAATGAAACTAATGCTGTAGGAGTACACTAAATGAATAATTATTTTATTACACAGGTAAAACAAGGCAGCAGAACAGCTGACTCTTGACTTAATTGTGTTAAGGTAACTTTCTTTGGTGAGGGAGGAATCAAAGTGGAGACGTGAACATACAGAACCTTTCAGAGTAAGAGTACTCTTCTATTCTTATTCAAGCATTTCAATAAAGCATGTCTTTTTGCTGGGAAGGAGAGATTGAGAAGTGAGCGGGGTGGCAAAGAAGAGCCCAGTAATGCATATTTAGTTTTATTTATAAAGTTAAGGCTCTCTACCCACTCTTGTACTGCAAGCATTTCTTCCCTTCTTCACGTGCTGACTTTTGCTGTAGAATATGCAAGGCTATTGGAAATTGCTGTCAATCAGCAAGAAACTGAAATCTGTTCCAGGCTCATGTTCAGTTGGTTTCTTACCCCTGTGAACAAGATAAACCATGCTGTAAGCTTGAACAGCAGCTAGCTCTACAGATCTTCCATTTGTTATTAGGGACAGAACAAGGATCTTCCACTTGTTGTTAGGGATAGAGCAGGATTCCTTTCCTTGCCTTCATCATGAGATATACATATTAGATTTCTTAGGTAATGTTCGTACAACTAACGGCCTGAATTATCTTGTTCTAGAGCACAGTACATTAGGACCAAAGTGGCATTCCCCGGCCTTGAGTGCAGAGCACAGCTAGACTACTGGAACACTCTGAATGAATGGTGCCTATAGCTCAGAAACACAGATGTTGTCATACTAACTGCTCTTTTGGATCACTAATCAGTATTTGTGTTTTTCCTGAGCAGAAATAGAAGCAGTATTAAGTAACTTCTGACATGAGGAAGAGGCAGTGTGTACCAGGAGTTTAACGAAGTCTCCCTTTCTTTCACTCAAATTCAAATGAAGCATTTACCTCAAAAAAAGCCTTGCTCCTGTCACTCCTTGCAAGGTGGCTTTGTCTCCTTCCACTAGCAGCATTGTACCTTCCCGCAAGCCCTAATATAGGTGAAAAAATACTTAATTTACAAGTTATTTGAGAGGCTAGAACACTTTTCCCAAGCAGGCCATTTTAAGTGTAGTGCTTCATGACTATCACTTGCTTATTTTCAACAAAGATACAAAGACAAAGGTGAGTTATCTTGTTTTACAAACCTGTTTTCCTGTGTATTTGATACTGCCTTTTGAAGAAGGCTATACAAACCATTAAGGAAAAAAACAAAACCAAACTTAAATATACATTCTACAATTACTTCTTCTACCACTATTCTTAAATCCAGTTTTGTTGAAGCAATGGTAACCCAGGTTTATCCTCCTTGTCCCTACACCAGCTTTGAGTTTGAAACTCAGTTCCTGGTTTCCCAGACATACTGCTACTACGAATGTATTGAATTATATTATTTACTGAATGGGCAAACGAAGATACCTCCAGAAATTAAAACAACATTGAAGGTAAGAATATCTGACAGAAAAATGAAGGGGAGGTATCTTACCATCTGCATGCTTACTACCAGCAACACAATGTGTATGCCTGGCAACCAGTGACTGGACAGATCAGAGCTGTCTAAAATCCTAGGGCTTGGCAACAGGACTTCAAGCATCTAACAGCTAGAAAGCATTTTACTTGTTATAATCCATTTTCTAAAAGTGAGAAAATCAAAGGCTGTAGCTGTTAGCAAGAGTATAACTAGCCTTCCCTGCTGCAACATGGAAGGCTTGTTAGGAATGGGGATTCGCACTGAAAACTAGCAAGGACAAACTTTAAAATGCTTACCACGCTACAGACATAACCTTCCTTACTGGAAACTACGACTCACCAGAACTGGAGGGGTGTTTGGTTCTTCATGATATTGGCGAATTCTTTCCTCCCTCGTTTCCTGCAATAACAAGTGTAGATTTAGCTGCTCAGACAGTAAAGTAGAACTTGGAGCCATTCAAGTAGTATAATATTGAGCAACATCTTAACATTAAACTAAGCAGGCACTTCCCATTGAAAAGAATGCTTTGATTAGACTAATGTATTGACAGAAGTGGCAGGACTGGCTTTAGTAAATAGATTTACCCTTGATCACTAGCAGCAATTGCTGTAGGCTGATCAAACAGAATCCACACAGTCCCAACCCTGAAAAGCCTGAAAACGTTTCCAGTCAATTCATCCTGCTTTTTTATTTTTTCAAACATTCTCTGTGCTCACTCTCAGAACAAGAGTACTGAGGAAGGTGGTGAAAGCAGATGCGTGAGCTGCCTTGTTCATGAAAGATGACAGCCATAGATTTCTACTAATTGTTTGTTTCATCTTGAGTAGGAATTATGCTGAAGAATTTCCTTCTGTGAACAGCTCTGCCATGTTTCCTGAGTGATACTGCTTTCGAACCGAGCAAGGTAGTTAAAGAAATCAAACCAGGAGGATTTGTCGGTAAGGAAACGTAGGAATACAGCAGGCATTTGGTGCAGCACAGAGCTTCTACACTCCTCTCAGTAAAACAGCAAGGGTTATTTACAGGGAAAGACTGGTGGCTTATCTAGAGACAAGCAAGTAGGTTCCACCTTCGTATTGCTATTGCCAGCTCCTCTTCCTACTCAAAAGCTTTAGGAGGGACTCAGGTCTTACTGCCTCTTTGGCATTTCCATCTGCTCTAGGGAACAGCTGTTAGTAATTCTCTAGCTTTGTAAGCCCTTGCATGTGCATGCTGTTGTTAAACCTTGGCACCCTCTGTTAACTCTGGCATGTTTTACTTACACCCATGTGAGTGCTTTTAACATCTGGATCCAGGTAGTGAGGGTTAATGTTAAAAGGAACTAAACCTAGGGCTTTCAGGGAAGGTGGGTAAACAATTGGCATGTCATTGGTAGTGTTGATACTGACAGTAGCAACGTTAGTTCCTGCACTGGATCCCATGTAAGGAATCCCATCCTGAAAGACAAAAGCAATGATTAGTATGCAGTATCACAATTGGGAACTGCATGTTGTATCATCTTCTATCACAATCGGAGGCTCAACAGTAAGATCAGACTTTTCTTCTAGCTTATGTTGCTGCTAATTTTACAGGTGAAAAGCAGAAAAACAAGAGCTCAGGGTTTGAGGTGGGCAGTAGTTTGTATATATCACAGTTATCAGAGAACTAACTGTTGAATGTCCTGTACTCACAACCATGTGATCCCATCAAAACTTGTATGGTTGTTACTGCAGACATTAGGATTTGCTATTAAGAAAGGAGACTTATCTGCATTACAGTGTTACAGAAAATGTCTGAAATAGTTCAGGGAGAGCAGATCTTCTGAAGCCAAGAACCATGCTGCCACACCAGGAATTTGTGAATATGAAGATGGCCTACCTGACCTTTCTTCTTGTCAGCTGGCCTTTCTAAACATAATATGGTTTGCATAAATTTGTCTGAAGTTATTCACAGTTCCACATGACTGGGGGAACACCTTGCTTTGGTCTTTCTCCATGGATGGTCTATTTTTGCTATGCTTTATGAGATTCACCAAGCCAGAATGGCTGCTGGTAGGAGGGGCTCAATGATGCTCATACCTTGCAATTTTAGATTAAGGAGATACCCAAGGTGAATACACCACTTTCTTTACTCTATAGAAGGCACATGTAGATCCAGTTCTACAGCTGGTTTATTATTAGACAATGTGAAGCTTGAACACGTCTGTATCTATTAAGCCACAAAGTAGACATGCTGAGAAAGAGGGTTTCTGACCAATGGTTGAGTCCCACACTGCTCTTCATTGGTTTATGTTGAGGGGCTTACTTCTACATTATGGCACAACATTGTACATCCCAAGGTCTTGCAATTCTACATCTGGGAAACTGCTGTAGAAGGAAAGTTTACTGACCCTAGGCTTTTCAGGCTTCCATGACTAACAAAAGCTTCATTTGGGCACAGATTTCAGTTCACCAGCTTGCATGAGATGCCTTCTATTTACGTACATTAGAAACAAAGATGTAGAATCTACTTGGATTTGTATGAACAAATGTTTATGCATTTGTCATTTAGTCTCAGCCAAAGTCATCTATTTGTTACCTCAAGAACTCGTTTCCTGATCTCTTGTATCAGTCTGTTGTCATAAAGAGCTTTCAGGAGACGGAATGTGTTGCCACCTCCTGCAGAAAAAAAGTATCCAGCTTATTTAACATGGTTTACTGTATATTTTACCTAGGTGCCATTACAGGCTTGCCAGACTCAGTGATCTGTTCAGGACAGTATTCTGCTTTCAGCAGCAGTAAAACCAGAAGCTCTGGAGAAATGCTCATTTGGCAGGCCATGGGCTCATGCCCTAACTCCTCTTCCTAACACTGATGCTGGCTGTTTGACAGCAGATACTACTCTAATACCCTGGAGTGTATATTAGGACTGCTCAGTCCGAGCACAGTAGGCCTAGCTCCTCTTAGTCCTGAAAAAGTGATAATTCATCTAAAATCATGTTTTTAATGTTGAAGAGCCATTCAAATGAGTAATTTAAAACTTACTAGAGAAGCAGTTCCATTGATAAATCTCACTTACTTCCATTCCCACCATTAAATTCAGGGTCTTACTGTTCACAATTAAAGTACTGTTTTCTGCAGCTTTAGCCCTGCAGAGAAGGATCTGGGGGTCCTGATGGACAAAAAACTTAACATGAGCCAACAGTGTGCTCTTGCAGCTTGGAAAGCAAATGGTATCGTGGGCTCCATCAGAAGAGCGGTGGCCAGCATGGATAGGGAGGTGATTGTCCCTCTGTACTCTGCTCTCGTGAGGCCCCATCTGGAGTACTGTGTCCAGGTCTGGAGCCCCCAGTACAAGAAAGACAGAGAACTGTTGGAGAGGGTCCAGAGGAGAGCCACAAAAATGATCAGGGGGCTGGAGCACCTCCCCTATGAAGACAGGCTGAGGGAGCTGGGCTTGTAAAGCCTGGAGAAGACTGCAGGGTGACCTAAATGCAGCCTTCCAGTACCTAAAGAGAGCCTATAAACAGGAGGGGAGTCAACTCTCTGAAAGGGTAGATAACAGCATTACAAGGGGAAATGGTTTGAAGTTGAAGGAGGGAAGATTTAGGTTGGATGTCAGGGGGGAATTCTTTACTATGAGAGTGGTAAGGTGCTACAACAGGCTGCCCAGAGAGGTTGTGGATGCCCTGTCCCTGGAGGTGTTCAAGGCCAGATTGGATGGGGCCCTGGGCAACCTTGTCTAGTATTAAATGGGGAGGTTGGAGGCCCTGCCTGTGGCGGGGGGGATTGGAGATTCATGATCCTTGAGGTCCCTTCCAACCCGGGCCATTCTGTGACTTTTCCATTCTTTTCTGTGCTGCCAGTTCTACAACAGATTAATGCCGTGTCTTATGTAAGCCCTCTTTAGGGAGCAAGAAATAAGACTTACCAATGAATATTGCTTCAGATTTTCTTACGGCTTCCACTGGATCACAAGATTCATGAATGCTGTCCAGCTCATAACCTTAAATTAGAAGTTATTTACCTTTGCCACTTCACTTGGGAGAAGAAATGTACATTCAGTGCTTCCTTCCTGTTATTTCCCACCCCATTTCAGGCGAAATGTCTCACAGTAAAACCAGGGAAATCTTAGGGGCCTCTATGAGGTATAATGTGTACCCTACATTAGTACAGGGCTTCTGTATCCCCAGCCACACTAAAACCAATGTTAGCTTTATGGATATATTGCTCAGTGTCACAAAAAGCAGAGCACTTTCCTCAGGAGGGGCCAGCTCAGTGCAAACTCCTGCAAACTCAAAAAAGAGGGGAACGCTGCTGCTGTTCAGGTTGGACATGGGACTTATTGGGATGTGCCATCACTGCTCTGACTTGAACCTATTTTTTGTAATGGTTAAAATGTTTGGCTTTGACAGGTTTGCTCTGCTTGGTTCACTGCATGTATTAAGGGCCGGGAGACACAGATGGGCATTTGACATCAGCAATCTTTCTGCAAGATAAGGAGTGGTGTGACACCCAAGGAAGTGAGTACTAGTTGTTACTGCAGTAATAGGTCCAAGGTTATCCTGAGTGGTGACGGATAGGAGGTAGTTATTGTAGACCAGTCTGGAAAGATCTTTGCTCAAGGCTCAGTGCAAAAAATTCCTCTCTGAAGGGGTTAGAAGTGTTTGCAACACGATTTTTACAGAGGCCTCTTCGGCATCTCCTCCGAGGCCGCAGTCTGCCAAGAGCTGTCCCCCCCTGCCTCCCCGGACAGAGCCGAGGCGGGGTGCCCCCGGGCGGCTGGGGCCCGCGCCTCAGGCCCGCCGGGAGCCGCTCCCGGGCCCGCCTTACCCAGACTCGCAAACTTCTCCCTGGCGGTGCGGGCGTAGGCGTCCCGGTCGTGCAGCGCGTAGGGCACGAACAGCACCCGCTTCACCTTCCTGGGGAGAGAAAAGGGAGAGGGCGCTGGAGCCCGGCAGGGCGCGGCGTGGGGCCCCCGCGCGGCACTTACTCCCCGAGGAAGCTCTGGATGTGCTGCTGGCAGTGGCCCAGGTATCCCCCTCCGTGCAGGGTGGAGTTGGAGACGAGCAGCAGGCGCCGTGGGCAGCCCATGCCTGCCCGTGTTCGCGGCCCGGCCCGCCCCTTCCTGCCCCACCGCGAGGCCGCGGGGTGGGGCCGAGCTGCCGCTGCAGCGCCCGCCGCCCGGCCCGGCCCTGCCATGCTGGACTTCGCGATCTTTGCCGTCACCTTCCTGCTGATTCTTGTGGGCGCCGTACTCTACCTGTACCCGGTAATAGCGGCTGGGCCGAGCGGCCCGACCCCCGGTGCAGGGATCGAGCGGCTGCGGGCTTTCACCGCCCGGCCCGGGGCTTGTCCGGGCTTCTGTGCCCGCCCTGGCGGCGCCCCGCGCTGCTGCTGGGGCCGGATCCTGCTGGGGACGTGGCTGCGGCCTGCGGCAGGGCAGCGCGGGCCGGGCCGGCGGGGCTGCACTCCGGGCTGGGGCAGCCATGCTTCTCCTGTTCCGTGCCTCAGTGAGCCCTTTTGGAAAGGCTTTACGCGCTCGGCTTGCGATCTGCGTGTGCGCCGATCCCCGGGTAAAATCCGGGTGTCGGGTCTACACTGGAGTCTTCCGCTTAAGCAGATGGTTAGAGCCTGGTTTGGCCCTTGGGACCAGGCACATGCTCACAGCTGATGAGTTCTGTAAAACTCGGCAGATCTGAGGCCTGAGGGTGCGCTTTGTCCAGCTTCTTTTTAACGTTTGTAAATAGTGCAGCAGTATTGGTTTGGGAAATCTAGCTCTCCTGCTGGAAATCTGTGAAGCTTGCCTAAAATCTATGTTCAGGAAGGCTGATAACGTTTCCTTTTGCTATCCAGGCATCCAGGCAGGCATCGGGTATACCTGGGCTGGCTCCAACTGATGACAAGTAAGTGCTTACCATCTTGATGTTGATCAGGTTCAGCCTTGGTGGTGGATGCTGCAAATGAGCGGGTGACTTCTTTGTGTTCCTCAGGGATGGCAACCTGCCAGACATCATTGCCAGCAGAAGTTTGCATGAGTTCTTGGTGAACCTTCATGAGAAATATGGACCACTGGTCTCCTTCTGGTTTGGAAGGCGCCTTGTTGTCAGCCTCGGCTCCATTGATCTCCTGAAACAACATGTGAACCCCAACCGGTCGTGTAAGTGTCATCTGCTTTGTCTTTGAGTCTGTTTGTTCCATATGGCCTTGCTAGGCATCGTATATCAAAGGAAACAGAAAAAAAAAATGAAGCTTAGTTTGCAGCTGACACAGTGATTCAGACGTGTCTTTGGTCCTGCTTATTGGAATTCAATATCGGTGACCAAGAGCTGCTGCTGCTCAGCAGCTACTGAGAAATTACTGTGCCTCTGTTTTTCACCTGCTGCTTACAGGCAAATGTTTATGGAAAGTTCATGTTCGTTAATAACTTGAAGCAGCCAGGTGAAAATCCTATAATAAATTGAGGTACAATTTAAAAGCAACTTGGAGTACAATTTAAGATGGGGAATTTTACTAAATTAAATCTGAAAAGAGCTGTGATTGTGATAACTCCTTTGTGTGGCGCCATGTGGGGTTTCTTAAAGCCTTATTTCAAGAAGTTCTTTAATTTTCGTTTTTGTTTGAGTTATAGAATTTTGCGCTGAAAGCTTCTAATGATCTTCTTGACTTGAAAGTGGTCAGTAGAGCTGGTAGCTGAACCGATCTTAGTCCTGTGAGGATGTTTTGATTTCTATTGAACCCTCTCAGGTAGATGTTCTACTTCCTAAGGTAATCGCAAACAATAAAGTAGCCAGGTTGTTGTTTGGGTTTAACTTGTGGTTTTTGCAGTTTTCTTCCTCTCATGTAGATATATGTGCTAGCTGCATACCGCTGATCTGGTAGTGCAGGCTCTTTTCAAGCGCAGGAAGATATCTCAGCTATCAGTTTATGGTGGGGTCTTGTTGAATAAACTTCTTGTACGTTTGCATAACAAACTTTAAAAAACTGCTGATGCTCTGGGAAAGGAGTAGGAGTTAAAGATCAGCAAGAATCATTGGATAGCGGTTGCACTCCAGAAGGTGGAAACTCACCCTGGAAGATCTGACTGCACTCACATGTAAGTGCGAGTGTGTTTGGAGAAGGCTGAGTAGACATTCCCTTTCTGAAAGCTCAGAGAAGTGGTGACAGGCCCTTGAGCAAACAAATTTTCATAAACGTACTGAAGTTGGGAGCATATGCGAATACTGGTGAAAAACAAATGCCTGCACTTAGATGTAGGAAGCAACCAAGGCAGCTACAGACCAGTGTGGCCTCCTGCAGATGCCAGCAGTTAAACATATTCATTTTAAAATGTGGAGTGGGGAATGCAATAAAATGTGGTCATGCTTCTTAGATAATCAGACTTCCAGACAAAAGAGTAGGACTGTGTTTCTAGACTATCAAACAGTTGAAAATGTGATATGTTTAACTAAGAGGAGTGCAAATGTAACCCTAGAGTTGTTTTCAAATCTAATACAAAGCATGAAGTCTGTAGAAGTGCTTGGCAAGACAGAGTTCTGTCTCTGTGAGGGATTTGTCCCTTGTGGGATCCTAGTCTGCTGTAACTGTGGAGAAATAGATGCTTCCCAAATACTGTAAGACAAGGGCAGCCCTATGCGGAGGGCAGCTGAGGCTCTGCAGTGCTGAGTTTGCAACAGTGATTGTAGCAGTGGTATAGGACTGTCAGTTTGCTAGGGATTGGTTGAGAAAAATATGGAGCTTCCTGCTGAGCTAGCAGTTTCTTTCATTTCCACCAGGAGAACATTGCAGTTTCTGCAGTTGATGGTGTTAAGCATCCTCTGGCCTCTCCAAATGGCTCTGCTTGCCAGATTTGCTTTGTGGGCTTTACCATCAGCAGGGCATTGTGGCATTAATAGCAGAACCGCTCTGTGGCAAAGTACTATGGAGGGCAAATTGCCAGCAGCAGCTAGAGTCACATAACAGCTTGCTCCACGTGCAGAGCTGCAGGTACCGTTTGCAGTGCCACAAGGCACATACACGTACTTCTTATCATTTGAAGTGGGAAAGGGGGTGAGCTGCAGAGCTCTAAAACATTAGTAGGAAAATGGTGTAAGAGAAGAACATTTAGTTCACTGTATTCATGCCTCTGGTTTCATTAGCTGTCATGTGATAGTAAATCCTCTGAAGGTAGGAACCGTCTCATTGGGAGTTTGTCCAGGAGCATAATGAGGCTCTGATCTGTGCTAGGCATCCTAGTCACATCCACAGTGGGTAGAGTCATGTATGTCTAGCCCGGCCCTGATGTTTTGTGATGCCTTGAAGGTTTCACTCCATCTGGGAAAAAATAACAGACTGTGATAAACATTGAAAATGTCTTGCTTGAAACTCTCTGTGTGCTGCTTTCAAATAGCTGCTTAGAGATTCGGCTAGTCCTGTGAGACTCGCAGAAAGGTTTACAGGAACAGAAAAGCATGTAGTAGGTCATGCTCAGTTGCACAGTTTTGCATTGACTCCTAATGTACTTACGGTGAGGCCCTGGTGACGAAATTTGGAGTAAAAGATCTAAATGAAGCAAACACTGGATACGGAAGATGGAGGGTAGACCAAGTTGATGGCAGAGCCATCTAGAACTGGGAAGTTGGGAACAAGCTTCCAAAGCATTTCGATGAAAAGTACTGAGAAAAGCAACTTGGTGGAGCCAGGAGGCAACCTGCACAGGAGGAGCTGAGCACGGGATGGTACCCTGCCTCAGAGAAGAATCTTTATGACATCCTAATCCATGTGGAGCAAGAGAAACTTAACACCCCAAAGAGACCATTCCTGGTGAAGGAGTAATGCCTTGCTCACCTCCCAGAAGTAGCAGCACTCTATCAAAGAGGTGGCTGTTTTCATTGTGCCTGTGCAGAAGAGACTTCCGAATGATGTTTTCTTTGTTTATTTTCAGCGGATCCCTTTGAGATGATGTTGAAATCCTTCTTGAGGTACCAGTCCAGCCTGAATGGGGATACAGGGGAAAGCCATCTGAGAAGAAGGCTGTATGAAGGTGGTGTGACAAAGTCCCTGCAAAGTAACTTAGCTCTCATCCAGAAGGTAACTTGCTCTTCTGCAGTGGAGAACCCCTATGTAGCTCACAGAGGAAAGTTTAATGAGAATGATTCCTAGGATAAAGAAGCTGCATTCAAATTTACACTGGAATTTTAAGCTTCTGAGACAGAGAGCAGCTTATGCCTGTTCAAACACAGTGTGAGAGTTTGGTTCCTGTTAGCTCCACTGGGCTGAGAGAAAGAGTTAGGTTTGGTGACGTTTTATGCCACGTCATCAGATGCAGTTAAAGATCCTGGAGCATATGGTTTCTGGATTTATTTTAGAAGACAGGAGAGAGGAGAAACGAACCAGCTGTTGGGAGCACAGACAAGTGGAGAACTGTTCTATTGACTCAGTCCAGCAGCCAGTCTTATTTTCTCAATATGGAACTACTCATATTAAAGTGTTTAAGGTATTTTCTCTGATGGAAGGAACAGGAGATGGACAGGGCTGTCTTACACTGGGTGAACCATGGGCTCAGGCAGGATATATGAGGGCAGACTGTTACTGTTCAAGTTAACAATGAAAGGAAACCCTTGAAAGCGCGGATGCACACCATGGCCTTGAAAGTGTGGTCTATCTGAGGAACTTAAGGTGGGAATGCCTTCAGTTTGGGGTATGTTTGGTAAATAGGCTGTTGATATTACTGTCAGCTAATGGTTCCTTTCCTCTTAAGCTGTCAGAAGAATTGCTAGCCAAATGGCTCTCCCTCCCTGAGGCTCAACATGTACCACTCTGCCAGCATATGCTGGGCTTTGCCATGAAGTCTGTTACACAGACAGCTATGGGCAGCAGCTTTGAAGATGACCAGGAAGTCATTCGTTTCCGCAGACACCATGATGCAGTAAGTGTCACAAAGAGCCAGGAAGTTTCCTGTACCGTTTTTCCAAGCCGACAGCTTGTGTCTGCATGTACAGTTTAGTAAGGGACAGCACAAGCTATTGCTGGGACTTCAACATTAAACTAACATTAAGCTTAAAAGCTTGAGGACTGTTAACTCAACTGTCTGAAGCTAAAACTGTCAGAAAGATCCTACTGGTCTTACTGTCGTTAGTCCTAGGCCAGGTGTTTCTAAAGAATCTGCTGGAATTGGGTCCAGTGACAATTGAGATGTGTTTGATATCTAAGTCAGTTAAAATCTCCAGGGAAGGCCAGTGGAACTTTGCATTTTCAGAGATCCTTTGAAGGCTCTGTGGCACTGTGGAGAGGGATAACCTGGGAAAATCTTAAGCTGTGTTCACATTTGGGGATGTTAAGTCTGTTGGTGATACGGTCGGAAAGAAACTGTTTCACCTCCCGCTAGGAATGGCCTTTTCGCATATGGTTGTAATTACAGGTTTTTCATTTCAACTCAGTTTCAGCTGTTATACATGTAAGAACTAGAATAGGGCATGGTGATGGTGCTCTGAAGAGGACACTAGTTTCACATTCAGAGGAAGACTTCATTTTATTTAATGTTTTCATTTTACTGAATAGGGCAGAATGAAGGAGTCCCTGCCTGTGATGAGTGACAGTGCTTTTCTCTCTGTCCTTCTTTCAGATCTGGTCAGAGATTGGGAAAGGTTTCTTGGATGGGTCCCTTGATAAAAACACAACTAGGAAGAAGCTGTATGAAGATGGTAGGTTCTTCCCAAATCCAGTCTCCGTTCCGCTTCACTCCTCCACTCTGATTAACGCTTAGGAATTATCTAGCATATGGAAGCACTTGATTTGCCCAGCTGTCTTGGCTTTTCTGCAGTTTGTTGTTGTGCCATAAGCTACCGGATGTGTCCTCCTTACTCTTGCAGAAGATTAAAAGAAATCATTGTTTATTGGCGCAGAGTCAAGCCCGCCCTTGTTGGTGTAGTTCTACTGTCTTTGTGTGCTTGCTAACTGTTCTGTGTCGTCTTACCTTTTGACCTCTCTTGTAGGTAGGCAGCTGTGCTTAGTGAAGACCAGTATGTCATTTGGTCATAGTTAATAGTTAAAGCTTTTCAGTATTGACTAATAAGATTTTAAACCAGAGTAGCCTCTATCTAAAACTAATAAATTAGTTCTAGATCCTGAATTTGTCTGAATTGGGCCACTTAAACCAGACAGCCAGCAGCATCTAGGTCCCTAACTCCCCCTAGTTCCCACAACAGCCATCAGTAGTTAAGCATCCAGATATCTTGAGATGAGCGGAACCTTTGTGCCGAAATCCTCCTACGCTTGCCCCACTTTCCTCTCTCTCTATGCAGACTCTTTAGCACCATCTTCCTCCAAAATCATTTCTGTAGAGCTCCTGGCAAAAGGGAGACCATCAGTCAGCGGAGGTGCCATAACGCTTGAGCAATTGTATCTCCACAGGCAAATCAAGTAGTGTTATCTGGCTCAAACATTTTAATTGTGGGAGCTGGTTAAACACATTACATGATGGTTCAACACTGATTATTGTTTGACCTTCTTTTAGGTGATTTCAGCTCACAGAGTACACGTCTTGGTTATACCTGTAACGTTGGCTTTTTATAGGCAACTGGTGATATTTCATTCCTACATTTTCATCTAAATTAGAGAAATCACCTTCCAAATGTAACAGGCTGCTTCTGTAAGTGAGTCCACCAAGGACAATTGTCCGAAAATCTGTTTGGGGAGATGGATTCACTTCTCTGCGGCTCTCAGAGTGACTGGGATTAAAATAATCATTTGTTTTTCTCCAAAGCTCTGAAAGAGATGGAATCTACCTTAAGGAAAGTCATAAAGGAACGCCGAGGCAGATCATTCAACAGGCATGTCTTTATAGATACCTTGCTACAGGGGAACCTTAGTGACCAGCAGGTTTGTACAGATATTATGTCATTGCACACTAATGGTGTTCTACTAGATTGGCATCTTATTGTGTTGTAGCCGTTGGTTAGTCTAAGCTTTTGCATTGGGGTCAGATTCCTAACTAATGCAGTGTTCTCTCTGGCTCTTTTTCCAGTCCTGCCATGCTTAATTGAATTAGACCTTGGTAGCTTTCCTTTCCACTGATTCCTTGCTATCTTTATAAACCAGAAGTGTGTTAGTATTAAGCATGTCTGAAGTGCTATTACAGTGGAAGTTCTGTAAGAGAGTTCAGTCTTACAGATGAATTTCCTGCTCTCTGCACTAAAGAGATTTCATGTGCTTGAGTGGAGAATGCGCTGCTTCTTTTTAATCTTTGCATCTCGTGGACTTCATTCTCTGAACTAGATTTTGTTTCCTAGATTTTGGAAGATACAATGATTTTCTCCTTGGCAGGATGCATTATTACTGCTAACTGTAAGTACAGGTCATAAATAACTTTCTGTCCTCAGATTCAGCTGTCTAAAACTGAGCATGATGATGTGAGACTTAATCTAGGCTAATAAAAAGTGATATCCATCATTCTGTCTCTCCTGAGCTACAAAGGTATAGTTTTACTGCGCAGTAAATACAGCATCACAGCCAGTGAGTTGAAGCTGTGTTTGACAACCTTCTTACCCCTTTGGTGAACCTGTTGCTTTTTGCTTGGACCCTTAACCCCAGTCAAGTCATGCTAAATTTGATGAAAGAGCACCAAAAATTGCAGGTCTCAGAGATAGTGATGTAAAATGGCTTGTGGTATGTGGGAAGGGAGTTAGAGCAGAGCGCCGAGGTGTGACTGGCTGCTTTGAATTTCTGGGGGATAGGTATGTTCCATATATGAAAGAGTTACTTTGGGATTTTTTAAGGATATTGGAAAAGAAGGAAGTAAATGGAAATATGACCTGAAGCTGTGTAAAATCTCTTATAATATGAGGATGGTTTGGACTTAACCCTCTGATTATCAGGTCCTGTATTTCAGTGAATGGGACTGGGACTTCAAACAAAACCTCTCTGGTGCTACTGGATATTGAAAGATGTGGAAAGTAAATTTGGCATCTACGTTAACACTATTCCTGAAGATTATCCTCTCCAAATATTCCAGGAAGACAGTCTTTTGAAGGGGCTTGGCTCCTCAGGTTGCCAGATAGCGCTCATAAACAGGCAGAAGTGGTAGAAACAGTCTTGTAGCTTTAGAGAAATTGCATCCTACGCACTTATTTCTTAGGCAAGGTTTATTTCTCGATGTGCTGTTGAGGATATCTTCTTAATACCTCACAAGATGGATGTAGAGGAGAAAAGTGCTGGCCAACATGCTGCAGAAAGCTGTACTGTTTTTCTCCCTACCTGTCAGGAGCCCAGATAGGGAATTTTCTGGTGCTGTGAACAAACCAGCCTTTCAGCCGATTGATCTAATAACCCTGGTTCTCCAGAAGAGGTGATTGCTAGAGCATTACAGCTGTTTCATGGACCACAGGGCTGGGAAAGAGACGCTTTGATTGCTGCTTTGCTGGATTGTGAGGTCTCTTCCCCAGGGCTGTGAGACTGAATGACTCAGTCTCCTGCACAGCTTCATAAGCTCTTCATAGCACTAGAAAGAGAATTTAAGCTTGCAGAGTCTCTTGTTACACTAGAGTTCGACCTCTGCTTCTGACACTGAAGAGAATCAGTGCAGCATACTATAAACAGAGGTCACCCTTGTCTGAGTCAGAAAAATAATGTTGCAAATACAGGAAGCAAAAAGGCTGAATACAGTTAGTAAAGGTTTGAATTTGCTGGATCCAGTATTGTTTTGATTCCTTCCCCAGTGTGTACCTGGGCAGTCTATTTCCTGACAACATCAGAAGATGTACAGCAGAATCTCTGCAAGGAGGTGGACCATGTTCTGGGGAAGGGACCAATTACACATGAGAAAATCGAGCAACTCAGGTGGGTCCCTTGTAAGGAAATGCAGAGAAAGGTTTTCTTGTGAAGTGGGAACAGGGGATTCATGTGCCAGAGGCTGAAGACCAGCCTATGCTGGATCAGGAGAAAGCATCCAAAAGCTACTACAGTTTTTGGAAGTGATCAAACCACAGGATGACTAGCAGCACAAATAGGATCCACTATAGGGCTCCAGATAATGGGGAATGGGATGCTTTCTTCAGGGTGTCTATAAGAGGCCCTTGAGGTTCATTGATGGGGAAGAGAGCACAGAGTCTGTGCCCTAGCTGCTTGAAAAACACTCTGTGCCAAGATGAACTCCAGAAAGTGTCTCTAATCAGCTACCAGTGAGTCTTGCCTGTACCAGTGGAACTGAAGTCCTTTAAGGAGGAGGGGTAATTCAGAATAAAAGACTGAGAATACCTTTTTCATCCTATTATACGTCTCAGGGGATCAGGTTGATGAAATTGAATGCATATTCAGTTTTGGGGTTCATGGTGTGAGCCTTGCATGGGATAGGGCTGCAAAAATGATGAATGGGAGCAGAGATTTACTCCTGATCTTGATTAAGCCATGCAGATGGAATGGGACAAAGAGTAGTGGCTTCTCTCCCATGTGTAAAGAAACAAAGAGAAAAAAAAAATTGGTGGGTGTGTATGCTAGCTATTTATTAACTCTAGGCTTAGGATTTTAGGAATAAAGTCATTAGGACCTGATGTTCCGTTTGATCTTTCTTCAGGCTGTGGAGAAAGGATGAGTTAGCATTTTATGGATGAACAGATAACGTTTGTTTTTCGTACAAGTGAAGTCCGCTCTAAGATGCTTTATCCCAAGGTTTCAGGGAGAATATGAGAAATCTGTCTCCTACTGATGCTTGCTTGTAGCACAGAAGTAGGGTGGAAATGGGTATTTGAAGAAGCAAATTTGTTTTGTGTCCTGGTTTTCCAAAGGTAGAAGTAACCAATAATTTTAATTGTAGGTTTAATGTTAGGTGAATTTAGACAGAAAGCTTGGAAGCATATTCTTTCTAGAGGGCTACAGAAGTAGGAGGATGATTGGTAAATGGTGTGCCTTTCTTTTTCACGCATCTGTTCATGTAGCTGGGTGTGTTTTGTACTGGGACTAGTGTTAAGGTTTCAGTAAAGGAGCATAAGCATGGGTTTCCTGCTGCTTCTTGTATGAATGAGTGGTGTAGGAAAAGGAATGGTGTGTTTACCCTTTCTAGCTGAGTTAGTTTGACTTAAGGTCTGGAAGAGGTGGGATGAGAGAGATTTTGATGAACTGATAATGAGATTTAATGCTTATTGAAAAGATGCTGGGACTCTTTGTCAGATTAAAAAAAAAATGCTCCTCAGCATGGCTGCAGACAGCTCCAGGAACAGATTGGGGCCCTGGAGGGCAACAGGTGACCAAGCGTTCCTTTCCTATCACAAGGACGTGAACAAGCTTCTTTCTGGAAGGGTTAAATTGACCAAGCCTTATTGATTGCAGATACTGTCGGCAAGTCCTGTGCGAGACAGTGCGAACAGCAAAGCTTACCCCCATTGCTGCGCAGCTGCAGGAGCTGGAGGGCAGAGTCGACCAACATACTATCCCCAAAGAGGTAGGGCAGTACCAGGAGCACGAAGCCACCCTGCTTTCCTGAAGGGAAATTTCCTGTTTCTTCTTCATCATACTTCTTTCTCCAGAGGGATGAGGGAGGAAGACAATTTCTTCTGACACGTGTTTAACCTGGGCAGCTGGTCTGTCGTCTGAAAGTACTATTTAGTCAAAGTTTGCCATGCAGTTTCTCTATGGGATAGGCTCTGGGAATTCATGCTCTCTTCCTGAGCAGGTTGACTTCTGGTTCTGAGTCCACTGGGAATTAATCATCTTTTGAAGGGGTTTGTGGTCTCAACTGTGCAAACATGAGCATAGTTTCAGGCCTGATCATATCGCCTGTATTTCCCACAATGAGAGTAGTACCTTCCATTGCAGAGAGTAAAGAAACATACACATACATACTAGTAAGAGTAGAGGAATGGGATCTGGCCCTCTGTAACCACCAAGATTTGCAGCATGGGTCTTAAGAAGTTAAAAGCCTCATGTGAGCATTTCTTTATAGAAATCTGTAGGTGAATGTAACATATGATGTTTTTAAATGGCCTATTAAAATGAGTGGTCCACAGAATAATTGTTGTCCTTCAGAGCTGTCCAGATGTAGCTTAAATTGTGTGTTTTGTGGTCTGACATACATATATCTTCATTTTCTTTGCAGACACTTGTACTTTATGCTCTTGGTGTGATGTTGCAGGATAGTTCATCTTGGCCATCACCATACAAGTACGTAAAATCAATACCTTTATTCTTTTCCAAATGAATTCCTTTCCTTTTTTTTTAATTAGTATTCTTTGGATCTTACTTCCATGCACAGCCTTCTTTCCTGCAGAGCCTGTGTTAAGCAGATTTTGGAGATGAGTCCATAAGAAACTGGATTTGTGAGGATCCTTGTCTCCTTGGACATGAGTTTGGGGCAGTTCAAGTCACAGTCCTCCTAACTTTTTTTTGTGTGTGTGTGTATGCTAGAGATTTACAGGTTTGTTTGTTTGTTTCCACACACACTGCTTTGGCAAATACTGGTTAATTCGTATTAATGTTTTCTGTGAATGAGGGAGATTTAGATTTGAATGGTTTTGGAATCACTGTCAGCATGAAACAGTGATGCAAGGGAAGAAATGTCTGACAGAAGCTTTGTGTTTTCAGAGGGAAGGAAATGCTATCTTGTTACTTTGTCTGTGGAAACAAAACTGGATCCGGGCTAGTATATTGGAAGTTAAAAAAAAAAAAAAAAAAAAAAAGTAGTAGCTTACTGTGGCCTCTGGGTGGCAAATATTAACGTTAGTTTCATTGACTTTACTTAGGCTGGAAAAAAAAATGTGGGTCAGTTATTCTAGAGAGAGAGAAAAGAGGCAGTTGAAATCTAGGAGAAGGAAGAAAGCCCTTAGAACAGAGCTTGTTCTCTCCTGCAGGCTCTTTCAAAAGAGTCAGGCATTGATGATCCGACCTATGAGCATCTTGGCAGGGATTGCCCAGTAGGATGGGGCATGCACTGTGCTTAGAAAGGCTTCACTGGGATGGCGTTTAAAGAAAGGTGAAGACTGCTATGAACACTCTGTGTTTATTCCAAGGAGGAGAGTTGAGGCTGGATTGTATTTATGTGAAAGAGATGGGAGATCTGCGCTTTGCAGTCCTTTCACCTATCTACCTTATATGTAACCTCTGTGTTTGTTTGCCTTTCCTTTTTTTTGTTTGGCTGAACAGCTGTGATTTCTTCCCTGTTTCAGTATACGTGATTTGTCACTTCAGGGGAAATGTAAGTGTGATGTTGCTTTAACTGAGGGTCAGCACCCACATGCCTTTTCAGCTTGGAAGAAGCAGAGCTTGGATGTTTATACAAGAAGCAAAAGGCTTGAAGTACAAGCAGAAATATTTAGCAGAAACTACCTTCAATCCGTTGTATTTCCTGTTTGTTTTTTTATTATTATTATTTTTCTGTAATAACTTATATTTAAATTGAATGGTATTTTATTAACCTCCTTTTGCTTAGTTGATTATGGGAACCTTGTTTTAACTTGTGCAAACCCTGGATAATAGTTTTCTTACAGCCTCCACAATACTAATGCTGGAAGCCACTTTTCTCACTTGAATGAGTCACCAGCTTCCCTCCTCCATCATATACACATACACACACCAGCTGCTTCAAGAGAAGGGTGAGGGGCAAGGAAAAAAAAGGAAAATATTTTTGGAGGTGTGAGAGGGGGAGGGATGCAGGGAGACTGGTGGGATAGAGAGAGGAGACAAATCAGACTGTGTGTGCCCTGGAGGGAAATGGAGGGCATGAAGCAGCATCAGCTCAGCTGTGTACTCAGGCTAAATACCCACTAAGAGGTAAAGCATACTGGTTCCAGCCCTGTATCGCTCTCGGTTATTAAGCATTTTGACCAAAGTGAGACACAGCTGACCAACGGAGAACATAGGCAGAGTGGATGCACAGTCACCTTCCTATACCTGTGCGGAATTACCCAGCATAATTTAGAGAGAGGGTTGATGCTTTTTGAGTTGAGTCATTGCCAGTTTCTTACTCTGGTGTGTGTGTGACCATGCATCCTGAGGAATGATTCTGTGCACACTCAGTGTGTTTTGTCTTTCGTAGATTTGACCCAGACAGATTCAATGAGGATTCAGCCATGACAAACCTCTCCTTATTGGGTTTTTCAGGAAGCCAGGAGTGCCCGGAGTTGAGGTGAGCATTAGAAAGCAGGTTTTTGTGTGTTTCTGTGGTAGAGAGAAAAGAAGGTTTTTTCAGCCTATTCCAGTCCAAACTGGCAGTTGTTTTTTGGCAGATTTACTTCATAGCAAGGTTTTTATTGTCTTTTCCTGCCTCCTTCCTCAGGTTTGCCTATATGGTGGCTACAGTTCTGTTGAGTGTCCTGGTAAGAAAACTGTACCTTCACCCAGTTAAAGGACAAGTCATGGAGACCAAATATGAGCTGGTAACCTCACCGAAGGAGGAAGCCTGGATAACGGTGTCTAAGAGAAGCTAAAAACAAGCAAAACAAGGGTCTGAAAGTGCCAGCAGTGAAGTTCTGGGCAAGTGTCTTAGAGGGAATCATGCTGGCAACACAGTGACTCAGCCAAGGAATTTTACATGCAGATTTTGTTACCTTCCACATTATTAACTGCATACCCTTCTTGGGTAATTTTTTCTAATTCAACCAATAGTTGTATTAAAGTAGATGTAATCTGTATGCTTTTTTACACTTTTTGCCCTAAGGATTGCAAAGGAAGCAACAAAACCAAGCAGCGGTGTATCTCTGAACTGTTCAGTGCCAGCTAGTCGAAGACTGGGCCTCTGGTTAGTCCAGCCCCTTCCCAATAGCAGGCAGATCTGGGTAAGAGACTGCCACAGGGCATGCTTCTTCACGGATCCCAAGTTGATAAGACCTTGAAGGCACAAGGACAAAATCTTTCTCTCTATGTAGGTATTTTTATTCCGAATGTCTTTCCTTCCCTTGAACTATAGCTATAACTGTCAAGAAGAGCAGATACATCTTGTGGGAAGTATGCGTGAGTGTGTGTGAGAGAAAAAGAAAGTGGGGTGGGAATTGCACCATCGGGTCTCATGCTGCATATGTAATCTTCCTGTGCTGTAGGATTGCAAGAGGATGGATGGCTGAAAAATGCTAGTAACTGAGGAATAAAATTGGTTTGGCCCCCGAGAAAGCAGAAGCATTAGTAATAACATAGTGAAATGAAATAAAACCACAGAACAAAGCCCTGAGAAAGGGATTCTCCATCCTGACAGTTTGGAGAGCAGTGTCTAATCAGCATCAGAAATTGATGACAGGTGCTTGCAATTCAATCATCACTTGGTCAGCAACGAGATTGGTCATGCAAGTACTGGAAAGGGAGAGTGCTGATTTTGTAGGGCTCTGAATTAATGTTGTGCTTAATAAGTTAAAAGCCTTTCAGAGAACCTTCCTCCTCCTCCAGAACAAGTGCCAGCCAAAGCAGCATCACGTGTCACTCATTCACGTGCTTTTCCCTGCTTCTTTCTTTCTCTCCTGGCTGTAATAGGCCAGCCCTTGACAGATTTTTGAGCACCCTGCTGAATGGCTTGCAAGGCAGGGACCTCTTACCCATTTATCTCAGTACTAGTATTTCTATCTGACCTATTCAGGTTATGTTTCCTCTACTTCCCATTTTAAGTAGGATCACCCTTTATCTGATCTTGATCTTTTCCCTGTAAATGTAACTTCTATGTTGGCACCCTCCCCACCCAAATGCTGTGTTGTGTAGGTGAATTGTTACTCAGCCTGCAGCTGCGTATGCCTGAGCTGTTTTGCACACAGCTACTGATGCACCCCACAGGGAGGTTCAGGGATGTGTAGCTTCCATTAGAGCTGCTTTCTACTGCCTAAGCAAACAGGGGACGCTTCTCATAGAGACATGTATGTTTTATTTATCTGGGTAGTTGCAATTCCCAACTGCAGACACTGTTCCTTTCTCTGGCTCTTCCGGGTCAGGAAATCTGCTGCTCTTACAAAAATGTTTTGGCTGTTGGATTGCTGCCAAGTGCCGTTCTGAATGCAGTTCTGTCAGCTCTTGAAGGGTTAACATCTGATGCCAGCTTCTGTGGGCACCAGACAAAGAAAATTCTGCTTTTGGGTTTAATATGTCAGTTCTGCTTTTGGTGGAGCCATGGAGATTCAGATTCTCCCCCTGCAGTGCAGCGTGCATTGGGGGAATGGTAGGACAGAGATGCTGTTCTGCTTTTTTTTGTCTGCTGGGCAGAAAAAGGAGGGTTGTGCAGTTCATCTTGCTGCCTGTCTTGCATTGATTTTTATAATGAACTGCAAGAAAGCTCTTGCTAATCTGACCTCTGTTTAACTGAAGGTTGGTCGTGTCCCCAGATGGCAGTTCGTGTTAGCCTTTGCTTCACTGCTTACGCAAAAATGCCTACTTTTCTTGAAGGTTGCAGATGTTTTCTAAGCCTTGTGGAGAAATCTGCGTGATAAAGGATTTTACTTTAAAGCATCCCTGGTGTACAGAGGAAGCAAAATGGAGAGGAAAATAATGGTAGAATAGCACTGCCCTGCTAAGAACCAGACTAGAAATAGCTGAGTTGGTCATATAATTGAGTGGCCAAGATCTGCTTTCGTAGAGCCATCTGGTAAGAGTGAAGCTTTCAGACACCAGAAAAGCTTCCCAGGAGTAATTGTTCATACTTCTCTTAACAGTATTTCTCTGCCTTTCTGGAGTGATATGGGCCAACTGCCTTGCAGCACTTGCAGGAATAAAAGGGAATAATTCCATATAATTTGTTAAGAATTTTCACTCTGCACAGGTACTGCATCGTATAAGACAGTACTCTCAGTCTGAGCCATGTTACCAAACATGCTACAGGAGTCTGTGGCTGACAGGAGAGAAGAATATGGCCCAAAGTGCTGGACAATGCCAATGATCAGTTTGTGTTTGCTCAAAACTGCTGCAGTCAAGAAAAGGCCCTGACTCATCATTTCAGGTTACGTTTTGAGCTTTGGGAGGAAGGAGAGAAGTGAGGATCTCTCAGGCATTCCTTACTCATTGCACAGAGTGACCCCAAGGACATGGCCACGTTGTTTGCTGCAGTCTGTAAGTTTCCATTCCACTCTTTGTGGCAATCATTTCCAACAGCCTAACTCTCAAGATATAATGAACTGCTAATCAGCCAAACTGCAGCTCCTCCTATTGTGCAGCAGAGTCCCTTCTTCCTATGGGAATGTTCATGGATCAGAGCTTTCTCATGGAGTTTTAGTATGTTCCAGCTGGAAGCTTGAAATACCGGTTTTCTTCCATTTCTCCCCTCACCCCTTGTCTCATGTACACTGTCAAGTGGTACTTTTTTGGCCTTGTTTTCTAAGGAAGATGTAGTCAGAGTTTGCCTCTCATCCTACTTACATCTGACCATTTTCTCCCTTTCCCCTCCTCTTACAAGAAGTAACTTCTGAGCCTTTGGATCGAATTAGCTGCGTTTGTCAGGAACTGGGGTTTGAAATCTCAACAGAAATTTATAATGTGTATACGTATATAATACAGGGAACTATTGCTTTTTATGCTTCATATCCCTATACCAGAAAGCTTCTTCACAACTTCCACTGAGTGGTTTTGAAGAGCATACAGCAAAGCTGTTATTTCACTCCTTGGACTATTACTGCAGAACAAGCTTTAACAGAAGGCTGCAAATTAATGGAAGGCAAGAGGCTAAATATATCTCAGTGCCTGTGCAACCTGCTGCTGTCAGAAGCGGGCAGCCGGCACAGGTGCTGGGAGCAGTCAAGCCATTGCAAATTGACTCTCGTGGTGGCTAACGAAGGTGTATACTTCTGCCCCTCATCTTGGTGGCAACTGGTTAAACAGTTAACATAACTTTGTGGAGTAGACAGCTTGTTGAGCCAGCCTCCCACTGCCTCCAAAATAACCATGAGTGGCATTACGTCTAGGTTTTAATTAACCTGGGCTGCATGTAGAGCTGTTATTGAAAAGTAGTAATATCTGTCTCCTTTTCAGGACTGCAGTTCAGGGACTGCAGTTCAAGGTAATGGCAGTGGCATGCAGTGCAGGGCTGAGGGCTGTACGTTTTATTTTCTGCCATTAAACGGAAAGGGTGGTCTTTGTAACTACTGTCCTGTTTACTGCAAATGTAAGTGTTGTTTGTTGGACAGAGTGGACATTTGCTGATTTAAAGTACCTTGGGGCTGCTCTTTTGCCAGCTCCCCCATTAGCCAATTACATGAACCAGGGGATGCTGGCAGCCCAAAAATGGGGAAACTGCATATTTATCTCACTGCATAGTTTATTCATCAACATTCTGGTTCTACTTGACCCACAGTTAGCTAGTGTTGCCATCCTACTATCTCAAGTGCTGTGTGCATTCTCGCTGAAAACAGGAAGTCTCACCTCTCCACTAGGGCCATGGCCGACCTTCCCAAAGTTTCTACTCTTGCTACAGGAAGGTCTTCCTGGCAGGCACTTGTGGATGTGGGTGTATCCTGGTCAGCAGAGTGAAGTCTGCAGATTACTGGCTTACTTTATGTGCTTTGATCCTTTTGTAGGGCAAATGGAAGTGGGTAGAGCAGTACTTTCATGAAACTACTTAGAGCATACAGGTCTTCACCCATTTCCATACCCATTTTATCAAGAGTGAGAGGAAAGGAGAGAAAAGATCTGTAAAGAGAACGCAAATGTTCATCACTTGGTCATGCCACCAAGAAGTGGAACTGCTGTAGTTACGGTGACAGCTCGTTGCTACTTTCCACTTGTCCAAAGCAGAAATTGCTGGAAAATATTACTGCCATCTTTTTCTGTAGCATGAGAGTGTGCACCCACTTTGGCATCTCTCTCTAGTTGAGCTCGGGACTGTTTTTTAGCAATCAGTCTTCAACTGAACAAAAGGCCTGTTTGACATCTCTTAAGATTCAGTGCCAGGTTTTTGGTGGTAGCAGACGGAGAAGAGGAACTACCACACGCAGGGAAAAAAAAATGATGAAAATGTTCCTCACATATGGAGGGTGGGGAAGGAGAGAAGATAAGGGTTTCCATGGCAACATTCCTTGAAGATAAGTATTTTTAAATCTGTGTGAATTTTAACATTCAAAACACAGTTGAGTTTCCCACAAAAAGATTTGGAGGAGGATGGAGCGTAAAGAATCTTTTCCCATACTTTTCAGGTCATTCCTTCTTTTACAGAGGAGCCTGATCCCAAGATAAATGAAGTACATGCAATTGCTCTGGTGTTAATGCTCCTGTTAAAGAAAAGTCTTTCCAAGAGGCGAGAAGTATTGGTCAAAGTTCTGTATTTGCACTGACAACTCTGGCCCAAGCATTTGATCATCTCTTTAATAGGAAAAGTAATTTAATTAGATCACTGCTAGGACGGTAAGAAGCCAAGAGGATAAATTCCAGGTTAAATCCAGCAAGATCTATATAGATGGCTCTCAGCTCAGTGATAGCGATGATAAGGTGATAGAGGTCTTGGCCAAAGACGAAGGGATGTAGCAGAACTGAATGCAGAGGAGCCAGATGCAGCGTGTCCCTGGTGAGTGCCTTGTCTGCGGCAATGACAGTGAAACATCACTGCAGGTAAGCAGCGGATGTTCCTGTGACGCTATTAGGCAGTACATGTTTGCGCTGTTTTTTGAGTATCAGTGCTGGGGCTGCCCCTTGAAGCTCTTCTTCTCCCATCTCTGCATAGCTGAGCTCCTTGTGGGCACTGGCATGCTGTGCTCCCAGCTCCCTGCTGGCACTCAGGCAGGTCAGCTCTGTCACAAGCCTGGCAGTGAGACAGCCAGTGCTGTGCCTGCTTGGCTGCCAACTTTCTCATCTCACCAAAAAAGGCTTTTTTTTTTTTTTTTTTTTTAACAGTCACTTCCAACTCAGTAATGACTCAGACACTGCAGCAAGGGTAAAATGATCATCTTCCCTTTCAGACTTTTACTGCAAAAGGCCCTGGGTGGCCTCTGTGAAAAGCCAGAGCTTGCTGGGCATAGCTGTTGGCTGGATTCGGTTCTTTAATTTAACGGATCGAACTGGTGCTCCTACAGTGCCATATATCTGCTGGCTGAGGGTCTGTGCTTCAGCAGTAGACTAAATGATTCCTACAAGCTATTTGTGTTCAGCAGTCTTGGGGAGGGGTGGCTGGGTGGGAAAGAATAGTTGTACGTAAAGAGAGGGTGCTATTAGCTTTTCAGGCTCTGTCCCAATATCCCTGGGCCGTGAATCGAGGAAATAACACTAAAGAGAAAAGCAGTAAATCATATTTGGGCACTTATCTTTTGAGTGAGTGAGGGGAAGCAAATAAGGATGTCTGAAAAAGCAAAGTTCATATTGTCAGACTGTGGAAATCAGCACCTCGTAGTATTGTTTTATTTTGGCTGAGACCTTGATGCAGAATAAAGTCAGATCTAGGTAAGACAACTTATCAACGTCCCTACATCTTCATTGATAAAGCCTAACGGGCAGTGTGGAAAAATCTAAATTTTATCAGTCTTGGATTCTCTATTGGAGTTCAGTGATATCAGATCAATTATTTTCAATTTTGGGACTAACATTCATGCCCTGATGTCAGCACTAACATGACAATGCATTTGTAGTTTCTTGGACTGAAAAGCAACTGACTTGCTGATGCAGGGCTTATTAGATGCGAATTATTGATTAAATATATCATGTTTATTCCTTCACTTTAGTTAAGGCCGCTGTGCCTTTTGCGCTACACACTGATGCTCTTGTTCCACATGTTTGCCTTACAGCTGAACCCTGGAAGATGCAGGAACTCTGGAATATCTAAATAACAGAAGTTGAGCAACTTCAGTTGCCTGCTCGGCAACCTTCAGCATCCAGCGTGTCACAGGCTGACTCTTACTCGATCCTCAGGTGCTTGTAAGTTAGCCTATTACAGAAATGGGTTTCAAGACGCCACGGGCAGTAGATGGCTGTAAATGGATTGCTGCTGTGCCAGGGAGCTGTTCCCTTTTTGCACCACTTATGAGCATCCGCACATAGCTCTAAGCCCTGAAAATAGAGTTTCCAGGCCAAAAAGCCCTTCTTTCAGGCAGGCTGGCTGCTTGTGCTTGGGGAGAAAGGTGGTTGGTTGCCCACTGTGTGGCAGATTAGCTTCTGACCACGTCCTGGCTCTGTGATGTGACTGTCCTGCTTTTGCAAGCTCTTCCAGGAGTCTGAGTGGAGGACAGGTGCCTTGAGAGAAGAATGAAGCGTGAGTTAATGGGAGCTGACAGGGATGCCTGCAAGAGTACACCACTGCATATTGTGAAAAAGCAGCTGAACCAATGGTTACAGCTGCCCCACGTTCACTGGTGAGCAGGGTATTTGCTAACAGAAAGTGTTGGGAGCACTTAACGTTTCCACCATGCAGAATTCATATTAAATTTGTAGGAGTCTACCTTGATTTTGTGGTATTCTTCTAAAAGGAGGGAGCAAACTCACTGCTTGCTAGTGGTCTGCTCTAAATTAACCTCAGGCGTGGGCCTGTGCCTGCAAACCTTTGTATGACTGTGACTGTTATTTATGCTGTGTGATTGCGCTGAGTGCCACTGACTATTCATATGTTAGCCTAGCATATAGCTGTGGCTTTTACAAACCAAGTTTTTGAAATTGTTTAGGTGTTTGCATTTTGAATACTCCATTAAGCACCTACCTGACTAAGTGCCTAGAAGTCTCTGCAAATTCAGTATAGCAGCAATGCAAAGAAAAAGGAAATGATATGTAGAGGTTGCTCTGGTTTTATATCCCAGTAGCTGCATAGCAGCAATAGCTAGTTAGGGCTTATTGCTGTATATGCCGTAGTTCGTAGTGAACCTCTTTTGTGCTTAAGGAAGCTTGATGGTGACTTTTGCACAGTAAAGGTAAAAATACTGCAAACCTACATCCTGCATTAGCCCTTATATATTTTATGGCTGTACCGTTCCGGTGTGGTAAACTGAGCCGAGCAATCACATTTTCTCAATTACCCTCAAGAACTGGAAATCCTTATCACCTCTCTGTTTCTTTCTCCCACTACTGCGCTGGTCTCAAAATTGTCATCACAGCTAAAAATCCTCATTCTGTAAATTAAACCGTGACTTAAAAAAAAAGAAAAAAGAAAAAAAAAGGTAACAGTGCAGCTTCCTCATAAAACTCCACCAAGTCTTTTGCTGATGTGACTCACTCAATTACTCATGCGGGCAGACGTTCTGATAATAAAGGTAGTTAATGGAGAGCAGTGAGAAATACTGCTGGTACCTGAGCAGGCAGGGGAGGGGGAAGGCTACTGCGGGCATTTTATCCTAAGAGCTGCTTTATTCACCCAGCTCCCAGACATTTTTTTTTTTTTAAGATAAGGATTTCTCAGGTTTGCTTTTTTTTTTTTTTTTTTTTTTTTTTTTTTTGTATAAAACAGCTTGAAAAATCAAATTGGCAGTAGAGGAGCAAAAGTACACCAGCTGTGTGTGTGTGTGCTCCTCTCCTCCCCTTCCTACATGCTGGAAATGATAGCCAGTCTGCACCCTGAATCAATCTCTTTATCCTAGCAATGTGTATACTTAATCAACACTCAGTACTCACTAATGAGCTCTGGATTCCTGAATCAAGGAGCACAGCTACCAAGTGGCTAAATGAGCCCGTTGACTGGAGATGTTACCGAGGACCAGATTTTTCTAGAATGAATAATATGCCCCTGAGGTTTGGTTGTGTAATACTGCTACAAGGCAGACATTTTGGTGGATGTACACTGGAGGAGTGCGGCACCTTTTGAAGCTGTTGGGGCAGGAAATTATTAAAGAATGGTGAGATACTACATGAATCCACATGCAGCCTTATGCAGTGAAGTCATACATGTGTGATGGTTTCAAGGAGACATAGAATTAAGCCAAAACTAGTACTAATGGAAGCAGACAAACTGATTAGAGCTGGAGACTGGCTGGCATTTGCAAAACAACCAGAAGAATTAATTTTTGGTTGTGTAGCTCTGAGGCTGCTGGCTAATTGAGGGGGATGCCACCCAAATGGCTGTGTGACCCCCTTTGGACAAGAGAGATGTGTTTGAAAATGGAGAGGACATGAGGATGTGCTCATTTCTCATGCAAGATGAGGTGGGAGGGAGACTACAGCTTGACTTGTGAGATAGAGCTTCTGGCACAGAGAAGCATTGCATGGGTGTTGAGGCTGTGGACCTGAGTAAGTAAGCTGTCAGATTATATTTAGCAGATATACACTGCAGAAAAGCGCAGAGAGAAGGAGGGGAACTAAAGCGTAGCTGGGCTCCGTGGGTAGTGAGCACACAGAGCAAGGAATGAGGCTATTTAGAGAATGAATTGCCTTGGTGCTCCTGATTCAAATAAATCTCTGTGTGAGGCCAGGGTTGTGCACAGACCTGCATGATGTCCCTGAAAAGCAGAGCTCAGCTTTATGTATCCTTCAGTAATAGCTCAGCTACGGATGCTTAGGTGAAGGGTGACCAACCTGTGGCCTTTGAGCCATTCACCTCTGGCCCCACAGGAAGGTTGTCTCCTGCAGCAATACCATTACCTGGATGTGGAAGCAGTAGGGGCTCTTGAAACCAATGTTGCAGCTGCTGTACACCCCAGCTGCACATAGTGCTAAAGAGACAAATGTGGAAAAAATAAATATCCTTTTACTTGTATGAGACAGATCAAACCCTATATGCTGGTTGATGTGTGATAGTTGGTTGTTTGGGTCCTATTTTGTATTCCAGGGCTACATTTAGTCCTGAATCTTTGCCTGCCCACGAGGTGATAGCCCCAGTGCAGTAAGCTGTGGGCTTGAGCTGCAAGAAGAAGGGAAGGTGTGTTTGTCTTGGGTATGTCCGTCATAAAATCATAAATCCTGGAGCTTTCTCATGATGATACTCCTGCTTTCATCATGGTCCCAAGACGTAGGATTGCGTGCACTTGATTTCAGAGGTCTGCTCATATATAGGGAAGGAACAGAGCTGTAAAGAGACAGCTTGTCTCATATGAGAAATCTGTGCCAGATCTGTGCAGTGACCCTATGCTACCTGAGAATCAGGTCGCTGCTTTAACTATGAAGAGCGACCTTATGCTGATCTGCAAGTAGTTTGCAAATCACACCAATGCAGGATGATGCTTTTAAGTGCTCTGGTGGAAGTGCTGGAGAAACATTTTTTCATAGCTAGACAGGTAAGCTGATTTGGGTGGGGTAACCAGGAATCCACCGGTAAGGCTACATGCCCACAGAAACGTTTCTGTTTATACTCTTTTCAAATAGAAGAGTTAAATCTGAGCTTTTGTGCAAGACAAGGTGGTGGAAAGAGGGAATGTCTTCTCGGGACCTCAAGTAAAATGTTTTTAAGCCAACATATAGATGTCAGCTTTCATTGTGCAATGTCCTGATGATCTGTGGGAAAGGAGACGTGTGGCAGTCTGCAGCCAGAGAGATAAGGACGAGGCGGAGGAGCTGTGTTTTGATCAGTGCACTATGATTTGAGAAACAATGAGACCAACTCAGGAGTGCAAGTGGTAAGGCTATTGTTGGAATAACCTGAGTATTTCACTTGTGACTGATGTTTGCAATGCGTCTGTCACACAATATGCCTTGTTTTGCACTGCTACCAGCCAAAGCAGGCTGGCTGGGGGAGAGAGAATATCTCATTCTCCTGCATTTGGTGTCTTCCCCGCATACCCAGTTAGGAGCCCAGCTCCCACCAAATCGATGCCTGAACACTCAGAGACATCGGCAAGGACAGGATTTCATGCTCATAGTCTTTAGTGGGAGATTCAAATGCAGAAAGCAGAAGTGGGTCATCCTCAACCTTTGGCTCTGCCAGCTTACATGGGGGAAGAATTTGGCCCTTGTGTTCAAAGTGATTTAGATCTGAAATACTTGCTTCTCTGCTACAGCTCAGCCCTGTGGGGATGCACGCACTCTGCATGACTTGCCATATAAAGGCACAGAGTCTAGGGTACAAAAAAAAAAAACCAGAAATCTAAAATGTAGATTCTTCCTAAGAGCATAAGAAGTCGCATCCCTGATATATTTATTGAGTCTTCATGAAGGAAGGAGTCAGACAGAATAGATTTTAGAAGCAAAAAACAGAGATGAGAACAATTTCTGCTTGCAAGTCTGTTCCATGTAGCTCTGGATCCATTTTGGAGAACCTGGAGAGTGGTGACCAAGTGTTTTCTGGTACAATGGAGCAGGGTTGGGCAGTGATGGTCACCTGTGTCGCCTGCCTCTCAGGTTTTCCAGACATAATCGTGTGTTAAAGCCCTTACTGGACTATTCTTCTCAACTGTGTTCATAGATAACTGTAATATTCAGTCCTTTGTTGTACATGCATTCAGAAATGTCACTTGCAATAAGCATCATCCACAACCTGTCCCTTAGAGAGAGAGAGAGAGAGAGGGAGAAAATGAGAGTGTGCGTGTGTGACATGATATAGAATGAGCTGGTTAAAATGAGCTGGCAGCTATACCACCGCATTTGCCTTACACCAAATCGGCATCAAACCTGCCTTAGTTGTAAGTCCTGACCCTTTGGTGTCTGCACCTTCAAACCAGACAAAAAGAGCCACTTAACAATACCAGCCTCTTGCTTGGCCCCATCCATTGTATCACAGCCATGTTCTTCATTGCCTGGGAACTGTTGTTGTTCTTACTTCTGTTCAGCAGAACAAATCAGGGTGCTGACCTTGTGACTCTGACTAGTTTGTAACAGGAGGGGGACAGCTTAGACTGTAACTCTTTATTGCTGAAAGCTCATTCATGATTCAGAGATGTCGTTGATTTTGAGATAAATGAATTCTTTACTCCCCCTCAGAGAAGACAACATGGGAAGGCCTGGCTGCCTTCTGCATGTAAATGCTCTGTCAAACCAGTTCCAGGCTGAGGTGGGGGAAACTGATGGGGAGCCATTGTTCTCCATCTCCTATTAGTACTGCATCCCTGAGATGTGTGCTGTTACCATATAGTCGAAGGCACCTGTGGGTTTAGCAAGGGCTGGAATGCTCCCCCGTGCTGGCTGGGGGCGAGGGCAGAAAGGAGAAAGATGGAGGTGCAGACTGATGGCAAACTGAAGCTGTGCAAAGAGGAGCTGCCTTCGCAGCTAGTGAGAGTGCTTGACCAGATGTGTGACAGAAACAGGAAGGATGGCTTCACAGATGTGATTTATTATCCTTCCCGTGCAAAGCAGTTATGCTAATTTCAGAAACAACACACGGTTGTTTGTTGGCTCCTATGAATATAAAAAGCCCTACGAACTTTTTAAAGTGGTTTATGTGGTTAAAGCATGATTACAAACAGGACAGGATCAAAAAAGCTCCAGGGGCCAAGTTCCCGGAGTTATGTGAGTACCTAAGAATCTGAACTTTAATTAAAACCAGGAAGAAACTGAAACCTCAGAGAATGTTTCTAACCATTGTAGCTGCAGAGGAAACTTGCAAATATGAGGAGAGCATAAGTAAGCCAGTAACATCTGATTGAGTCTGTAGGAAGCCTGAAACAATAGCTGAGAGAGGGTGATTTTCCCATGCACTGAAGTGGAGCATTAACTCCGTAATCGGCCCTGTAGGGTCTGTCTTCTCAGTAGTCGTGTCAGATGGACCTGGGGGATGCCACAGGGGTCAGGACAGGATGGAAAGGGACTGAAAATTGGGTTAGTATCTTTGAGAAGGAATACTGGCAGGAAAGAAAAACAAATTGGTACATTTTTTTCCTTCCCCCTCCTTCTCTGAGTGCTTTGTTCTTTGGACCTTGGAAGGGAACCTGATGATCAGCTGTGCTTTGTGCTTGTCTTTGAGACCATTTGTTGCCTGTGTTCTTTTAAAGCTGAAATGTTAGGAAGAGATCATTATTTTTCCTCTTTAGCTTGACCTCTTCCTCCCTCGGAGAGTGTCTCCCCATGTACTGGCTCCATCCTTCTCACACAATGCTATGTTGAAATAACGTTCAAGAGAAAACTTGAATTCCTGGGGAAAAAAAAGCTTGATATTTAGAATGAGACACATCCTAGAACAGAAAGGCAGAGTGTCTCCAACATGTCCTGTGCCTCTCCGGAGGTGCTGTGAGGTGGTGGATGTCAGTCACGCACTGCCTCTGTCTGTTTCTGAAATAGCTATGTTAGTGCAAGCACTTCCATAAGAGGTGAACTACCCCATGGGTAACTTGTGCCCTGTGTACAGTAGGCACTTTACCCAGCAGCAGTTTATCATGAGCAGAAAGGTTATCTGTGGTTACGATCTTGATTGCCCAGCAAATTGCTGAATGCCTGCGGAAGCAGGAGGAGAATGTGCAGCTGCAGGGTATGTGGGTTCTTCACTGTTTCACAGCAAGGGCTGGCAGCTGAGTGCTTAAGATGCCGCAGGATCCCGACAGCATTTGTTGCAGGCACTGGATGTGTTTGAGCCGCATTCTGTACCAGGCTACCCCGGGGTTGTGGCATAGCCTGGAGTGTTAAATGTGCCGCGGTTCCCTTCAGGTGCTTTGCATTATGAGGCTAGCAAAGATCTGCATCCAGCCAGAGGCAGATGGACACTATCTAAACTGGCCAGGGTGGCACAACTATGTCTTTGTCGAGGGAGCAAAGGTACATACTTCAGCTACAGACTATTTTTTTCATTCCCCCAGTTTTTCCTCTTTCCCCCATCCCTGCAGTAAATGCTACCTGCCAGCTAAAGGGCTTGGGCCTATTTATATGGTCAGTACACATGACCATCTGTTTGGTGTCAAAGTGCTTTGCCCTTTGTGCAGCTGCAGATCTGCTTGGCTCCATGTGATACAGTGGCACAGGATTTGAGGCTTTTGTTTCTGCTGTTTACAAAACATGAAATTTGTTTTTTCGTGAAGGAAAAAATGTTCAGAAATGAGAACGTCAGAAAGCTAGAACAGAGCTTCTTACACAAATTAAATGAAAACCTGCAGCATGATGTGTCAGAGATCCGACCAGGTCATCTGTCCAAATGGGATTAGGGATTGTGCTGTTCTGTCTTCCATATAGCAAAGAAAATAGAAGAGGCTTTTGATTGCGATGCCTTCCCATGGTGCCAGAAATAGTGGCCTCCATGCTAACCCGTTGTTACTTTTCTCTAATTAAGAATTGGTAATTCAGACTGTGGTATGTAGGACACACAGAGTGCTCAGCTGTGAGATTGCACATGACCAAATGATTTGCTTGTCTGGGCAAGTTTTTGTGTGCAGGGACTCCCTTGGGTGATGGGCAGAAGTAAAAATCTGCTGTGTGTGAGGGAACTTGGAGTAAGCTAAACGCTTACCTTTCCTAGGGACTGTTTTCCCAGTGTGTTTAGGTGGAAAATACATTTGCTTCCCAGTCTTGAAGCTGTTGTACCAAGGGAAAATATTGCACAAAAGAATTTTTAAAAGTTGGAGAAGTTAACGTGTGGAATACTGTAATTGGGGCTCAGGGAGATAAAAATTTAAAATTAGTTTAGCACATCACTTGGCAGATGGGAAGTCGATTATGTAAATCTAGGAAAGTGGTAGTTGGATTCAGTTGGTCTAATTTAAACGCTGCTTCTAATCATTTTCAGTATGTGTACAGAGAATTATAGGATAACCATTATTCTGCCAGGAGGGCTCTTCATATTTAAATTTAAATCCACGAAAGAGTACCCTATTAAAATGTAAACATGCTGTGATAACAAGCAGCTAATTATGCAGGCAGGTTAGTCCAGCTGCTCTGCTGGGCAGCTGTGCACACATACTTCAGATGAAGGCTTTTCTCATACCCTAAAAGTCACTGGCAGGGCCACTGCGGGTCAGGGGGTGCCTGGGTTGTGGCTCCCTGTGAGTTCTGCTGATGCTGATCTGTGAGCAGACAGGTCCTCACACGTTCCCAGTGAAGCCAGGCCCCGACAACACCAGGAGCACAGCGATGGCAGCTCCCCTCCCCTCAGCCTGGTGCCTCCAAGGGAAGTGTAAACTCTGAGCAGTGTCTTCGGAGAACCTTCCTCTTTGCATCTTGACAGCTTTCTCGTTTTGAGAAGGAGAGGAAGATCGCACAGGTTCATTGGGGTGCTGCCAAATGACAGCTTGGTTTGACACCTAGAAGTAAATGAGGGGAGAAGGGAAGCCTCAGCCTGCCTCCGGCCTGGCCCGTGCCATGGAGCATGGGTGTGAGCAACCACTGGGGCTGCAGCAGCCGGTGTGATGGTGGGGAGGAGAGAGATGGGGCCTGGTACCGGTGGTGGAGGTGGCATACAGCAGCGGGAGGCCTGGCCATGGCCGATTTTTGCAGGTGTGAGCCCCCTGCTACCTAGCATCACTTTGCACGTTGACGTTGGTTGGCTTTTCTTCCTTTGCAGCAAAGGCTCAGACCGTATCTCTCAAAAGGTGCATTAACAATGAGCAGAAGGACTGACACCTAGGCTTTATTCCTTAACTACAGCAAAACCCGTGTGTTTGGATGCGGAACTCCTGCTTTACAGACGCTGGGGTCAGCAGGCACCGGCTGCTAGAAGCACGAGAGCGGCACTCAGCACGCGGCGCGGCGCGCGCGGCTCCCGTGCGGACGGAGCTCCGCCCGCAGCCCGTCCTGAAGCCGCGGCCCCGCTCCTCCGGGCCGGAAGCGGGCGCGCGGGGACAGGAGGAGGGCGGTGGGGGGAGCGCGCGCATGCGCAGAAGGAGGCTCCGGCCGCGCCCCGCCCCCGGCGCGGTGGGGGTCTGGCGCGCGCTCCCTGCCCGCGGCGCGAGGCCGGGCCTGGCGGCGGGGAGCGGCGCGAGGGAGAGGTGCGGCGGGAGGGTGTGAGGGCAGGCAGGCGTGCGGCGGACGGGCGGACGGTTGGAGTGAGAGGATGTGAAGATGGCGGAGCTGCAAATGCTGCTGGAGGAGGAGATCCCGGGGGGGCGCCGGGCCCTGTTCGACAGCTACACGAACCTGGAGCGGGTGGCCGAGTACTGCGAGACCAACTACATCCAGGTGCGGCGGGGCGGGGCGCCAACGGCCGCGCCTAACGGTCGCCGTCCGCGCGGCGCGGTGCTGAGGCGGCGGGCGGGCAGCGGAGCGTCACCCCCGCTCGGCGCTGCAGCGGGCCCGGGGCGCCTGAGGGCGGGGGAGCGGGCGCTGAGGGAGCGGGCCGGGCCGCCTCGTGCCCCTCGGCCGCGCGCGGCTGCTTACGGCGGTGAGGCGACACGACGAGCCGATGAGATACCTCTGTCCTGTACATTCGGCGTTTGCTCTCATTAGTGCACGGCACGGCGACACGCGCTCGGGTAGTGATTGTGTGGCCAAATGGAAAAGCGTCTGCCGAAACAAAACAGGACGGCAGTATCAGTAACGGCCGTGGGTCGTTCGGTTGTGGATTTGCGGTGTCGGTGCTGAGCGAGGTGCGAGGGCTCCCGGTGTTTGTGCCTTCCGTCCCTGAGAGCGCTTGTGTGGTGGCAAGGGGCGGGGGTGCGCGGGCCGTGCCTGGTGGGCGAGACGAGGGGGAAGAGTTGTGTGGTGTGGGGGAGCATTGGCGGTGCGCTGGGCAGGCTGCTGAGGGACCAACCGACCTCTAGTGAGAAATCTCTACGGATCTGGGGTCATTTACCAAACATAGGGATGCGATTAATAACGTTTCGTACGTTGAATTAGTGTGACTTACGCTCTTTAAGAGAAACGCAGTGAAGTATTTTCTTATAGTCATAAACTGACATACATGCATTTAAATTTGTGCTGTTTTAAAAACAAAGAAACGGATCTTTTTCTGGAAGAGGAGCCGTGAAAGGCAGAACTGGATAGGAAGAGGTGGATTTAGCTTGTTGTTTTGCTCTCCCCGTGACCTTTTTCTGTTCTCTTCTTGTAAACCAAGGATTATAAAATCTGTATTGAACAGCTCCACTTTTATTGTTTCAGTAAAAACTGCAGAGCAGGATTCCATGGTGTTTCATGCAGAGAATGAAAAGAGAGGGTTCTTCCCACAGCTGGCATACAGCCCGTAAGGGCAGCCTGAGCTGAGGGGAGCGGGGCGCAGCCAGGTGGTGAGGGAAAGCAGGGAGTGAGGCTTGGTTGGTCAGCCCGCTGGGTTCTGGCTGCTGTGCAGCACACCGCGGTTGTTGGCAATGTGTCCAAGCATCGCGGCAACACAGAGCTGTAAGAGGGAGGTGGGAATGGACAGCAGAAATTGTGTTGTGGTGCTGACTGTGAGGTGCGGTATGGGATCACAGATTGGAAAAATAAAGATTTTAAACAAGTGGGGAGCGGAGGATCGTAGCTAGGTGATGGGCTTTGGCCTTTGGAGTTGGCAGAGAGACTGCAAGGTGACGTTGTTGCAGAGGAGTCCAACTTGAGGAGATTCGGGATTTACTGACATGAGCTTCCTTGTAACAAATCTGATGGAGAACTCACCCCACATTCTCCGTGCCAGAACTGCGTAAACTCTTCACTGGGATAAATACCCAAAGCTGTTTTGTTTGTTTTCCTTCTGCAAGAGTAGAAATAGGTAAATGGATACAACTAACATCACTGGGGATTTTGCTTCCAATAATAGTGATTCCAAAAATCAATATACCCAATGAAGTGTAAATTATATTTTTTAAAAAAGCTTGGATTTGGTGAAGATGTGCATGTAAATGCTTGGTAAAGCGTGGGAGAGTAATCTTCCAGAAAGTCAGAAAATCTTCCAGCAGATCGACTAGTTCTACTGTAATCTTTTAATGTTCCATTGCTGACAGAAGGTTTTATCATGGATATTCTTGAGGTCTTCTGTCAGGGGCTCAGTGTATGACTGAGATCTGAGTTTGATCTGCTGGATGATGGGCAGCACAGCGATCAGGGCTTGCAGTAATTACGTTGGCCTGTATTTGTCAGTAGACAAGCCCAGTTGGTGCTTTGAGGTTATTTTATTGTCAGGTACATAAATTGTTGCAAAAAAGCAGAGGCGTTGGTCAATTTTGTAGAAAATTTGAAGTTCAGTGCCTTCAAGATAAAAGTGTTTTATCTCTGCCTCCATTAACAATGACATAGCAGCTTTGGAATAATGGAACAGGTAATCTCTTACATGTTGGGACTGGCAGGTCATAGAGAGCTGTGGTGGTTGCAACTCATTTGATTTCTACTTATGAAATGAAAAACCTTCCTTAAATATTGGCGGTTTATTATACAAATGGTGATTGATACTTAGAGAGCTCAGTTACTTTAGCAATGGAGAATGTTAAATGAATTGTTACGGTTCTCTCAAGTCTGCGATATAGCAGCATGTCAGGGCACATCAGCTTAACATTCTGTGATAAGTCATCGGGAAATATAGCAAATATGTAGTAAATAGAACTGCAGCAATGAAAGATGAAAAGCTACTCCTTGGGTTTAAAAAAAAATGCACCAAGCTTTTTCATTCAGTATTTTTTCAACAAGATTGTTCCTTCTAAATTTTCTCACGGGGGTAATTCCGTCTCCCAGCTCCCCAGGCAGCCAGCTGCCTTGTGGGGTGATGTATTTATCAACGGGCACTATTCAGAAATAGGAAAACAAATCGCAAGAAGAAACATGTAAAGAATGATTTTCACCTGCACAGTACGACAGTTAGTTCAGTGCCTTTCCTGTATTTTACTTTAAATAAGAATATTAGTACATATTTTTGGAAAGTTTTAAGTGTAAGTGCACAAATCAGACAGTTCGATCTGCTTCTGTTACTATCAAGTAACTTTGCTTACCAGGTAGCTCTTGTCATTACTGTAGAAATCACTGAGTTACTTCTCTGTTGTACTTCTTAAGGAGGGGGCTGATACGCACTTTTATTTAGGAGGAGATTTTTGTGGGATTTGGTAGTGTTAACCATAGGTTAAATTGTATACTGTGTGTGCAAGCCTTTGTGTACTAATGCTGCATTCTGATACCAAGTTCTCATCTAAACTGCAACAAAGTAGTTCTATAAAATCTGATTATTTGATTACTTTTTACTCTAAAAAGCACGTTTACGGTCTGCATTGATTTATGTGTCTTCTATGAAAAGCAGGAGTGACTTAACTGGACAGTGCACCGCGTTTGCTAGATTTTCATATTCCTGCATTATTTTTGATCAGGAATGTCATAAAGAAAGTTTCTGGTTATGATGATGCAAATAACAAATACCCTTTTAAGCACTGATGTGAACTTGCTTGTTTTATTACTGCTATAGCAGTGTAAGTTCCAGCACTGCGTTGGCCTTTCCACTTTCTTTGAGCTTGTTCTGAGCAAGTCTGTTTTGGGCTCCTCTCTAACTTGTTTCTAACGATCATAACTCTTAAAAATGAAATCAGTTTTTCACTTAATGCATTGCATAGAACTTTCTAGAGTAACTGAATGCCTGTGTCTGAACTCACTGTTTTGAAAGAGTCAGGAAGAATTCCTAGATGGATGCTTTTTGGCCAGCGGATGCCTAGCAGGACCAGATTCAGGGTGGGGGGAAGGCCTGAGAGCAAAGCAGCACGCAGAGCTGGGTGAAAAGCCATGCCTCACACCCTGCCCAGCTTCCAGAAGGTGCGTGTGCTGTATTCTCCAGATTCTTCAAACAGGATCTGCATTTCTTAGTCTTTCAAGATGATTATGCTTTGTCTTCTGGAGAGGAAGAGTGAACTTCCCTTTTCCCTCACTTCATGGCCGTCAGGTTGCTATGGGTATTGAGTCTTACACACAGAAATACCCTTTTCATGTTCGTGAGGGAAAGGCTGGGAAGAGTATTTTTATTCCTGTTCTGAAGTAGTCCATCCTTCTAGGTGTTAGAAGTACCTGCTTTCAGACCCTGCAGATAGCTTTATTTAAATAAACATCATGGTGAGAATTACCTGTTTCTCAGTAATTTTATTATAGTCCGTGGCTTGATCAGTTTCTTTGTTGTTTTCCATGTGCCTGTTAATTTTACCTGGTCCTGTTAAGCCAAACCAAGTCATTGTACCTTCGACAGCATCTTCCAGTGGGGTGAAGAAGGGAATGGAACATCCATTAGCACAGAAGTTGCAATTTCTGTAATTATGACAGCTTGAGTCCTGTAACAGGAAACTTCTGCTTCTGTGAACTTTCAATTCCTTGTATACTTATTAAAGTTCCAGAATGATCTTTGTGCTCTTTACTTGAGATACATACCACCTTAACAAAAGATAACTGTGCTGAAAGCATTAGAAGTAACAGAAGAGCACTGTTTATGTATCTTAGATTTGAATGTTCTTAAATAAAGTTGTGAGGCAGTAGTTTGGCACATACTGTACCTTCCTGGGTTGCAACTAGAGGAAATGGTTGCAGAAACTTCTACAGCACCTCTCTCTGCTCAGGGCCAATGGAGCACTTGCTGGTAGGTTGGTGAGTTTTGTGGGGTAATCAAAGCATAGGACCAATCCTCTGAGTTTCCCTCTCAGAGTCAGAGTAGCTGGTAAGGTTGGTGAAGGATTTCTCTCTACTTCCGTCTGCTCTAACTGCACTGTTTTGCCAGGAAAGCAAATTTAATTCATTTAATAGCGTCACAAGTTCAAACAGAAAGAGCAGAATTGATTTTTTATTGAGTGGTTGTGGTAATAGCATGAGCCATCTTATCAGTGGTAGCAGGAGTTATAACAGTAACACTGCATGTAGGCAAAGTGAAACTTATGAACACACAAGTTGCCATTAACAAGCAAGTCTTGTAACACCATTAGTTACAAGTTGCATGTTCAGAGTTCCCTCCTATAGCTTATTTTCTGATTGTAGTTATTGAATACCATTTAACAGGATTGAATAAGAGTTGTAATTCAGAGTAACAGAATCCTGCATCTTGATGTTAATGAGTTTGCTGACACTCATTTTCTACTCCTTGTGTTTGATCGGTGTTTGCAGCCGCTAATCTTTGTGGCTTAGCGCTGTAGCCTTTAAGGCAGGAAGTGGTGTACCACTGTGGTGATGTACAACAAGGCCTCCAGTCAGTACTTGAACAAACGAAATCTTACCCAGTTACATTCAGCAGATTATTTCATTGCAGAGGAAAATAGATGAGTTCTACCTGCCATGCTTTGTAACAAACATTCGGTAGAAAGTACATGCCAAACTCTCATAGCCTGTTTTACTGGTCTTTTTTTTCCACAGATGCTGTTTTCACCTTTAACTGTGCACCTGAAATTGACATATTAGTTAGTAACCAAAGTTCCGTAAATTTTGTTGAGTACCTTTGTCTTGTCCCTCCCTCCCCCCCCCAGAAAAATTGCTTCCAACAGGTTCTTGGTGATACTAGGGAAGGTATTTACAGGTAAATCAACAGTCCTGTACAGAAAGAAAAATAGAACTCACCCAGCTGGTGAAGGGGCCCTTTGGCTGTGCAGCACTCCTCCTCAGCAGCAGCCCAGATCCAAGAGATGCTCTCCCTTCAATGGCTGCCTCTTACATGAGCCCAGGGGGCTCCACCTGCATCCACCCCTTCTGGTCAGCTGGGGAGCACAGGTGCAAACAATCTGCCTGTGCTCCCTGGGCCAGCCGCACCCCTTCACCAGGTGTTCAATCACCACTTCAAGTCCTGCCCTAACCGTTCCCCTGCAGCTCTCATCTGGAATTTTCAGTTCTTGGACTACTTATGTTTTTGTAAAGCAAAGCTACACGTTGAGTAATGGAGCATGCAATGACAGAATACTGAATTTAGGTGTGCTTTCTCCTTTGCGGTTTCTCAGAGGTTAGTCTGGCAATTTTTTTCTTGAAGAGACTAAACTAATGTGTTCTTGTAAGTGAGTTTTGCCTGTTTTGGTAAGACATTTTAGTTTTCTGGTTTCTAAGTACAACTGACAAGTTCTATCAAATTTGCAGTGATACACCCTAAATGTAATTCTATATGTGTTTTCTTGTATCTTATTTTCTAGTAGGTGTTATTGTAATATCTACTCTTATTGATCTTTCAGTTTGAAAGCATGTGCTTGGTTTTTTTTGTACTACTGGCTTATTGTTACTATTGTGAAGGTGTTTTATATTCAATGAATTACAGGGTGAGGGATAGAAGTTAGGAGATTTGGGGCTTTGTTAGCCTGCGTGTCTTGGTCATGCACGTAGTCAAAGCTGTTCTTGTGAACTCTGTGGGAAGTCTTGGGAATAACTCTTGGGCTTTCTGTCTGGTTTTGAGCTGGCTGCTGGTTTACGGAGGTTGGTTTATGCTGTAGGTCATACCAGCTGTTCAAAACCGAAGATCAAACCGTGGCTATTAAGTTGCTGTTTCAGCAGATTTTAGGGAAGCCCGTGGTGGTTTTGTTTGAAGATGCTAATTTCAGTCTGCACGCCGTGATTATCAAAACGCTTTGAGTTTGTTCCTTTCAATTTTCAAACTGATATTTACATAAATACGTAAGCTTCAGAAGTCCTATTTCCTGTACTGTGAATTACTGTTCTTTTGTATCTGTATACCATCTGTCACATTATGAATTATGTTGAAAAAAGCAGTAAGCAAGCTGATGATCCTTTTTTTTTTTTTTTTTTTTAGATGTGTTTTTGGAAGTAAAGTGTTAGGCAACTTACTGGGAGGTTGATACGACTCGTTAGATGTTATGTTACTGGGTAGTATTCTCTGTTCTTTGTTTTGGTCGGTCTTTTTAGTGAAGTATTAGGATAAAGCTTGCAAAAATTTCGGTGAGGTTTTGTGTTTTGATATTAGTATAAATAGATTCACTGTATTCGGTGAAGAAGAAAGTGGTTTCAATTTGCATTTCAGAGTTGAAGAAATCTTTCTGTCCTAACTACCTAGAATGAAATAAATTTTGCTTCTGAGTGACTTAGGAGAGGGAAGTTTGGGAAATGTATTTACTTGCTTGTCAGTGTTGGATTCCAGGCTTCCCTGATGGGACCGAGGTTTGCAGCTGGCTGCCCCGGTCTGCCCAGCAGTGAGGGCGGATAGCAGTTCTCTCGTGGCTCAGGGCGCTGCCAGCTGGTGGTGGCTCTGCATTTCGTGCTGGGGGCAGGAATACTTAAAGGCATTCAGACCGGTTTATGAAGGCTTGCCCTAAGCTTGTCCAGTTCTGAAGTGTTGGGATTGAATAGGCTGCCTGCTGGACCATCCTCATGAAAACTGAGTAGTTGGGGCTGAACCTGTTAAATGAGAAAGGATTGTGACAGATGGAATGAGGGCTTGTCCTTCTGTACCAGCTGTGTGATAGAGCAATCTCAGTCTTCCTGAGATACTGAATTTGTATTCTCAAGTCAATTTCCAAAGAGAAAGTCTTAGTCTCTTTCCCAAACAGAGTGTGCAAAGCCATTTACTAGTGAGCAGCCTACTATTAATTCAAGGCACATTAGTGTGTTTTCATTTGGCTGAAGAACTTTTAAATATTGTGTTCACTGAATGTACAGTGCCAATTCTCTAAGTGACTTTGGAGTGTGTCCTTTCGATGCTGTGAGTCCGAGAGATAGTGGATATTGCCAACTTTGCAACTTGTGCTCATTTTTTAACTAGGTGGTAAGTTTGTATGTTAGTACGAGACGTGGAGCTTGTTTATAGAGAGGCGCACACAAGTGCTGCAGGTTGCAAAGGTTTGTCCTTTGCCTAAGCAGAAAAGCCATAGGCCTGCTGCATCTTGTGGGATAAGTATGTATGTTAGAGATCCCTAACTGAATAGCTCTCTTCAGTAAGTTAATGTACGTGTGTCTGTCTGGAGGATGAGTTGAGGGGGGACACGAGTTCAAAGTACTTAGCCAAAAAACCTGCTATGTAACGTATTACTAAAGATACCGTGCCATTATGGAAACTGTGCAGTCATTGTTGGTAGTTGTAAATGTATCGAAAAGGGGAAGTGGTTAAAACAAAACCCAGCCTCTTATCCCCCCCGCTGGTAGCAGCAAAAGAGGAGGCTGAGGTGGGTGACAGACATCAGAGATGTTGAAAAATATCTGTGTGAACAGCACCTGGAAAACAGGGCAGTTAATTCTGACGTATAATAAATTAAGGAATCTAATTATAATAAAATGCAAATAAGCTTGTGAAGAGTATGAATAACGTACACTGGTTTTCCGCTTCTTGAGTAAAGTACGGGCGTGCGGTTTGGTTTGGTAGGTAGAGCTGCTCAGCGTAACCTGTGGCATTACTGCGGTGGCTAAGGCTTGGTCTTTAATTCTGAAAAAATGGTTAGACATTTTAAATAATAAATAATAGATGAGAATAAAAGCAGTTTTATCTTTTGTTTTTGTATGTTTTTACTTCATATTTGTTCTGACTTTGTCCACAGTGGAGCTTTGTGCCCATTATATGAAGTGCTTTGCGCAGTCAGCTGTAATCTCTTTGTATCTGACGTGCATCTGTAAACAAACAAGTCTGGGTAACAGAAGGTAGAAAGTTATCTGTGGACTGTGTATCTCTGTAGCAGCTGTCTGGTGGTGGTAACAGTTACTTTAAACCATCTCCAACTTGCGGGCACTTCTCAAACCACTAAGAGACTTCATGGAGTGAGTTAATAGAACTGTTGTGATCTGCTTAGAATTTTAATATTGTGTATCTCTTACAGATATGTATATTATTTACATTGATTTTTAGTAGAACATTTTAGAGAGACCTTGAGAGGTTTGAGAGGTGCACCTGTGTGAACCTCATGAAGCCCATCTGTGGCATATTTTGAATACTGTCTTACTGTGGCATTTCTTGAGCGGATTTGACATCAGCTTTGGGCCTTCTTGGCATTACCCCGTGATAAATGCTATGTTAAATGAAACTCACACAGCTAAAATTCTGTAAACGACACCTGTCGTATAAGTTCTGTTGGAGATGGAAAGAAAAGATAGATGTGGGGTGTTAGCTGTGGAGATTGGAATGCGAGGAGTTGGTTTTTATTTCTGATAAATGCTTCGAGTCTTCTTCTGTGATGCCGTTCCATTCCTTACCTGCTTCCTCATGCACCAAATCACGACTTGCACAGCCATAACATGAGCAGTCCACATTTTGTTTTTGTTAAATCCAATTCTTTCGGCTTTAGGCAGTACAGCTCTTTCATATCCACATCTCATACTCTACCAACCTGGTAAGTACTGCATTTGTTTACAAACAAGGTGGAATGGAGTTTTTTTGGTTTTTTTTCCCCGCTAGCTTTCTGGACTGGATGTCATATGCACTTGAGGCTGTGTTTGAACACAGTCCTTAAAGGGTTGTTTTCATATGTTTCTTCTAGGGAATGTGGGGGGGGGGGGGGAAGAATGATATTTCCTGTGTTTTAGGGACAAGCTGTTGAGTAGGATGGTTGGAAAACAGGGAGTGTTACAGAAAATCAATTGTCAGTGTCAGGGAGGTGAAGAATTAGACCTTATGCAGTTGGCTGGGCATCCTGCAACATGAATAAGAGAATTGCTTGACTAAAAGCAGCTTGGAAATTCCTTCTCCTTCTGTGCCTCTTTCTGTCTGAGTCTCCCTGTCATTTTATAACACGCAACTCTTCATAGTTTCATTTATTGGTACAACTAGGTAGGTGTAGAGATGATTTTATTTAAACATATCTTGTCAAATTAAAAGGTCATTTGTGCAGCTCTTCAATTCAGCAGGATGTGGAGACAAGCTTTGTTTTACTGATGGTAGTAGAGCTTGCTGATTATACTGTTGTAACAAGCTATTTGGATAACTTGTAAACAAGTGAATTAACATCCAGAGAATGACAGAATGGGAAGCAGGAGAACCTTCTGTGAAGTAAAGAAGTCATTCAGCATTTGAAATGTTATCTCTTGTGTCGTTGCATCTACTTGCTGTTTCTGTTTTTGTACTAAGCGAAAGCTCAGAACTACCCAAACAGCACCGCTGGAACTGGATGAGTAAGCAAGTTTGAGGCTTTAATTAAGTCAGAACTATGGTGAACATAAAATCAAAGCTTGGGATTCTTCCTTACTGTAGCAAAACTGCTAAGAGAAATCTTGTGTTCTTTTGCTAACTGGCAGCGTCACTTACTGTTTGAAGTTATAGAAATGAAAGATTATGGGGTACCACGTAGTGCTGCAATTTAATGATGTTAACTAGTAACTACATTAAAATACAGTGAAAAGAGCCTCATGGTTTCATATCTTCTAAACCAAGGCATTGCTGGACGATCAGTATCAGTGATGAACAAACTAGCAGTGATGCAGTGGACTCCTATGGCTTGGTATTTGAGTGTGGCTTCTTACTTTAGTGGGTTGGCTTTGGCAAACCGCTGTGCGCAGCTGGGCTGTGCTCCTGCCTGCCACGTGGTCCTTCACTTTGGCATGCAGGGCATCTGTTCTGCTGTCTCAGAAGCGGCAGCTCATTCTGCGGAGGTTTCTGCTGGGCTGCCTTTGCAGTGCTGTGAGTCACAGAATGAAAGGTGTTGAGGGTGAAGACAGTGCGTTTTCCTTAAGCCCACATTCATTCAAGCAGAGAGCAGTCCTGCAGGAAAAAGATGCTGGTGGCTACATAAATGCCTGTTTTGTGTTATTGTGCTTCTGTGTTAGACTTCCAACAGGTTGTTTCTTTACCCCTTCAGAGGTGCCAGAGCGCTCTAGCTTTTGCCGTTTGCCCCCTTCCTTTTGGTGACTGTTGTTTCCTTAGCTCTACCAAAGATATGGAACCATTTGCATGGGTTTAATACAAATATATAAATCTAAGTTGGTAGCGCTTCTGAATGCAGTCCTCACGGTGGTTTACCATACTTAATTTGTTCGGCTAACTCATGAGTCAGAGACAGCTCTCCTTGTCTTTGAGCCGTGTGGGAGGAAAGTAGGCGTATATGCTTGTAAGTTGCAGGTGTGCTGAGGTACAGATCAAGCAAGCTTGCTTCGAGACTGCACGTAATCCTTAGCAATGTGTTTTATGGCTGAGATCTCGCTGTTGTGAGTTCCCTGAATGCATAAAAATATCTGATATTGCTGCTGTGATTGGATATGATGAAATTTGGCCTGTATGGGCAAAAAGATAATAGTTCTTATCTGTAGGATTAATGCTGTTCTTTTACTGAGGTATTTGTGACCTGATTTAGAGGGTACAGTGGGAAGGAGTTGTTTTCCTTTATTTGAGGCAACCATAATCTGTATTTGACTCTTCTTTGAAAATTGAATGTAAAAAGTATTGATTTTTTGGGAATATTGCATCTGAAAGAATTCATGAGTAGGAACTTTGTTAGGTGAAGATAATAATGGGCTCATTTATTTCATGGAAATTCTGAGCTGAAGTTTTATTGGACTAAGGATGTGGCTGTCATGGGGGAAAAATAGCTGTACGTTTTTAGCTTCTGCTGAGATGCGTGTGACAGATGGTGTCTCATCTGCCCAGTATGAATTCTTTCTGCTGTATAAATATTGATTGGAGGAGGGGAAAAAAAAAAGGTGTTCCATAGCTTTGAAACATGTATCTTTGTTGGTACAAGAATGACTAGGGGATATTTGTACAGGGCTTGGGCAGAACAGCACTGGTACGTGCAGAAATCACTATCTGAACAAGTCTAAAAGGCCTTGTGAAAGTCTGTCTCTTTAGTAGACAAAGAAAAGAAAAAGAAATGTTTTGGGGAAATAAAGTAAACATGGTCCCTGCAATAGCATTTGTGGTTTAGAAGGAAAATTCTTTAGTGGAAGTGGTGTCTAGAATGTGCTCAGTCGGTTTGCAGAGAGATGGTCAGCTGCTCATCTTTGGGCAGTGCAGGGCTTTATGTTGCGTTCAGAGAGGTTTGGTGATAACCAGCTTCTTTGGTGACAGACGTGGTAGAAGTTCAGAGCCTTGTGCTGATCCTAGATAGCTTGACTGCCTGATTCTTTGTAAGGTATATCTTGGCATTTGGTACATAATCCACATACTTGGGGTACATGAGTAAGACCAGCCATGTAGAATTCATAGGACTTCCACTGAAGTGTCTGTTTCTGTTATTTTGACCATCAGTGAATGCCAGTGCTGTGGTTTTCTTGAGAGCTTTTTTGATGTTGCTGTTATGTTACGTTTTCCTTTGAATACAGAGTTGAATTTGTACCTTGGGTCTGTCACGTGCATCTTACAGCATAGAATTGCTATCAGTTATTATCACTTAGGTACAAATAACAACAGCTTTTGGAGATCTGCTCCAGATAGGTTTTCTTCTGTAAGCAATGGAGTAGCAAACCTGTGCCAATAAAAGTACTCAGTTCCAAAGCATCTCCTCCTGAAAAGCACTCGCATGAAGTCAGTTGTTTTGTTGGTCTAAGTCTGTCCTTTTTTCCTTTCATAGGGATCACTGAAATCCTTCTGATGGAAAAGAGATCATGTATTGACCTGATTTTTGTTTTCTTTTATAGAAATTGTGAGGTTTTGGTAAAAGTAAATTTGGCTAATGCATTTTATCTTCAAATGAGTTTGAGTTTTGTGTGCTCAAACATAGGAAAAATAGGTGTGTGGGGATCAAGCATTTCTGAATGTCGTAAACGCTGAATAACTACTAATAAATTGGCAGCAGTCGTATTAAAAATTCATCATCTGAAATCCTTGGTATTATTCTGAATGAACTTCCAGAAGAGTATAAACCCTTCAGGCTCACCCTACTCGATGTTCTGAACCACGGCCCTTTGTAGCTGAGCAAGAAGCCCCTTGCTGCTGCTAGGTTTACATCTCTCGAGATCTGGCTTTTCTTTAGCAGAGAAAAAATTCTTGATGTTGCTAGAGAGAAATTCTGAAATGACTCCGTGACCTGCGAGAGAATCTTCGTGTTTTCCAGTCTGGGAAATGTAAAGGTTACTGTATGTGGAGAATAGTTGCCCAGTACTGCAGTGTGACGCTTGTTAATTCCTAAAGGAAGAAATGGTGTCTAATTTGCAAATGGAGCTAGTATTTAAATTGTGTGGAGACGGCTGCATTACGGGTATACTCTAATATGGCAGTTTAGATGCTCATTCTTTGATGCATGTAAAAGGTCCTTACGCTGCACTGAAAAATGGAGTTACTGCTGGCATAAAACAATCTCTGGACAAGAGGCACTGTAATTAGTGTGAAAGTAGGTCATGCTTAGGAAAATCTGTGTAAAATACAGATCTCAGTGGAAATAATTACAGAAAACTTGATGCTGCGGTGTGAAGTTATATGCTGCAGGTTGAATGTAGTGTCTCGGCTTGCTGTTCTGGAGCTACGTAGTAACTGAGAGAAGGCTTACTTCTAATTATGGAGCACGTGGACCAAAGCTGCTGGTTAAATTCAGGGGAAAAAAGAGAAGAGCAGCTAGTTATAGTGCCTGCAAAAAAGAGGGGTTGTTTGTTTGTTTCCTGCTTCTTTTCCGAGATTCTGGAATTGTAGAAGCATAGCAAAACTTGAGTCTGGTTGAAATGGGAACTCTCCTGCGATTTTCTGCGCTGGCTTCTTTCTGTGTGTGTGTTGATAATTGTTACAAACACAACGAAGGAATTTGGAAAAATGCTTATTTCTAGGAATCTACCCTTGGGTGTTAAGCTGGGGCTCCTCTCTTGCAGAGATGATTTAGTTTATCAGTTGCTCACTCAAGGGCTGCAGAACAGAGATGCAGAGCTTGATCCCTCTGCAAAAGGGACTTGAATCCCACTCTCACTCTGCCAATATTGTGTTTTTTCCAGTGCTATGGTAACAGGAGCAAAAGGTTATAAAAACATTCCCTGCCAGAAAAGTGAGCAGATACAGCTCTGGGGGCACGCAGGGAACAAATCTGTTGAATAGGAAGGAACTGCTTTTGTTCAGCACTTTTTAGAGTGAACTTTTACTGACTTTGTGCTGCTTCTTTTTGTTGAGGCTGGTAGTTAGTTTAGTTAGCTGTGATGCTTGGCTCCTTGATGGCTGGCTGTCACTGAATGTCACTGCCACCTGCGGCAGAGCGGTAGTGCAACAGAGATTGGCTCTAAGCAGGTGGCTGTGGGCATCATAGGCAAGTTGTTTGGCCTGTGTGCTGCTTCTGCTCCCAGTCTGGCAAACCCTTCCTGTGGAGGCAAGGGAAAAGGCCTGCTAGTTGTGTGCGCTGCTGTGATTTTTCAGTTGGACAACAGTGTATTTCTGTCTGGTCATGTAATGAGGTACAGGTGTGCATTTTCAGTCATAAGGCTCTGGCACACATAACAGTGTAGCATTGGAGGAGATGGGGACTTCAGCCTTTGGATAGTTCTGCAGTAAGCAGTAGAGGCTTTCCATCATTTTAAGACAGAGGGGATTGGGGAACTTTTTGTAGGTGGATGTAGGGAAGCCTCTTGATTTCTCAGTTCTCCTATTTGTGTTCAGCTGCAGTTCTCCGAGGCTCTGGTAGTCCAAGCATACATCTTTGGGTGCTGCCAGTGCCTCTGCTGCCTTAGAGAGGAGTGTTGTATGTTGTTACTGTTGTGTGAAGGTTTCTTATTTTGATTTCTACTTTATTTTGAGAAGTTTTTTGTTGTTGTTGTTCTGTCAGCTTATGTATCTGATAAATTTATTCTTTTCTCTATGTCCAGATCAGTAGCAGCTTTAAAAAGTACCAAGTAGCCATTTCAAATTATTTTCAAGCTTAGAGTTAAACCTTTCCACAACGATCAGTTGTGTAATCCAAGCACAGTTATTTACTGGAAATGGAAGAGCGCTCACACAGATTCTGGCTCATGGTTAGTTTAAGCCCTGTCTTTCCAAAATGGCAAACTCCAGTCACTGCTTTATTTCTCTTATGGCACTTTTTAGCCACAGACACAAAGGTGGTTAATTTAAAATATGATAACTTCTACACTGAAAACATTATGGGGCATGTTAATGTGAGGAGGAAGAAGGTAGGGACCTGTGTTCCTGGCTTGGCCGTGTGAGCAGTTGTGAGCTGATTTCTTGTGAGCAGGCAGCAGCGGTTTCCAGCAGCCTGCTCCTGGGGCTGCTTTACATCTTTTACTGTGCCCGTACACGTGGCACTCTGCAGCACAGCTCGATGGCAGCTGGATGTAAGCTGTCATAACCGACGTGGTTGTCATCTCCACCTGCCTCTTTTTTGGGATCTGCTGGCTGAATAGTGTGTATATCTTACCCTTATATGCTGCAATTACACTCTGGCAATTACAAGCTGTCCTGCCATCTGACTAATTACATAGGCTGTAAAGTATGATGGTGGATGACGTGGCTGTGTCCTACTTAGCTTTTCTTGCTATGAGATTGTAATGTCTGGCAGTGGACACTTGGAAGCAGAACTTGCTTCTACTGCCACAACCCTCTGCTTGTGATTAAAAATTAAAGCTGTTAGTTGACCTCAGTCATCGCAGTGTACTGAACCGATGTCAGAATTCAATGTTGACTGGAGAAAAACTGGCAAAGGTGGGAAATAACTGAAATGTTACATAAACCCTTATGTACTGGATAAGGTTTTGGGAACCTGAAATAGACATCCTTTCTTAGGAATGGTTGATTTTTGTCAGATTTCTTTAGAGAGGGGAAAAAAACCTGCTTCGCTGATAGTGCTAAGAAAATGGTATGAATAACGTTTTCTGTGCAGTGGAGTGCGATTGTGGTCTGACTAGTTTGTTCCAAATTCTGAAGGACACTTTGATTCTGAAAAGTGATCTTTGCAAATATTGCAGTGATGTCTTTATCAAGTAGCTGTAAAGTCAAGTTTGAGCTGAATTGAATTAATCAGTGATTCTTACCTGTACACTCATTGAAAATTAAAGCTTCCTCAGTGAGTGAACAGCTGTAGGACAGCAGGTGTGTGAAGCAGAGGTAAGCTTACAGAGCTTTGCTCTTTTTTTGAGGATCTTCACTCAGCACATCTGTGTTGGAGTAATCTCTGATGGCGACAAATATGATGAGCTTGTACTGATATTAAAGCTGAAATTGGCCTTGTATTTGGAACTCTGATAAGTACGTTGCCGTATGAAGTAGAAAATTATCCACTTCTCTCAGCTGTGTTATTGCTGAAGAGCTAACAGAGTAAGAGGAAGGATCCACTGATGAACAAAAACAGCAGTGGCAACTTTAAATACACATGGAGAATAGGTTTCTGTTGTTGCTGTTGCTTCTCAAGGAAGAGCTACATTTGATGCTGTAAAGCAGTTATGAGTTACTATTAATATAACTTAATATTAACTGTATTTCAGATGCAGATGCATTTGGATGCTAGCATGCTGTTCAATTTCTAGAGATAAGTCGTTTTAAACTATATTATTTATGTGTTGAACGACCTTTGTTATAACCTTGTCCCCTAGATTCATAGGAATGCAGCATACTGAGGTTGTTTGTTGGTTTGTTTGGCACAAACAGGGCTTTGGCTCTGCTTTCAAAGAATAGGAAGTCGCGAGTTTTGATGGGAGCAGGACATTTGCATGTGAAAAGCTTGCTTGTGACTGGGAAAATAAATTCTAAATTTGATCCCGGTGTCATTTAAGGGAAGCAGAGGACATTTATTGCTGTGGTGCTGGCGGCATAGAAACAGCGGTGTAAGTGGTTAGATGTCAGGGAAGCTGTGCTTGTTTGCGGCTGTCGTTTGTTACCTTTCTCTCCTGGATGCGGCAGACTGATAGTCTTGTCAGAAGTTTCAAACCGGTGGCTTAGTTTTGCTCTTCCTGGCAGCCTTGAATGCAGTACATAATTTAAAACCTGTTGTCTCATTTCAGGGGCTAGTTAGGATTGGTGTATCATTTCTTCCTAGCTACTAATCAAACCTACGTCTTGGGGCTTAGCACGGAAGTAAAAATAACAAATGATTCAACTGCGATAGAACCGGAAGATTTTATCGTAATGAGAATGACCTGATACTGACTGCCACAGCTTTCTGATCCTAACTTTTCAGCTAGTTGAAACTCAGAAAGTCACGTTTTTGATCAAGAAATTCTAATAACGTTTAGCGTATTATTAAACATTTCAGTAATCTGAAAAACAGAGCAGCTCGATGTCAGAGACTTTGTGAACGTATAAATAGTGAATTTCTCAGCTGGAGCACTTTTTATTAGTGTTCAGATCAGTTACACTAAATTATCATCATTTAACTATGAAAATGGAAATAACCTTGTTTATATTTATAATCACATCAGTGGAATGACCTTGCATTTGGAAATGGCTTTTCTTTTTTCAACGCTGCATCTATCGCTTCCCTTCCGAATGCTGTTTGAATGCTAAAATCTAACGGTGGGTTTTATTATATTCTTAATTATAAAAGCGGTAGCTACGGTAATTGCTAGGTTTAGCCTAAATGCCAAAGTTCCTTATACAGCCTTCTGATGTACTTGATGTACTTTAGATTACTGTGTGATCTCAGATCAAAAGGTAATACGTTTGATTAGATTTAGAATATTCCAAATTCACAGTGCACTGGCAGTGCTTTTGTGGAAGTGGATGCATTAGGAAGAGCTTCCCATTTGCTTATGTTTCTTGACACTTGCTTGATTCACGGGGTGTACAGTACGTGTAAATGAGCAAGGCGGCTACCACCTTGTTTCTAAAATAAACATGTAAATGAGCAGACTCTTTTCTTTGCTAAAATAACGGTAACAGCGATATTTAATATAAATGAGTAAATATGTAGAGAAAAATGTGTACGTGTAGAGATGAATAATCCAGAGATTATAGGATTACAATTGACAGAAAGGAAAGAACTTCCCCCAGCTCCAAGTACTTTGGCATTCTGGAAAATAGGTGGACTGGATTTCCTTCTGTGTTCGCTGTACTAATAGAATGTAAAGTTCCTCCAGCACATCTGAAAGGGAGATACTGAAGTTTTCTATTTGTTCTACGTTATTAATTTTTTTTCAAGAGTTTTGGAAGATCTTATTTCTTTCTGTCTATTTTGCCTCTTCTACTTTTTCATACCTGTTTCACCGTACTGACCAACTACTTACAGATCGTGAGATACGTGCATTTCCTGTAGGAAATAGGCAGGTCTAGTAATGAAGGGGTAAGGGATATTCTTTATCAAGTATGTGTTAATTGAGGTAGTTTGTTTAAAACAAAGCTGTTGTATTTTTCACTGCAGTTACATAACTTTTTGGCATGGTTATTATTGGATTAACGATGCTCAGTTTTCTCCTCTGTCATTTTGTCTCACTTACCGAAAGTCCTTGGAAAGCACTTAGATAGACTAAGCAAATACCATCTGGGCAGTTGAATAAATGTGTGTAGAAGAGTTAATTGCGTATACGGCACGTTTTGTTCTGAATAACAAGAGCTTATGTCCTGCAGCTTTTGTTTTTGGGGCTTCTTGAAGCTGATGCAACCTAGAGAGAAACCTGAGGGGTTTTGCGTGCTGGTCATAGACAAGTGCTCCTTTTCGGTTTTAATCAAAGGAAACCACAGCTGTCATACTGATGAAATGAAACGTCTTCTCATTCTTAACATGCCACTGTTATGTTTTTATCCCATGTATGAAGCATGAATTTTCTTTCACTAGCCAGTCTTATTTGGAATGATATCAAGGGACGCTGTGTGTATTGGAGAAGTGATTATTAGGTTGTGGGTGCACTTCACTGTAGTTAGTCCCATATTACAATACAGAACCTGAGCTTCCATTTTGACACTGAAATATTGCTGCGTAGAGCGTTATACCCTGAAGAACTGATTTAAGTATGAATAAAGATCTTTTTTTTTCAGGATGAAATTGCTGTCAGAACTCTTGCATGTTTCTTATATTTAGGCTGGTTGAAGATGACGGCAAGCTCAGGGAAGAAGAAAGACGGAGAGAGTCTCCCCAGCCTTAATTTCAGAATAAAAAAGTATTAAGCTCAGAAGAAAAAGTTGAAAAAATTTGTCACATTGATATTAAAGGCAACAACTCGTGTTCTAAGAATTGAACACAGATTATCAACTCACAGGCCTAAGATTTTGGGCTCTAATAACAGAATCTGTGGTGTAAGTTTGTTAGCCAAGCTGAAAATTTTGGACTCCCAAGCTGATGATGGCTGCTGGTTGGATAACCACAAATGTTCAGAACTGGATGAGAAAAGACAGCTGCAATGGCCAATTAAGCTACCCATGTCTTTTAGAACTTCTTGTGATACACCGTTTTCAGACTTCTCTTAATCAGCTCTTTCCAACTTACAGGAACTGTAATTTTCTTTTTTAATATGTTGCTGTCTTTCTACATTTTCTCATAGTAGCATTTCTTGTTTTATCTAGTTAGGTTGATAATGAGTAAATCTTACTATAGTGCTCATGTTGCCTCCATCGTTAGTTTCCTTCTAGTATTTCTTTCTGCAATAGAAGCTGCCTTTATGCACAGAACCATTCATGTTCTTGCAGTAGCCTAGTGGGTTTCATCACTGCTCTGGCTGATCCCACTTTGGGCTGAGAGGATGCAGTGAATTCTCAGGTGTTTTCTAGTCTTCCTTTCTTGAGGTCTGTATGCATTTAGACTTTCCTTTTGCATTACTTTCATATAGCTTAATTGTATTGACATTTTTTAATACCATACAGCATATTTTTGTCTCACCTGCCTCACACTTTCTGTTCAACATTACTTTTTTCTTCTTTGCAATTGTTATCATATTGCTTCCATAGCACTAATGTTTGTATTTCCATAGGCAGGAAAAAGGCCACGGAGAGGTTTAATTCCTGAAGGAAAAGGATATCTTGTATAGTCAGCAGTCCAGGCCATTTCGTGTTCAAATCTGCTAATGTCATTCTGCTCTGTAAATGGAAATTTCAGAGTGGCTCAAAAAAGCGATGCATAAGGCACTGCATCCTGCAGTCAAAAATGGTCAGCTTTGCACTTGCTGCTGGTTGAATTTCACATCCTTTCTACTGCTAGCAGTTTGAATTGTGCACTCTGGTATAAAAAAAAAAAGAAAAAGAAAGAAGTATTTTCAGGTGGAGATTTGTATTGTCATTCCTGAATTGTGTTAGGCTTAGTTTGGACTCGCATATTGAAGTGGTAACTATTAATAACTTTTTCCAAGCATGTACTGTTGCACCTTTGCTGACTGAATTTGTAGTCTAGGTTGTAGCTCTAAGGCAATCCATCTCATGTAATATATCAAGCTTGAAATTTTGTTTTGTTTTTTAAGGAAGCCAAGCAGTATATTGGTAGTGGGTGCTTCCTACAAGCTGGAAACTTTTTCCAGGGATTGCTGGGCAGAGTGTTATGGCTGGGGCCTTGGTACTGGGTCCTGCTCCTGCTGCAGCGGGGCCAGCTGCTCCTGCCGGCAGCTGGCACATCCTCCTTGGAGAGCTCTGTGCTGAGGGAAAGTGAAGCTCTCAGGGCTGAGAACTGGAGGGAGGCATGCTGTGCTGTGGCTCCGTGGAGGCTGCCTGGTGTGGGCTTTGTGGGGGGGAAAAATGCCTCCAGGGTGGATGCTGAGCAGCTGCATGCAGATTGGTGATGGCACAGAAAACATCGATGATCCAGAGGTGCTATCTTCTGAAGGCTGTATCTCCTGAATGTCCAGCTGTGATACTCAGATATCTTCTTAGCATTGCTTGAGAGGTGAAGCTGGAAGTTTGAAGAAAGTTCAAACTTTGTGTCGGAGAACGGGGGTCTCTGCATAATGGCATGCAGGGCAAATCATATTTGTTCAGGTTAGCAGCCAAACGCCCAAACTTGGCCTCTCAATCAGAAGGGATTTTGTGCATATAATGGATCCAGATGTATTTGTAGATTTTCTTCTGATAAACCAGTTCCTAGTTGAAAGAGTGTAAATGGAAGTGACTTGAATTTGGATTTATATTTGTACCTCTTGAAGCAGTAAAACCGTGGCAGAGGCTCATAATTTCTAAAATGATAGATTGCTTTCCTTTTGTTCTCAAACACTTTGGCTATTAATGAAGCAAATTGTGCTTGCTGGCTTCTACTCAGCTATTCTGGATGTAGAGTGTACTAATGTAAATCAGCAGTTTCTGCTTCTATAAATAGGCTTCAGTAGCAGCTGCAGAGCAAAATTGACAAGCTTCTGGTCATTTTTATTATTGCCATCCAGAAGTTGTTTGAATAGCTGTGAAAATGTCCTGTGGTGTGTGTGCTTGCTGTTGTGGTATTTGTAGGCCGAGCTGAGGTTACGAGTGGGAAGGGAGCGCATTTAGATGCCAGCAGTGTGAGAGTTGATGCAGAGAGTTCTGTATTCCCCTGTTTGGGAGTCCCTAAGCTAAGTTTTGATTTAGCTCTTTTACATAAAATATATGTTACCCAGATGGCTGAAAGTCAGCAATTCTCACGTGGGGTTTGGAGTCTGTACTTCTAAGTATTAAGTATTTTGGAGTGCTTTTAAAATTGTTTACGAAAGTGTGATATAAGAAATTGCACTTTAAAATATTAAAATGTTCCTAGAAAAGATCAGCATGTTGTATACTATCCTAATTCCTTTTATAAAATACTGAAACTGTTAAAATACAAAGTTAATGTCTTTTGTGTAGTGGAAAAAAATGTAAAGGAGGAAAAATGGTAACTTTTATGTGCAGTTAGTTTGAATTCTGTAATTCAGTGTCCTTTAAAGACAGGCAAACTGAGTTAATTCCATGAATCTTTGTGTGAGAGACTTACTGAATAAACCTTTTATTTCTGCTTTCAGTCAGCAGATAAGCAGCGAGCCCTAGAAGAAACCAAAGCCTACACAACCCAGTCGTTAGCAAGCGTAGCCTATCTGATCAACACTTTGGCCAACAATGTTCTCCAAATGCTGGATATCCAGGCATCCCAACTTCGACGCATGGAATCTTCTATCAACCATATTTCACAAGTGAGACTCTTTTTCTGATCTTTGTTGTTGTCGTTCTCTGTTCTTGAAATTATACAGCAAGTAAAACTCTCAGTGTGCAACTTACCTGACATTTTGTGAGTAAGAAAAATGGTTAGATTTAAAACAGAGGGATGCATTTCTCCTAGTACTAAATCTAGGAATGGGTGTCTGCGTGATTTTTATGTTTGTAGTACTGTCAATATTTTACATAGGATAAGAGATTAAGTGTAGCCGAGGCCAGTTTATTGTTTGGAGATGGGTTTGTTTTGTGTATGAAGTGAAAAGCACAGGTAAACAGCTAATGGAAAATTCAGAAAATTATGTTAAGGGATGGATGAACCTTTCCAGCTCTTATTTGTGACTTCCTGTATGCGGTATTGAATAGCTACAGGTTCTTAAAATAAAAAAAAAAAAAAAAAGTGAAATAGATGGTGGAAAGCAATACTTGTCATCTTTTCCCTTTACCTGTTGCTGTCGTACTAGTGGCATCTGATGGCAAAAGCACGTGTGGCTTTTCTTAATTTGTAATGAAGTAAACAGATGGCAAAGTTAACATCCCAGGTTTGTATATGGCTACAAAACACCTGTCGTTGCAGTTTTACTGCAATAACATGGCTTACTGTTACTAAGAAGCCATGTATGACCACCACACTGATGAGAGAGTTTTGATGACAAGAATAAGCTGAGAAGGAATTACAGGTTTGTTGGAAGATAACATGCCCATGATGGATTAAAAAGAGTAAGAAAGAGTAATGATACAGTTTGTTTTTCTACTACTGTGGAGTTACTTGGTTTCCTTACTGAACTGTAAAAAACACCCCACAGATGAGTAAAGTGTATTTTTATCAGTAGGTCAATGAGAGTGTATGGATGCAATCTATTTATTATTAAGAAAATGTTGTAGCTGGCTGCCATGTTCCCTTATGGTTACCTTTTCTCCACCAGAGATTCATCTTCTCTCTTGCGGATGATCACTCTTATAGTTCTCCAAAAGTTGAAACTTGCTTGTGCTGAAAGGGTTGCTAAACTGGTGGAGAACTAGACCAGTAACCTTTTGTGATATCTTAATGAGCTGAATTGATTTACCGAGGGGTCAGATGAATTCCAAGCAGGTGCAAAGAAGGGGGCAGCCTGAATTTTCCCTTCTGGTGGTGGTACAATACTTGATGGCCTCAGCCATCTCATGTGGCTGCATCTTTAGAAGAAAGCTGAGAAGTTTGATTTCTTCTGATGCATACTTCTTGCTAATCCATAGACAACTCAGTTCAATTTTTTTTTTTTTTTTTTTTTTTTTTTTACCCCAGAAAATGTCACAAGTTACTCTGCATGCATGTGTATGTATATGGGCTATGTATCCATGTCTGTCTATGCTGTGTATTTCTATTTGGATGTCAGGAGGAAGCTCTTTACAGAGAGAGTGGTGAGGTGCTGGCACAGGCTGCCCAGAGGCTGTGGATGCTCCATCCCTGGAGGTGTTCAAGACCAGGTTGGACGGGGCCCTGGGCAGCCTGGTCTAGTACCAGATCTGGAGGTTGGTGGCCCTGCCTATGGCAGGGGGGTTGGAACTTGGTGATCCTTGGGGTCCCTTCCAACCCAAGCCATTCTGCGATTTGGATGTGTGTATATACTTCTCTGTGTGTATATGTGTGCGTGTGGTGGGTGTGCCTGTGTGTATGTATACAGCTCTTAAGAGGATAGTGCCAGCTGACAGGTATTTTGGCTGTTTGAGAGCCTAGCATGGAATACAGAATAAAACTACTTGAACTCAGGTCTCACTGGATTTTCTGTTTTATAGATATGTGAAGTACATTTGTCACACAGTTTTCTGTAAAGCAATTCTGGGGAAAGGTTCATGGCATTTTTAACTCTTTCCTTCTGAGAACCGGGATTTTATGCAGGTTGAGATGTTAGATCGCGTTGTTTTCGTCTCTTGTACGGAATGGATGGTTACTAAAAATGGAACGCCAAGTACTTGTTAGCTGGTACTAGTCATTTTTAACAGCTGAGCCTCACAGGCTGCATCTGTACAACAAAGCAAAATTAAAATTTTCTGACTTTTTTTTTAATATCTCTGTAGAATTGAAAACAGAAGGTTGTTTTGTTGCCCTTTTTGCTTGTTTACTGTATTATCCATATATAGGATGCTCCCCAAATCTTCATGGAAGAAGTGATGTCAGAACAACAGACACTTATATGAAGTGTGCTGGTCCTAGGAACTTAAGACTAAGTTGTACTTAATGCCCTCAGAAATGGGTCCATCCGACAATACTGATGTTGTTATATTCTCTCTTAATTTCAGTAGTTACTTTTCTTTAGAAAATTGATTTTTGTCACAGTTGCTATGTAATAAATAGTTTCAGTTCAGTAACTCTGACTGTACTTCTCCTGGAATAACTCAAACCTGTGGAAGATTTCTTCCATCTTTTTTTGTTGTTGTTTGTTTGTCAAGTGACATTAAATGCTTCATGGTATAATAACACCTCATGGCCAAATGATCATTTCTCTCTGACTTGAAATGATGTCAGTAACGTAGAACAGATTGGTAACTACCATCTGCTCACATTTGGCAGAGCATTACTGCACTAATACTTTGGTCAGTACACAGTGATATTTAAATTTAGAAAACACTAGTTCAAGTTATGATATCTAGTTGTGTAGCCCTGCTTTTGATTCTCATTCAAAATCCCACATGTTCTCCAAAGAGAGGAGCAAAACTGTTTGGGCTATAGTAAAAAATCTTTTTCAAAAGTGCTTGTTTTGCTTAAATGCAGCTCCAACTCAGAGTCATGATAACTTCAGAAGATAAAGGATTCTAGTTCTCTGTTTATACACAGAATGCAAATTTATGTCACTTTCTGTATTCCCTTCTAAATGTCAACTTAATCAAAGAACTGAAATGGAAACTGATGACCATTTGTGGGTGTTCAAATTGCATATAGGTCCTCAATAAGGAAATAATTTTAATGAAAGTGGTTAAATCCTGTTAGTCTAAAACTTAGATTACTTTGTTTTGGTCTGAAGGCTGACGAATGTATCTGTTCGTACTTGCTTTCTTGATCTTTGTCCAGTAATAGATAATATGCATTGTTTTATATTTGAATAATTTCAATCCTAAATACAGATGGTCTGTATAAATATTGATACTTGTTAGAAAAATTCTGTTTGAATTTTTTCGAGTTAGCAGATGCTGTGAAATGTTCATTATCTCCAAATTCTTTAAGGTGATTTTGCTGATTTTCAGGTTTTACTATTTGTATGATGAAAAATATTTGGTCAGATTTGGTTATAAAATGCCCTTAGTGAGAAAGTTGAGCTTTAGAACTATTCTCTGCTGGTAATTATATAAACAAGTGTTCTGTCACAAAGAGTTCAAATATAGTAAGAGTGATGAGTTGTCTCCAGTGGTGCTGTAGGATGGAGAAACCTGCTTCATCCTCTTCCTATGGAATTTGTCTCCCATGGTGCTGCCAATCACGAGCAGTGAATGGATCACAGGCTGAACTCTTCGGTAGTCAGCACATGATGCCTGGTTGAACTGCAGCAGTGTGCGTTAGCCGGGTGGTCTCTGCATGGAAGTTCCCTTGGACCTTCCACTGAGCTGTCAGTGAAGGCTGGTAACTGTTTTCTTGTGTCTTTTTCTTGTGAATTATATGAATAGCCAGACATTCTAAAAATGGCAAATTTTAAGGATAGCCAGGCTTTTCTGAAAATAGCAATGCAAGTCTGATTTTGCACGGTAGGTATTACCAGTTAATTGGGTAGGTAGCTCTTCAGCCCCTTAGTATCATTATGACCTCTTACTGTACAGAATACGTGTAACTTACATTGAAGCAACAAAGGTGTCACATTTCTGATGTCAGTTATACATTTTAAAGTAATAGTCCAGTTTTCAAGCTAATTTGAAATAAGATAGTATATCTTACTTTAAACTAAAAAAATCCCACCAAACAATTTAGCATCACTGTGCTTAAGCAGCCTTTTCTCCTAAGATGTTTTTGAAGTGAATTATAAAAGCCCAAACAGAGCGACACTAAATTGATAATTGAAAATTAGAATGTTTTGAGTAGAGGAAGAATTGAAGGCTGAGGAGACGTTTGTTTCTGAAATTTGACAGCAGATTGGGCTTCCAAAGTGCCAGCTTAATATTCTGGGAAATTTCATTCACAGGTAAAATACGTTTCAGAACTCTGAACACTGAGTTCAGTGACTTCTAAGTACAGTGGCGAATAATGTTAATTTTGTTTTTCTCCTTAAGCTAGTGATTGCCTTTTGCAGGTGTTATGGGAAGTATTTGAAAAAATGGTAATGATGAGTCTAACCTCTAATGAACTTTCTATTATGTAAATGCTTTTGCCCAGTGGAGCGATGGGGGGGAAAAATGCGTAACGCTGTCAGGAGTTAGAAATTTTTTGTCAGGCAATAATATTTTAAGTTATGGAAGAACAGAGTGTATCCCATCTGCTGCTCCCGCCAGATTTCACAAGTTTGGTGTTCTGCTAATCCAACTATAACTTCCAACAATGAAACACACTTTATTTGTCATATCCTTGGAGATTTTGGAGAGTCATTTGAAATTGATGCTTCTCAGTAGAAGTTTCTCTATCAATGAATAAACATTCTTTTGACATTCTTCTGCCTCACTGAAGGGATTTATGTTAGTACTGGAGACAATAATTACCTGTGCTGAAGATAAATATTTTGATTTTCTTTAGTAGCAGGTTAATCTTTGTTCCTTTTTCTACTAATCAAATAGCTTGATGTTCTTTTCTGCTCTTACACAAATGTCTTAAGATCTGGTAATTCCAGTAGTCAACTGATCAAGAAAATGAAATTTTTGAGCAACCTTCCAACACAATCCAATTTGGGGCATATTTACCTGAAGTGGATGTTGTTTTAATGAGCTTAGTCATCCCATTGCTGCTAAAGATAAAGGAGATGTTCTGAATCATAATGCAAGAGATCCCCCATTAGATGAGCGTCAGGTTGTAATCAGATTTTATGCTTTTTGTTGTTTGTTACTGAAGTCGTGCCTTGCTTATCACGGTAGTCCTTAAGGAAACTGAATGTACTTTACAATTCCTACTTAATTATTAATAAAACCCTCTCATAATTCATGGAAACAAGTTTCCACAGTGCCAAGATGCTGTCTCTACAGTAACACGTGCATTAAATATCTTCCTTCACCTTATGTTTGTAGATAATTGTGTAACAGAATACTAGAAGTGCATGATTAAGTTTGCAGAAGTGATGCACTTGAAATGCAGAGAAAGTAAGACAAACTTACCAATGCTGCACTAAATTACTTTCTCTGATTCGTAGACTGAAGCCAAAGCTCTGAGAACGTAGTGTCTAAGGTAGAAATAGAGTTTTGATTCAGAGTCACAGGACTGTGACGTTGCAGTGCATTTGAAACGTTATAGAGCAATTGAGAGGCAGTTGCTCTGGCAGCTGGGGTTGTTTAACCTTTCAGCAAATGGGATCAGAGGCCTATGAGACAAAGAACATAAAATGTTTCTGCGCTTCTCTAGTGTCATGTCTACATCACAGATGAAGTCTGAGATAGCAGTAAGAATTGAATTCTTCTGTGGTATTAAACATGAAACTGTCTTCCAAGTTGTTACAGATGCATGCAGTTAGATTATAAAAGCCACCACAAAACAAAACAGACAAAGCAGTTTGTGCTAAGTCCCCAGCAGCTGAGGCGAGGTTTTTGTAGACCGTCTCTTGAATATAATGGTGGTGTGAACCACTCGTTCTGCTAACCTGTGAAAGCGAAGGTTTGGCACAGGGTACGGCGCACTAAAATATGTTGGAAGATGAAATACTGGAATTTACCCTGATGCAGAATGGTACTTCTTTGGTGTTTTGGATTGGAACATGTGTATGTGCTCTGTTTGCCCTGGTGCTTGAACGACCGTAAATACTGTATGAGATGTGAAGAATCTGACTCACACTGTTGCCTTGGGGGATGGTATCTAGACCTGATCATCCCAGGTGGGGAACTTCAGAAAGGACTTTGGCAAAATTAGTTGTGGAGCAGCTTAATTCTTAAATTAAGCTTGCACAAACTGTGAATTTCTGCAAAGGCTCATGTGTTGACCAGATTTGGATGGGTTTTTGTAAGGATGATGGAGGATGTATCCCATATAGTTTAACTGCCCTAATAGATTTCCAGTCGTTACCCAATGAACTTGAGCTTTCCAAAGAGAGGATTGCCAACATATTCCAACATTGTATAATCTGTGTTATATTTGGTAGCTTTGTTTGAAGAAATAGCTGTGGAGCTTTGGTAGAAGCTTTATTGCTCTAGGCAGGTGGTACTAGAAGTGGCAGAAATGGACGCGACAAAGCTATATTAATTGCTTCAGTTTAGCTGAGGTGCAAGGTGTTGAAAATATGTTGCTGGGAAATAATGGGTAATCTTGATAGACTTAAACTTGCACATTTTGCCCTGAACATTTGGGGAAATTCTTCTCTGGAGAGAGTTTGAAGAAACAGCTTTTAGGAGGCGTTGTTTGTTTGTTTTGGTGGGAGTTTTGTATGTTTGTTTTGTTTGCTTGCTTTTGTGTGGTTTTTTTTTTTGGTCGGTCATTTGTTATATGTTTTAGAATTATTTTCATAGATAATGCAGTTATACAAGATCTTTTTTACTGCTTCTGGTATCCTTGGCTCAAGCAGAAGTGTAGAACACTGTAGCCAGTCCCGCTGCTCCAGTGCATGCCCACAGAAAAATAAAATTCGGAAAACTTTTGTTGTGAAAATAATGTCTCATTTGTACCTGTTCCTTCGTAATCGCTACAGGGCGTTTGTGTTGGCTACAAAAAGTCTCCCTGGTACCATTCATGATCACAAGAAATTTTATGAATGATTAACAATCTTGATGATGGTGATTCTGAGTGTTTTCTCACTGTAACCTGTAGCTAAAATGTTCACATCTCTGTGAAGTTTTTTGGAGGCAAAGTTGTTTAGTCAACAAATGATGACGAATTTTTTTAATGCTGCATGCAATTCTGTGCACCTTGATTTAAGAGGGTCGTTTTTCTCCCTGCAAGAGATGGGTTGTTTTATTTATAATGTTCTCTTTTTCCTTCTCCTATTAAAATAAATAAATAAAATTCAAGTACATTTTTCAAAGAATGAATTTTCAGTAGGATCTTGTTTCTGAGGTAGATATTCTCCTGTGGTACTGATGGTATGATGTTGGTGTTATGGGAGGGATGGCTTTTCTGTGCTAGCCTTACCCATTCTAAATGAAGGCACTGGGCTTAACGACCTAAAATTTCACCATTGCTTTTTGATGACGAGTTCGTATTGACTGAAGTACCTTGTCTGATTTGTCTGAGAGAAGCAGTATTCTGTCGTATAACTACCAGTGCTAGCTTAGCAAACTCTTGTAGTGTGAGAAAAGCAGCTTTCCTTGTTTTTCAGGTTGTAGAAGTTCAGGTTTGGGAAGATATCCTTACCCTTCATCTCATTGAAGGGTATTTCAAAGACCAGCTGAGGAAGCAGTTGTAAAATTAAAAAAGATAATTGATAGAATTGTATAAATTGGTGTCAGTAAGTTCGTAGGAAATAAAAATGGGAAAAAAGATATTTTGCTCAATTGTTAAGAATAAGAGTAATAGAAAACCCAAAGAACTTGTGGCTATTAGTGTAGGTTTGGAGGTGACAAGTTCAACAGTGAATCAAACAAAGATGACGTAAGCAAGTATATATATAGTGATATGTTTAGCACAGTATCAAAACATTGGAACTGATTTAGTTAGTGGTTTTTTTTTGTCTACTGACTCTGTATTCAAATGCATACCACTGTTAGTAAATACACTGCGTCTTTTGTAGACGGTGGACATTCACAAAGAGAAAGTTGCTAGAAGAGAAATTGGTATCTTGACTACAAACAAAAACACCTCAAGAACTCACAAAATCATTGCACCAGCTAACTTGGAGCGACCAGTTCGCTACATCAGGAAACCTATTGATTATACAATTCTAGATGATATTGGACATGGAGTGAAGGTAGGTGATATTGTTAAAACAGCCAAACTGCAAATACTTTGTGTATGTATATTTACAAAATAACTTGATGCTTTTCATGGTAATATACCAGTTTCTCCTTGCCTGGCCAGTGTGTCCACAGGTATCAAAGGAGTTCTGCAAGACTGCAGTTACTCTTTCCCCTTCCCTTTCTCCTTGAACCTTGCAACTCACTGAATCTTATTTCTGAGGATATTTGAGACTGTAGAGCTCAGCTTTAACAATGCTTCTAAATGTGTCCTTGTGTGATGCTGCTCTTAATATTTGGGTCAGTTGTCAGGATGTACCTGAATAATGAAAAGCTAATGACCATCTCTTACTTTTCTCTCTGAATTAGCAACACAAAGTATGATCCAGCTTTATTTGCCCCCGGTTTACTTGGAAGCTCGTCTGAAGAAAGTGTTTGCATAAGGTGTATTAGTTGCTCTCTTCTCTAACTTCTGTCAATCTGTCGTACCCATATCTTGTAATGTGCTTTGTTAAAGTGAGCTCTCTACTACTTTTTTTTTTTTTTTGCTACACAGGGTTTCAGAATGTGAGTAGTGCTGCCAGGCTCAAAGCCAGCTGATCCTAGTCTTTTAAGACTAGGATAAGTGAATTTCAGGGTAAAGATCAGAATAAGACACAATTGGTGGCTGTTCTGTGCAAGTGTTAGAACAGTGCACACAACGGCAGTCATGTCAAGTGTGGGATTAGATGTATGTGGATTTTTTCTAAGCATTTCCTGAATGCAAGCAGAGTCTTAGCAGGCATGTCATTGTCTCATTGTTAAATTGTGCTGCCGGGAAAACAAATATGGAAATGAGAACGCTGACAAAGTTATAGTTCTAGGAGAAGAAAGGTAAATAACACAAAGCTGTGTCGTTTTTACGTGACAGACTTACAAATCGATAAGCCTCTAAGTTAGCAGTACAGTAAGAGGCTTCTTCCAGTCAAACTACGCCAGAATTTCTTTTTGTTTGATACCTACCTGCATTGGGTTGTCCGTGATGTTCAGTTTGAACTGTCAGCTTGGATTTAGGAGACAGCAAGTTGTTTAACCTGACTTTTAAAATTCAAATTCGTAACAGTCCTGTTTAAGTATTTCTTCAGAACAGTTTTACTCGAAGTCTTCTTCACATCCTGTTAGTCAACAGAAAGGATTTTTCCCCAATTTCTTTCCAAAACATTCAACTTCAATTTGTGACCTTAATCAGATTTTCAACAGACAAGTAACTCTTTAATTTAGAGAAAAAATATGAACAAAGAAAGAAAGAAAACCAAAACAACCCCTGCAATATCAGTAATAGCTTCTGTTTTGTCTGGGAAATCATTATAATTCTTGTTTAAAATCTACTACCAATTCAAATTTTGAATATCTGCAGGTCAACAGAACTCTTTCTGGATATTGTTCTTGATAGTATGTTTATGATCACTTTAATGAAATTATTGTAGAACTCATTAAAAAAGTTTGAATTGCTCTACAACACAGTGTTACTTCCCACTGGCTTTAAACCCTTGTAGCTGTTATTGTACTTACCTCAATGCAGCAGAATCATACCCACTGCGATGCAGTGGCTGATGAGTCAAATGTGTGTTTGCATCCATTTGTTCTGCTTGTGATATACTTGAAATAGCATCCAAATGTACTGTTTGCAATGTACTATATTCATCTAGAAAAAAATGTGAAAAGCCTTAGAAAAGCGTTGTGTGCTTAGTGAAACATTAAGCAAACATTAAGATCCATAGATCAATTCCAATTAATCCAAACTTGTGTTCGGTGCTGAAGAAAGAACCACTCTCTTGCTGATAGGGAGAAAGTGGCCAGTTGTGTTTATCAGCCTGTTGGTTTTGTTCTGCTTGAGTAACTGCAGAGTATTTCACTAGATCTCCTGCTGGACAACAAAGAGAAAAAAAGATGAGAGTTAGGAGCTTTAAATTTGCCTATTTATAGCCATTTATTGCTTGAGCTGTGGCATTTTTCCCTTAAAATGAGTACTTGACAAGTTACTGAATAAATAGTGTTGAAGTTCTAGTTATTACTAGTCCTCTAGTCTACTTTTCTGCTGTAGGGCTACGTAGCATGCATTCATTGCTGTCCCTGAAAATGATTGCAAACTGGACTGAGAATAATAAAGGGGAAACGGGAGCATTCTTGGCCAAGAAATCCAGCGTGCCATGTTGAAGTAAATAGTTTAACCAGTTTATTAACCAGCTGTATCACTTTTGGAAATTCAAAACATTGGTGGGTACCTTCTTTGAGAAAAGGTGCTTTACAGTATGGTGGGAGAGAATTTAAATGCCACTCTATCAATCTAAGTGGTCCCTCCTCATCTTGCTTCCCTGACGCCACAATGCTTCAAAAATACAAAGAGCTTCTTATCTGAAAAGGACTTGCTCTATTTTTTTTTTGAATGTTTCCTGGGTTACAGAGTCTTCTGCTTTTCCTTCCATGAGGTTTTCTAGTCAGGAGGATGGAAAAGAAAAAAAGTTTGATCCATGTGAAGTGGCGTGTAGTTGTATTAAGGTACTGTAATTTACCAAGCAGTACTGCTGAGGAATAGGTCGCCCCTTCTGGACCCTTTCATGTAATTGACAATCTTTCTGGCCACTACAGGGACACCTGGCTTTTCTGTGAGCAGTGACTTTTTTGGTTAATATCACCATGGCACTTTGAACTTGAAGGCTGCTTTCTAGTAAATCAGATTATGCTTTCTTTGCTACGTTAGGCTCTTGTTGTGAGCTAAGTGAATGAACCAGAGTAGTCCCGGCTGCTGAGATTCTGCCATGTTTTACATTTGGTGTTACAAGAAATTTAAGAAATGTGATGTGCAGCGTGTTTAGATCAGCTGAACTGAAAACAGATCAAAAGATAATCAAATAGGAGGACTACTTTTATTGATATTTTTATTATGGGGAAAGAATTATGCCAGCGAGATATTGTGACTTCATGCCAAAAACCCAATGCCTAAGCTTTGAAATGTTTCACTGTTGGTTAATGTCTTAACGTTAAGTTTAGAATAAGGTACAAGGCATGATGATTTACTCTTGGTCTTTGTTCAAGAGATTTCTCATTGGACCAGATTAAGAGTTAACTAATAGCATTGTCTAGGAAAGAGCGTGTATTAGCTTAATATTTAGAGGCTTTTGTTTCAGCTTGTTGTGAATGTGCTAATGCAGGTAACTGAGTTCAGTTGAGCTCAGGGTATTGATAAGTCCATTCTTTGACAGCTCCAAAAATTAATCTCTGAAGTTAATCCACCAAGGTCTTATTTTCCGTTCTGAAGGATGGTGACATGGTAAACAGTGTACTGACAATTGGGCTTTAATTTTGAAGTGTTAATCTAAGGGCTTTGTAATCAGCATATATTGAAAGTTTCAGCTTGAAAATCTTTTATTCATGACACATTCTGCTTTAGCCACTCTTTCTATGATCTACTGATGCATTATTTTGTTAATGCTGAATGCTTAACTTTTTTCTTTCTTTTTCCTTTCTCTTCATATCCTGAAGTTCCAACTAACCTTTCAATGCTTTTTTTCCTTACCTCTTTTATTTGCTCCATTTATGCATTAAGTGGTTGCTTAGATTTAAGGTAAGAAATCCCAGGGCTGGATTCCCATTCTTCTTCTTCTAAGACTATTACACACGGGGAGATGGTTATGTGAATGTTACAGATTGTTTAAAACAACGTTGCTCTCCTTCCTGTGTATCAGACAATCTGTTGAATGATTTAATTGCAGATAAACATTTTGTGATGGAAATCGATGTATTTGTGTAAGAAAGCTAACAGTTCGTTTGAAAAGTTTTGTGGCAAAATATTGACTATCTTAAATGTATCTACCAGATCATTTACAGAGGAGGAATTTTGTGCTAACTATGCATTAAAAAAAAAAAAAATAGTGACCACCTAGCAGCTGGACATGAGCCTCCCCCTGTGTAATATTCTTTTTATCCTATATACGGTATGAATTATCTGATTGGGATTAATGTTTCAGCATAAGATTGCTCCGATAAGGGGGATTTAAAGGTGTGTAAAATAAAATAATAGTAATAATTGAAATCTGTACATATTTTTTAAAGTTGCAGTATCCTTAATTTTTTCAGAAACTGGTAGCAGTATTTAAATATGAAGAGCCACTCGGTGACTGAGCGATTTATGTGGTAGGCTATTAATTGACTAATGTGTCAGAAATTCAGGCTGGAGTTTGGCAAGTTCTTGAGGATCTCAGAGATATTCAAACGTTAGTAGTGTTAGTGGCTGCAGAACTTACAGCAGAAGCCTCAAAGTTTGACAAGAAGTTGATGAAGTTGCATGATCCAGCATTGGGATACATTAAGTAGTAAATAGGCTATAGCTTTTATTGAGCATTTTGGTACTGTTGTCTTCCTGCATCTGGTTTGGGGATTTGGGTTAGAGAGAATGAAATTTCTTTAGTGGCAGCATGGTTCTAAAGAAGGAACTGCATTTGAAAGTGTAGAGTACTAAGACATCACATGGAAAATATTAATTAAATGAAGTTCCAAGTTGATGTGAAGGGTTTTTCATTACTAAATATTTTCTGTGACTAAAAAGCTAAAAGAAAACCCTGCACATTCCTGTTAAATAGCTGCTAATGTAGATATCCTAATGATGCCCCTGTGGAGTTGGCCAGCTGGTACTTGTGGTAAGGTACTGCTGTGTATGTAGCACGTCTGATCACAATGAACATTTTTTAATAAATGAAAGGAGATGTCTCACGTGAGTGTAAGGTCTGGTATTGTGTTTCAAGTCAGATAGTGTTGAAATGTTTTTTGAGTTATAAAATAGATCTTCTCCCTGTCCGTTACTGTCTATCAGTACAAAATGAATACTTCTGGTGCTGAGCATGCCTTATTCTGCATGCAGCCCATGCTAGATGATGCTTTTAGAAAAGGAATGGGCAAACTGTCGGTTTCCTTTGTTGCTTTCTGCAGTTGCAGTTATGAACTAGTAATGACCATCCTAAAAAAGTAATTATAGGTTATGCATGAACTGCCATATCTGTGCATTGTCTGCAGTGGTGGAAAATTTCTTCTGCTTTTCAGATTTTTTTTTAAATTCTTTTTATGGGTTTAGAATGAAAATAACTTTATTTGTTATAACGCCAGCCGAGGTATTTATCCATTTTATTGGAATGAAACTGATCATAAATTCCATTTGGCAATTAAAATATGTCAGTCATCTCCTCATTGCCAAAACCGTGAGTGTTTAAAAAGAACGCCATTAGTGGATGTGTGCTACTCTTCAGGAGTCCCCATAGTCACAGTGCATCAGCCTGAAAGGAGAAAACTGAAAGAAGGCCACTAACTGTAGTTCCACGTGGGTATGAATTTTACTTCACTTGAGAGATTTCATATGAAATGTTTGGTTTGTATTTATTTTTCATGGCTGCAAAGAAACCTTAGTCTTGGCTGAGAGTTCCAGCATTAAACTGACTGACGAGGCAAACCGTGCTTCTGTCTGCATATCTTACTTTTGAATTTAAGACACGGTTTTAAGAAGACTACAGCTGCAAGACAGAGGAGTATCTGTACCATCTCCTGTCAGCAGATCAATTTAGAACAACACTGTTGAAGCCTTTTTGTACTTACTGGACTCGGTTCTTCAATTACTTTATGTAAGTGAACACAGTATAAGCAGGTAAACTCGCTTGCTGAAGCTTTTAGTTGTGGTCGTTAGCTAAGACAAGGTTGAAATACAGACTTTTCACTTCCATATCAACTAGTTTATCAACCGATGGACAGACAGCTTAATTAGATTTCCAGAATAACTACTCAAGTAGCCAAGCCCGATCTGGCAAGGAGTTTACTCTGAGGAAGCAGATGACAGGCAAAAAAAAAAAAAAAAAAAAAAAAAAAAAAAAAAAAAAATCCGTCCTCTCTGGAGCTTTCACAAGATGAAGTGAGGCGTGGGAAGTTTTCATTCAGCGTTAGGTGGTTTTTGTGGCGTCAGATATTAAATTGCTCAGGCTGGAAAGCTGCTTGGAGCTTCTCGGTGTAATCTGTGGAACATCACTATGGGGGCACTTCATTAGATTTGCCGAATCTTTTGCTGACCTGAAAGATCTAGAAAATTTGGTTTGACAGTAAAGCACCCCTTAGAAATTTTTGGGCAGAGTCCAACTGTAGGTTTAGTTCTTCGTGAGGTTTGGAATATACGTTCTCCAGTCTTTTTGGAGGAAATCACTTTATCTTGGTAATGTATCTAACAATGAGACGCTTGCCTGAAAAGTGAATGTGTTCTGGATTTGAATCTTTGTTGCAGTGAAGCTTTTTAAAGCTGTGCAGATAAACAGTTAAGTGCCTTAAAGCTCTGTAAATAAACGATATGTTGGTGCGAATACTTCGAATGGGTCTGTCTGACCAGCCATATTTCTCTGCTCTTCTTGTTCAGGCAATAGTGCTTTTTTTAAACAGAATGGTCTGTGTCAGTCACTTTGGACCTTTTGTTTCTTTAAAGTTTATTTTACTGCTGTTACTGTGGAGCTGAGTCTCAGGGCATCCTCCAGGATGTGTTGCTAGTAAGGATCTGCTTGTTTTAAGTTGTTTATGCAGTTCCTTCCTCAGCAAAGCATCACATTCTAGCTCCAGCACTGCCAGAGTTACAGCTCTGGTCCTTAGGCCTTTTTGGCTGTAGCCCTGTTGCATGCCACTGCGTGTTTTTTTTTTAAAAAAAAAAGAAGAAAAAAAAAAGAAAAAAAAAAGCTTCTGTAAGGTACTCGGTCAAAGAAATGCTTATCTGGGAGTACCTGTGTCCTCCTCCTGGAACTATTTGGAGTCCTTCCATGCAATTTCAATGGGTGATGTTTTCTGCATTTTTGCCTCCTTGGAAAGAGGCAAAACGTTGGAAAAATCCCTTCATCCATTCTGTGTAGACCATGTGCAGTGCTGCTCTGGGTTCACAGGGTTGTCTTTCATCTTTTACCACAATCGGCTTTTTTTTTTCCCTGCGCTTTGTGCCCAGGTCATTACTGCCTCTCTTAATCTTTTCTTGTTTTTAGCACAACAGTGAGCTGCTTTGTGATTTTGGTTGCAGGCTCTGTTTTGCCACGCAGTTTCCTAAAAGAATTTGCAAGCTCTTAGATACAAACCAACCACGGATCTGTGGAGACCTGCAGTTACACAAACCACCAACAGGCAGATGTGTTCCTTCGCTTTTCCCCTCCAGTTAAACCGGTTGCAGCTGGATACGTAGAGCTGTGTGGAACCAGGGGAAATGTCGTCAGAAACAGTGCAACTTCTATCTAGAAAGCTCCAGCTTACTTGGGAATTCCAACTGATTCTGACTAGGAAACTGATTTTTGAAAATTGACAACAACTGTAAACGTGACCATGAGATCTAGTGCTTGTTTTGGATTGTAGAATCAGATATGAGGGATGTTTGTGGATGAGGATTTGTCTCAAACTATATTTGCAACCATATATGCAAAATGGGAAAGGCAGTAACAACAGAGCAAAGATTTGTTAGGGTCAGGGGGGTATTAATAGCTTTGTAAATTATTATTCTTTTCCCCTCTTAGACAAAAGGGGAAAAATTGGAAATTTTACAGTGTTTGTATCTGAACAGAGGTTGAGATTTTAGAACCCTAGTACGGTTCTAAATTTTTTCCTGAGTTGGTCTGTAGCCTCTTAGTGTCTTGTGTAATAGCATTTCCAGAGATCTGTCCATTTTGATTGTTGAAATAATTTATTTGGCTAGAGGTGAAAGGGGATTTTATTCAGGTGGAATTGTCTAACTTTCAGTTGCTTGTCTTCAACTCATCAGTCCTGGCAGATTTGAAGACAGTCCTGTAAACTTTGTTCTCTCAGCATTTCAGTTTCAGTGGTGAAAAGTCATTTCAGAGAGCCTGAAACTGAGCTCGCTGTCAGTGCATTTCCCTATCTTTCAGCGTAGTCCTTCTGAAGAACAGCGTCTTTGTGACTGAAATTCCTTGTCTAACAAAGGGTCGCTTTTTCTTCAGCCATGTTTTCTGAAGCTTTCTTCTTTTCCTGTGCCAGGGATATCTTTGTTAGCAGTAATAACAAAAGCAACTGTCAGTAACTGGAATTGTACATCCATCAGACGAGTACTGCTTCTGCTGGCTGTTGGCTGTGCAATGTCGCTTTAGTCTCTAACTGCACTTTCCTTTCTTCCCCATGTCACTATAGCCCAGTGGAAGACTAACACTTCACTTTGCTTCTTGTATGCAAGTAATATTACTCTTGAAAGTAGGGTTACATATGTGGGATGTTCTGTTAACTGGCATCATGTAGGGAGAAGCCATAGAGTGGCCAGTTGAAACACCTGCAAGGACTGCTGGGATGCACATGGGTTGGGCTGCTGGCTGTCATCTCAAGACACTCGCAAACCCTATTCTGCTGGGCATAACGGGCTCTTCAGAAAAGCTGTAACGAGTGATGTTGCGGTGACTGGTTTTTTAGGTTTGTTTGTTTTGTTCTTGGACAACTCAAATAGGTGGGTGAAACAGATGTCTCTAATGAAAGAGGAAATACAAGGGCTGCTGCAACTTTAAANAAAAAAAAAAGGCATAATTCTTCCCTTGGTAACACATTTCTCTTTCTAACCCAGGCCACCCAGTTCAGTTCTACAGCATGAACAGGCCTGCGTCCCGACATACGCCACCAACAATAGGGGGATCCTTGCCATATCGGCGTCCTCCTTCGATCACGTCACAGACGAGCCTTCAGAACCAGATAAACGGAGGACCTTTTTATAACCAGAACCCAGGTAAGAAAGGTCGTCTGCTGTGATGAATGCAGCACAGGGTTGAAGTGACTGGCTTTCAGATCTCTGAAATCTTGTGTTCTGTCTCCAGTGCAGCTCTTGCAGTCAGTCTGAGGTATCTTCCAGTACGTGGCTGGTAGCCGTGCTGAAGCAGAGGTGTGAGCGCAGAGCATGCAGCTGTCTTTATGGCATGCAGCTCAGGACAATACGGCTCTTGTTGTCAGATAAATTACTTTTGATCTCCCAGGATTTGCAGGATCTATTGGACAAACTTCAGTCCTTTACTACACCGTGTGTATCAGGTAGCTGCTTTGGTGTGAAATAGGTATTCGGTTTTGCAGCAAAATGCTGATTCTTCATTAATCAGTCTGTGCGCTTGCGTGCTTTTTCCTTGTGATTAACCACCAGTTCAGTAAATTGCTCTTGTTATGTAGGGGTAAGTGTTAGAGATCTTAGACATCAGTGGTGTTTGGTACAGAGTGCAGGGGAGCTATGTTCTCTGTGAAATTCCATATGTGATGTTATTCTAATGGATGAGCTGTCCTCAAAAGTAGGATGAGATTTTAACAAGCAGTGTTGTCCTGTATGTTGGGGAATTCAGCAGCTGTTCATCTCTGGTGTCCTTCTCCCTGAGCCTCTGAGGAGAGATGAAGGTATTGATGTGACAGTAAGGGATGCCTTTTCTTACAAAGCTACAGAAAGATGCAAGGGACACAGTGGAAGTTCCTTGTTAGCAAAGGCCCTATTAAAAGCAAGTCTGAAAGTTGATTTGAAAGCACTGTAGTGCTATTGTGTGGGTGTTTTTGTTGGTGATGATTTGTTTGGCTTTGTTGTTTTAGATGAAGCGTTGAATTAGGGATTAGGTTAGCTGCTGCAGTTTGCATTTAAGGAATCTGGTCAGGTCCAAACACTACTGCTTGTGAGTCAGTCTGCAAAGAGATGTGTACAATTAACTTGAGACGGAAGCAGATGGTACTGCTGGGGACAGAGAGCGTAGAGGAGTTTGTATGAGTAAACTGCAGCTCTGTTGCATGAAATACATGGTATTTGTTAGGCACGTTATATGCGTATTGAAATTTGAAGGGGAATAAATGGGAAGGAAGGGAAAATAGCTATGAAGGAAACATTTCAACATTGCTTTTTGAGGCAAAGAGAATTTTCACTGTATCCAGACATCTATGCTATTTTATACAGTATATATAACGCCATTGCAGGTGAGAATATAGTTGCCAAATAGACTTTATATAAGTTGCATAACTGCAGTTCAGTCTGTAGACCCAAAAGGAAGGTAATGATTATAGTTAAGATAAACAAAGAATGATGTCAGCTAGTGTTAGCATCACCATTTTGATTGAACTACATGCTCCAGACAAAACAAAGGGATTTTTGTTGTGTTTGCCTAGAGTGCTTGTCTAGAGTGATTTGTCTTTCTACCTGGAAAGCCTTGTTATCTCCTCCAAGGACTTATATGCAGAACAGAACACGCACAGAAGGGACCCAGGAGACCAAAGGTAGTCTCATATGGTAGATAGGAAGTGTATGATTTCACATGACTTTGAATAAAGGAAACATTTTGAAACTAAGTATTTTTATAATATATGTAATTAAAAAGGTGGTAACTTCATAGTTGGATAGGAACACTGTATTCCTGAACACTGTTGCATTTCAATAGTGCTTCTAATTCAAGTTCCCTTTTCCTCTTTGAGAAATGCAAGACCAGATCTTCTCCCAGCAGTTGTGGTTACACCTGAAGGAATATTCTCTCTGAGGTCACCTCACTCAAGTCAAAGAAGCTGTAATTAGAGATGTATTTTAAATTTTCTCAAGAAATACCAGTTAAGTGGTGAGGTAACGGAGCCTGCTTTATATGGAGCTACACGGATACTCTTGCAACAAAAACAGTGGTTGCTCCATTTTGGTTTTTGTGTTTATTTTGTTTTGTTTGTGATGTGTGGTAGAAAAAAGAAGGTGAATGTGACTGGCAGAAGAAATTTAAAGTGCTTGTGGAAATAGTTGCTAACATGAGCAAACAGTATATTTTGAGATGTGAATTTGGAGTAACTTGGGCATTTTTATTTCCATTTGCTGTGATGAGGTGTATTAATTCTGAAAAATGCGAAGTCATACATTGCAGCTCTGGGATTAGACTGAAATTTAATTAGCTCAGCTCGGTAAGGTAAATAAACGTACTGGTACATGAAGTGTAGGTGTTTTTTTTCCCTGGTATTCTCTTGGACGTGATTAAATGCGTGTGTATGCCACGCTAACAAGAAGCGACTTGGTTGTGCTTTTCCTGAGGTGTGCTTTCTGGAAAATATTCCAAGAACTTTCTTAAAAAAGAATAATTGTCTTGCATTATCCTTACACGTGAGACTACAGTTTTGTTAACTAGGATTAACTAATTTTTTGTACTTAGAGAATACACTCACTTATCTAACCAAGTGTGAATTTGCACGTCTTGCACAAAGACAGCTCTTCCATTAGCAGTAAGCCAGCTGCTCAGAGTTCAGTGGTTTGCAGAAGAAGGCAGAAAGGTAAGGTGGCACATTGGACTAGGCTCTGCTGCTCTGCAACAGCAAAGTGTGCTTTGTTCTACCGACTAGGCTCCTGGCTGGAAGTCCAAGGTTTCCCAAAGGCATCTTTCTGTTTCACCTAAATTGCCTCGTTTAATTAATTTCCTGTTTTGTTTCATTTTTTTGCCTGTGTTTTGGAGAAAATTAGCTATATCTATTTTCAGGAATAAGGGTTTGTGGGTGTTTTAACAGAAAAGACATTCAATTTATAAATACTAAGTCGATATAAAAGATGGAGGATTACAGGGGAAGAAACTTGATATATCTGTTAGGTAGGCCAGTTCGTGAAGTCCTGTGCTGCTGTAAAGAACTTGAGGGAATCTTTTAGTGAGATGAAGCTTCTGCTTCACATAGATTCTTGATCCTAGGAAAAGAGATGGGTTGGAAATGTTGAAAACGTAGAAATCTCCTTGAAGCAAGGATTGGGAATATGCTTAAACGCCCTGAGCCATTTTTCTGTGAACGTCGTCCTTTTTATCTCAGCTTCTTGGCAGTGTGCTACATTGTCTGAGTGGCAATGATGTCTACTTTCCTGTTTGCTGCTTTGTGTTTCTAACCGAATGCCTCTTTTTTAATTTCTGTGGCAGCATCCCTTGCTCCTCCTCCCCCCTCCATCCTACAGGTAACTCCGCAGTTACCGCTAATGGGATTTGTGGCCAGAGTTCAAGAAAACAGTAAGTGTGTCGCTTCCTTGTGCCATGGTTCAGTACTGCATGTGGCCGTTGTTTTGAGTGGATGAGAGGTGTGTCTGTGTGCAGCCAGAATTCTTCGCTGTCTGCAGATTTGTCGGAAGTTCCAAAGAAGCGGGGGGGAAGGAAATAATTTCATCGATTTCACTGGAGGAACGTGATCCTTCCTTCATTGAACTTTATTGTCTCTAGTGTATTTTCACCACTCCTTACATGGGTGCTGCAGCCACTAGCCTGGATGTGAAGCATTTCTTTAACCTGCAGCCATGGTGGTAGGGCCATTTCCTGGCTACAGGGCTGCTCCATTTCAGTTTCAGATACTCCTCCCCCGCCCCCACCCGTGGATGAGCCAGTGTTCGATGAGTCCCCGCCGCCACCCCCACCTCCAGAGGACTATGAAGAGGAAGAGGCAGCAGTGGTGGAATACAGCGACCCATACGCAGAGGAGGACCCTCCCTGGGCACCGCGCACCTACTTGGAAAAGGGTGGGTTTAAAGTTGCAATGGCAATTTGTATGCGTGGCTGTTCAAACTGCCTCTGACAGATGCACAAAACTGGCACCCCTCTTCCTAAGGGGCAGGCACGTGGCTCTTGAAACTAAGACAATGAGTGTGCTCTTTGCACACTTACAAGGGGAATGAGTGTGACTCAGGCACTTGTCTCTTAGAATCGGGCCCCTGCCTGAGAGGCATGCATGGACCCCTGGTATGGGGCCTGAGAAGTGCGCCCAGAATCTTAGAAACGTGTGGACGTGCTGCCCCTTATAGTGGCCTCATTACAAGGGGCTTGGTAAGCACATCTTCAAGGCACGTGAGTCCCTCCTTTTAATGGTGTACGTACATGATACATCTCGTGGGTATATTGTATATCTTTTTTTGTAGGTGTGCGTGTGTAGGGAGACATGCTATATGTATTTATGTGTATATATTATTTTTCCCTATAAAGTTTCTTAACAACTACACAGGCGTGACTGGAAAGTTTGCTGAAAGTTTGCTGTATGTGATGTACAAATGTTATCTGTGCAATGGTACAGATCTTCCATGTTTGGTACTTGCCAGTGTTTTCCTGCATTTCTTTGACTTTCTGAAGCAGCTTTCAGCTGTTTAGTAAGATAAAGTTCTTTTGTTTCTGTATGAAAAAGATGTTGATACAGTAGGCATGCATTTTATTTTAGAGAGGCGCTGCATTTTTTTCTATTTCATAAGTTGTTTTCACTTACATTGCTATTATGTACCATGGGAATGACATCTAGGTAAGGGAACTGCACTTGAGCATTGTATAGATCTAAATGTGGAGGCGACTGAGGTGTGTGCTTGTTCTTCTTCTAACAGCGCATTTTCTGTTCTTTTCTAGTGGTAGCCATCTATGACTACACAAAGGACAAAGAAGATGAGCTCTCATTTCAGGAAGGTGCCATCATTTATGTCATCAAGAAGAATGATGATGGTTGGTACGAAGGGGTCATGAATGGAGTGACGGGGCTCTTCCCAGGGAACTATGTGGAGTCCATCATGCATTACTCAGAGTGAAGACTAGAGGACAGAGCGCTGCATCTCCTGCTGCAGGAGCTGTCAGGGCTTCCTCATCTCCACCAGCCTCTGGGGCCCCATCCAAAATAGCAGAATGAAGGATAATTGTAACAACCACTCTTTTTTTTTTTTTTTTTTTTCCT